>CM077173.1:32245813-32730813 GCA_039654105.1 Coreius guichenoti
TAAAGGGAGCGTCCTTTGATTGCTTTCTATACAAAATTTGATCGCAGTTTAAATAACAGATTATTTTCATCCTACTAAGAGAAACAATGTGAAGTTGACTGTTTAGTCACTGGTTTGATTTACTGACACATAGACAAAGAACATCTGACTGTACATGAATCATTACATATCAGAAATCACGGGTCACAGATCAGGCATTAAAATTAACACGGTCACTTACGTGTTGTTGTGGCAATACTGTCAAGTCCATATCGTAAAAGTCTGTTTGCAAAGCCTGCGCCGAAATTGCTGACAGATTTACCAAAGAATCCACAGTGAAATGTACCGAATACAAATAAATAATGCTCAACTGAGACATTCACATAGTTGAAAATAAATAAAATATATTTATTCACATTCCTAGCATTAGGATCCTTTGGAAGGTAATGTTATTTGTAGTCCATCCTGTATTGCTCTTCTCTCCTTGTCATCTCACTAACATGCCAGTGGGCGGGGCCAAAGTTGCAATGATGAAGTAGGCGTTGATTTTCATGTGCAGTAGCGGTCTTTCACCTCATAGATAGGCACATTCCACAATGAGTCGTTATCTGGGCTTGGTTACAATAAAAGCCGTTTTTTAGACTAACAAGGACGTTTTCAGTTCTGAAACTTTTTGATTTCTCAGTTTATGACCCCTTTAAAGTAACCAGAACAAAATGGATAGTTCTTGTTTTTCTTTTTATGATATATTGCAGTAT
Organism: Coreius guichenoti; assembly: GCA_039654105.1. NCBI lineage: Eukaryota > Metazoa > Chordata > Actinopteri > Cypriniformes > Gobionidae > Coreius > Coreius guichenoti. The sequence goes on from CM077173.1 coordinate 32,246,551, forward strand.
TTATTATGAATTATTTATTCGTGCAGATAATTTTTTTTTTTGGACTAACAAGTTATTTTTTAGTTCTGAAACTTACAGGATATTCTTATAGTATGACCTCTTATATGTAAAAAGCTCAAGGAAAATCTGATTTCTCAGTTCATGACCCCTTTAAAAATTGATAATTCTTGTTTTTCTTTTTATGATATACTGCAGTATTTATTATAAATTATTCATTCATGCACATCATTTTTTTTGTGCCTAATAATCGTTGATAAAAATAACTTCCCCTCCCTCTCGCAGCGACATCTCTTCTCTTTCTCTGATGATGTGTTTGTTGGCGTGAGAGGCGTGGCAACTTTTTATTACAGGATTTTATTACACAACAGCACAAATACAGCAGAAAACAATAATATATTCCTTTTAACAGTAACGGTATGGGCCTAGTCTTTTTATGCCACAATGCATGCAAAAAACCCCACCCACGTCATACAATTGAGAATCAGGCATAATTATAACTGGCAATTTACGTCTTTAAGAATAACACCACATTTAGGCCGCGCTTCACTGGCACACACCAGGTATAATGAGAGAGCTGGGCTTGTGTTTCATGCTGCAGCTTATAAAAAAAAAGTTCTTCTAATCGCTGCTGTTATATCTAATTTCAATTGGTATTCAGTGTTGATACAAGTGAGAGCAGAATGCTTAATGATGCTTTAAGTGCTACACCCTTAAAAATAAAGGTTCCAAAAGGGGGGTTTCACAGCAATCTCATTTTTTCACTATAAAGAACCTTTTGTGCAATTGAAAGGTTCCATGAATGTTAAAGTTCTTTTTGCAACCACAGATGCCAATAAAGAACCTTTATTTTTAAGAGTTTAGCAAACGGGACCAACAGTTTTAGGGCACTCATAGTAAACTTTTGATGCACAGGAGTATAGAAGTTTGGTTAACTTTTGCATCTGGGTCATGCCACGTATGCAAATATTTAAAAAAAAAAAAAAATACTATAAATATAATGCTAGAATTTTTCTTTAAGTATACAATAAATACAATAGAGTTCATAGAAATTCGTCCATCTGCATCTCTGGCAATCCTAAGATTGACAACCTCTGAAATAATATTAAATAAGAGCAAAATAAATCACATTTCCCATTGTCTGTGATTCAGAAAATAATCTCTGCTTTAGTTTCATCTGTGCATGCTAGTCAGTTGCTCTCAAATGGTCTCAAAAAAGCTGGAAAGTATGTTTTTGAATCAAAAAAGTAAATAGATGACTTTTAGGTAGTAGTTCATTGTATAATATTGCATGTAACTAACTGAAAAAATGTTCAGAAAACAACAGTTATTTGTATTTCTTACACTGGAGCCTCTGGTGAGAGCAGCAGAAGAGAGTCTGATTTTTGCTGGAGAAAAGAACACGATCCTGTCTAGCAGTCTAGAACAGATTTTCTTGAGCCTGCGGAGGAGAGATTAGCCATCTCCCTTTAGCCGTGAAACAGCTCATAATCCCGACACTTTAATCTCATACGCCACACAGGACAGACCTTTATATATGCACCCTGTCAGGCAAAGCTCTCAGCTTCTGAAGATTCAAGACACGTCCTGCGAGGCGATGGATGCCGCACATATTAAAGCATAAGATTCAATTGTGTGATATTAAATTTGCTTCAGTCACAAATTAAGTCATGAATGTTTGATATAATGCCAAACGCATTGTTACTTTGAGAAGACTTACATGGGTAGCCATGGTTACTTGTGATTGCTTTTATATTCTTGGAATGAAAGCACAAAGAAAGGGTTGTTATCTGAAGAATGCTTAACATGCAGACGTCTTTCTTAAAAAGACACACACACACACACACACACACACACACACACACACACACACACACACACACACACACACACACACACACACACACACACACACACGCACACACACACACACAGTTAAATATATTGCATTTGATGAACAGACTTTCAGGAAGATGTGGCTCAAATCTAAGCTAAAATACAAGGGAGAAACGAACACACAAGCCTCTCCGTATGTACAGAAAGAGCCCATTTGGCCCTATATGTGGCCAATTTCATGGAATGAGAAAAAGAAATGTTCTTCTCTTCTGTTGAGCGCTGGCCCTGCACCAGGGAGGAGCTCAATAAGGGAAACCATAATTGCTATTTCTTTTTTTTTCTTTTTTGGGCGAAACTACGGCCACGACATATGCAATTTTCTGACAATTACTACGACAGATAAAAGTATAACCCTCAAACTGTGCCATGGAAATGAAGGTAATGTCTGTAGGAAGTTTGAGAGTGTTCCCTCAAAAGAGAAGATAGTTTATTGAAAGTATTTCAATGGCTTGGATTTTAACTGATGTAGTAATTAAAAAAAAAAAAAACTAATATACAGTGGGGCACAAAAAGTCTAAAATGACTCTATTTTTTATATTAGAGCAATTTGCTCTAATATAGAGCAAATTTGAGTGGAAAGCTGGTAGAGCAATTTGAGCAGAAAGCTGATAAGAAATAGGACATTTCTCAATTTGTTTTAGTGAAAGCAGCAGTTGATATGAAAATCTGTTTGTACAAATGAATTCACATGCTCAATGTCACTAATTTTCTTGCATTTGATTGGTTACCCAGAAATAATGCGGAATAGTAAATATTTATCATTTATTAAAATTTTCAGGTTTAAATGTGTTGTAATTGTTTACTAAACCTATTAAAATAAACGGGTTCAAGTTGAAGCACTAAAATGACTAAACGTGAAATAAAACAAAGTAATATAGAGATATATTTTTTTAAATACCGGTAAATATTCACTGTGGTCTCAGACCGGGATAAGCCATAAATCCAACGATACTTTCATCTAATCAGCCTTCTTGATAAACACAACTCTGAAATCTTAACTTTTCAGAACTGAAGGTCCAATCTACATCGACTGACTCAGCAAGAAGTTTTCTCTGAACCGTTCAAATCTGTCCGCCTGCGTCTTGTTTGAGAAGATGAACAACCATCATATACCCTGTATCAAGTCAAGTCAAGTCACCTTTATTTATATAGCACTTTTTACAATGCAGATTGTTTCAAAGCAGCTTCACAGTGTTAACAGGAAAATAACGCAACAGAATTTGATTCGGCTGTACAGCCGCTCTGGAGAAAACAGTGATGTCATCCAGCTCAGTTCTCATATAGTGTCAATGCGGGCGGATCAGTAATATAGTTGAATATTTAGTGTCCCAAACTAAGCAAGCCAAAAGCCAAAGGCGACAGAGGCGATGGTGACAAGGAACCAAAACTCCATCAGGTGACATAATGGAGAAAAAAACCTTGGGCGAAACCAGGCTCAGTCGGGGTGCCAGTTCTCCTCTGGCCAACGAACAAACAGTGTATGATTATGATTCAGGCAAACAGATTAGATTAGATTAGATCAGAACATTCAGAATAGTTGTCCAGTTCCATCTGGTTGAAGATCGGAGTCATCATGCCGGAGACGGGTTTGTTGAGGATCAGTGCCACTGGATGTCGTGGCGATGAGGCCTTCACAGGGGAGAGTCTAGTTGACACGGTTTCTGCAGACACTTCACGGCTGAGTTGGTCGTGTCTAGGCGCAGGTCCACCATCTGATCTGGATACGGCCCGGATCTGGCTGACTACAGTAAACCTCAGGATAAACAGAGAAACTAATATTAGATGCCATTCTTTTTTATGATGTAACGAGTACATCAGGTGTTATGGGAAGTGCAGCCTAACAATCATTTAACTGATTTGAATAATATAAATGGATAATGTTCTATGTGTATGCCATAGTAAAGAGGTGTGTTTTTAGTCTAGATTTAAACTGACAGAGTGTGTCTTCTTTCCCGAACAATGCTAGGAAGACTGTTCCAGAGTTTAGGTGCTAAATAGGAAAAGGATCGACCGCATGCAGTTGATTTTGATATTCTAGGTATTATCAACTGGCCAGAATTTTGAGACCGCAATAGACGTGATGGAGTATAATGCGTTAAGAGCTTGCTCAAGTACTGGGGAGCTAAACCATTTAGTGCTTTGTAAGTAATTAGCAAGATTTTAAATCTTTGTTTAATAGGGAGCCAGTGCAGTGTTCACAGAACCGGGCTAATATGGTCATACTTCCTGGTTCTAGTAAGAACTCGAGCTGCTGCGATTTGGACCAGCTGGAGTTTATTTATTAAGCGAGCAGGGCAACCACCCAGTAGAGCATTACAATAATCTAGCCTTGAGGTCATGAACGTGTGAACTAACTGTTCAGCATTTTGCATTGAAAGCATGTGCCGTAATTTAGATATATTTTTAAGATGGAAGAATGCAGTTTTACAGATGCTAGAAACGTGGCTTTCAAATGAAAGATTGGTATCAAAGAGCACACCCAGGTTCCTAACTGACGACGAGGACTTCACAGAGCAGCCATCAAGTGTTAGACAGTATTCTAGGTTACTACGTGCAGAGGTTTTTGGTCCAATAATTAAAAATTCAGTTTTTTAAGAATTAAGTTGTAGGAAATTACTAGTCATCCAATTTTTTATATCAGCTATGCATTCCGTTAATCTTGTGAATTGGTAAGTTTCGTCAGGGCGCAAAGAAATATAGAGCTGAGCATCGTCAGCATAACAATGAAAACTAACGCCATGCTTCCTAATGATATCTCCCAATGGTAGCATGTACAGGGTGAAAAGCAGCGGTCCTAGCACTGAGCCTTGTGGTACTCCATACTGCGGTCAGATAAGTATGATTTAAACCATGCCAATGCAATTCCACTAATGACAACATAATTTGAGAGTCTATTCAAAAGAATGTTGTGGTCAATAGTATCGAATGCAGCACTAAGATCCAATAACACTAATAGAGAGACACAGCCACGATCGGATGATAAGAGCAAATCATTTGTAACTCTAATGAGAGCAGTCTCAGTACTATGATATGGTCTACATCGTGACTGGAAATCCTCACAGATATCATTTCTTTCTAAGAAGGAACATAGTTGTAAGGACACTGCATTTTCTAGTATTTTTGACAGAAAAGGTAGATTTTAGATTGGCCTGTAATTGACTAATTCTGTAGGATCAAGCTGCGTTTTTTTAATAATAGCCAGCTTAAAGGTTTTCGGTACATATCCTAATGACAAAGATGAATTAATGATATTAAGAAGAGGATCCATGACCTCTGGAAGCATCTCTTTCAGTATCTTAGTCGGTATAGGGTCTAGCATACATGTTGTTGATTTAGATGATTTAACGAGTTTAGCCAATTCTTTCTCTCCTATAGCAGTGAATGAATGTAATTTTTTCTCAGCGACAGTACAGTGCACTGTCTGATGCGATACTGTAGTAGATGGTTGCATAGTTATAATTTTCTCCCTAATATTATCAATCTTGCATCTAAAGAAGTTCATAAAGTCATTACTGCTGTGCTGTTTGCAAACGTCAGAAGTTGAAACTTTATTTCTTGTTAATTTAGCCACTGTATCAAATAAATACCTAGGATTGTGTTTGTTTTCTTCTAAGAGAGTCGAGAAATAAGCAGATCTAGCAGTTTTTACGGCCTTTCTGTACGCAATCATGCTCTTTTTCCACGAAATGCGAAAAACCTCCAGTTTTGTTTTCTTCCAGCTGCGCTCCATTTTTCTGGCTGCTGTTTTAGGGCCCGAGTGTGCTCGTTGTACCATGGCGTTGGACTATTTTCTTTAATCTTCTTTAAGCGCAGAGGAGCAACTGTGTCTAAAGTGAAATTTTTACCCTTAAATGGGTTTGAGAGTTTTTTGTATTTACTATATCGTGGAACAGACACAGTCTCTATGTGATAATATCTAGGTGAAAGAGTCTCTATGTGTTGGAATTTATCTGACTTCTGTGGCGTGAGACAGCTAGCAGACGGTCGGTTAAGCCAATCCATCTGCTTCCTGACCTGGGCCCCAGTTAGTCAAGATTCAACTCTATTCAACTCTCTACTCAAAGACTATGTGCCAAATTACTAGAGAGAAGAGCGGCACCACCCCAGGAGGGATGAATACCATCTCTTTTTAACAGGTCAGATCTGACCCAAAAGCTTTTCCAATTGTCTACAAACCTTATGTTATTCTGCGGACAGCACTTAGACAACCAGCCATTAAGTGATGATAGTCTGCTAAGTATCTCATCACTCCGGCGAACAGGAAGGGGGCCAGAAAAAAAACAAAAAAAAACACAATCTAATAAATAAACTGTGAGGGATGACCAGCTAGTGACAATATACTTTTCATTTGTTCTCCCTTCAGTCATGTTGGCTGAGTTTGGTGAAGGTTCAGTGAAAGCAATGAATCATCTGCTAATCATAAACTTTTGCTAGAGAGGCAAAACAGAATATGAGTGAAAAAGAGCCATTTTTGCCAACTTCCAACAGTGTTTTTTCAACATTGTGTGTAACAATTTTTGTAAAAATTGTTTTCCTCTCTTTTGTCCTTTCCAGTGGCAACGGCTTTATCTACTGTTATACTATGGGGATGTTGAATGTTTGAATCTGATTGGTTGACGGACGTTTTAACTAAGGGATTATTTTCAGGGAAACGCACGGCTAAAGTAGTTCCAGGCAGGCCTTGACCTTCAATTTTTGAAGCAGATAAATGTACTGTTTTGCTATTAGTAGAGATGCTGCTGCCAAACACTGTTGAGAGATGCGCAGACTGGTAACTTGCTCTCGCTCGCTCTCGCTCTCTCTCTCTCTCTAATAACTGCATTAGATAGCTATCAGTGGCTCAAGCCTCCGTTACTATCTCTAAAATGACGTTTTAGAATTAGCAACGGAAATGAGATGCGTAAGAAATTAGTCCTACACACAAGCATTTTAAGGACAACAACCTGACAAATGTCTTGAAATATAACATCTGAACAATGTCTTGAGGTGTGGTAACTGTAGTATAAGGCGAAATTATTGGCTCCAGTCCACTAAATTATCAAAAAATAATGCACACCCGAGGTGTAAAAGCCACGACACATTACCACCTCTGGTGGCCCATTGTCAATTATTCCTTACATATTCAGTATCTCCTTATCGGTTACTCCACAAAACAAACATAGAGATGCTAGACCCTATACCGACCCTATAGCGCAAATACTGCAGAGCAACAAAAGAAACGTGTGCTGATCTAATAATGACTAAATGTTTTATAATGTTACAAAAGGTTTCAAATTGATGCTGTTCAGGATTCTGAAAAATGAAAAATCATGGTTTCCACAAAAAAAGCAGTTTTCAACATAATAATAATAATTATTAATGATAATCAGAAATGTTTCTTGAGCATCAAATCAGCATATTAGAATGATTTCTGAAGGATCATGTGACACTGAAGACTGAAATTATGATGCTGAAAATTCAGCTTTGCCATCACAGGAATAAATAACATTTTAAACTATATTAAAATAGAAAACAGTTATTTCAAATTGTAAAAATATTTCACAATATTAATGTTTTTACTGTATTTTTGATCAAATAAATGCAGACTTGGTGAGCAGGTGACTTCTTTCTTAAACATTAAAAAATCTTACTGACCCCAAATTTTTGAACGGTAGTGTATATGCGTATGAGTTTGGTAATCAATGTACTACGGTATAATTATGGATATGGTCACTGTACCGCAGATATTTTACACATGATGAAGTGAATTGAGTATTTTCAGGCTTTTTGCCATTTGTCATCAAACAGAACCATGTGCTGGTTTAAAAAAGGACGGCAATTAATGCAGGTGAGACTCCTCTTGTTTGATTTGAGGCTGTTTGCTTGTGTGGTTCAGTGCGACGAGTGTGCTCGTCTCCAGTGAGAGAAGCACTACTCACCGTAAGATTATGCCAACACGCTCTGCATCCTGAGCAGCGGATGTGACTAATACTTTGCAGGATTTCAACATGAACACAAGAGCATCCACGTCTGAGCATCCTTGCGAGAAAGACAAAATGAAAAGCACTGCAATGTAAAGAGATATTTGAGAGTTTCTATAACTGAATGCTTAAGATGCAGAGAGTGTGAGCAAGACAGAACTCTAGAAGAACTCTGAAGAGCTCTGTTGACTTTAACAATATTTTTTACAGAAATATGTTAAACTGCAGTCAGGGTTTGGGGGTTGATTTAAGTGTTGAGATTAGATAATTTCTGCTTGAATATCAATTACCTTTTCAGATTTTTGAACGTTATATAAACCCTAGCACATAGAACTGATGGTAATTTGATACTAATCAGTGTCTATCAATTTTGCAACATTCATCTAGTCTTTCTTAATGACATTCATCTATACACTACCGTTCAAATGTTTTTAAAGAAATTAATACTTTTATTCAGCAAGGATGCATTACATTGATCAAAAGTGTTTGCTAAAAAAATCTATTTCAAATAAATGCTGTTCTTTTGAGCTTTTTATTTATCAAAAAAATCATGAAAAGTATGCATCACAAGTTTACACGTACATGAAATCAAATATAGTAATTTATACTGTTCAAACTACTTTTGAACAGTAGTTTATACTATACCCCTAAACGTTAAAATTAACTTTAAGCACATAAACACATTTAAAATTAATATTTACAGACTGTCTTCCAAGAATATCAATACATGAAAGAAAGCTGGCTTTGATGATTCCGTGCAATTTCTGCCAACATGAGCGACCTGTCAAATAATATGAAAAAATACATATTTATGCAAATGAGCATTGCTGCAATACTGTGATTACCAATGTGAGTGAAGACACTGGAGCTCAAGTGATCCATCTTGTGATGGAGAAGATATTGTGAGCATTTTTACTGTTCTAAATAATACAGACAGAGATATAAATATTGAAATGATGCATTGAAAACAAATGAGTTTGATTCATGCATTGATAACCATTCATCTTGTTCCTGATACATTATCCACTGCAGCAATTGATATACAAATGTTTTCCAGAATGTGAATGTTTAATCGCTAAAGGTGCTGTACGTGAAGCTTTAGACACATGCTATTAAGGTGTCGCTTCATTTGTGTGTTGTCTCTAAGTATTGACACAATGTAGATCAATAGATTATTTGAGCCTCAATTGCCTAAAAATGATTAAAATTCTTCATGCTCACTTTATTTAAGAGATCATTAACCAATTACTGTGAGAGACTTCAAACTCCCAGGCATCAGAAACAACAGATCTATACCAACTCTTTGCCCTTCAGCGAGATTTTGCCTTCAAAGCTTCAGAGCTTTAGGATAGCTAAACAGAGATCCTCTCTTCAAAACGCAGCGTGCCGTAAGCTACGTCTAAGCTCCGGTTAATAAAGCCAGTCAATGATGATCATGACTAATGGAGTCCGTGTTTTGGCTAAACCCCAGAGCTCCACTAGAAACATTCTGTGTCAGGAGTTTCTGCTTGACGTAATCCAGAGTACTTGAAAACGGTAGCATGCCAAACCTAGAAAACATCTGGTCATCCTACGAAATTGCTATACAATGCATTTTCTGAACTAATAATTATATTTTCACTTATGTGAATGACCCTAAATGTTTACAGGTCAGACAAGATAAAGCTGACTTAAAAGTATTAAAACAAGAAATACAGTGGTGGTCAGAATTATTGGCACCCCTGGTAAATATGATCAAATATGGCTGTAAAAAATAAATCTGCATTGTTTATCCTTTTGATCTTTTATTCAAAAAATTCACAAAAATCTAACCTTTCATTGAAGTAAAAGAATTGAAAGTGGGGGGTAAATCACATTATGAAATAAATGCTTTTCTCCAAAACACGTTGGCCACAATTATTGGCACCCTTTTATTAAATACTTTTTGCAACCTCCTTTTGCCAAGATAACAGCTCCGAGTCTTCTCATATAACGCCTAATGAGTTTGGAGAACACCTGACAAGAGATCAGAGACCATTCCTCCATACAGAATCTCTCCAGATCCTTCAGATTCCCAGATCCATGTTGGTGCTGCTTCTCTTCAGTTCACCCCACTCATTTTCTATAGGGTTCAGGTCAGGGGACTGGGATGGTCATGGCAGAAGCTTCATTTTGTGCTCAGTGACACATTTGTGTGTTGATTTTGATGTTTGTTTTGGATCGTTGTCCTGATGGAAGATTCAACCACGGCCCATTATAAGATTTCTAGCAGAGGCTGGCAGGTTTTGATTTTTTATCTGTTGGTATTTGCTAGAATCCATGATACCATGTATCTGAACAAGATGTCCAGGACCTCCAGCAAAAAAATAGGCCCACAACATTAAAGATCCAGTGGTATATAAAACCGTGGGCATGGGGTACTTTTTATCCCTGTTTGCACCAAACCCATCTGGTGTATTGGCTGCCAAAAAGCTCTTTTTATAGTTTCATCTGACCACAGAACCGGGTCCCTTTTGAATTTCCAGTCATGTCTGACAACTGAATATGCTGGAGTTTGTTTCTGGATGAGCAAGAAGGATTTTTCTTGAATCCCTCCCAAACAACATGAGGTGATGTAGGGGTTGTTTGATTTTTTTTTTTTTAAGCTTTCTGACCCCAAGACTCAACTAATCTCTGCAATTCTCCATCTGTGATCATTGGAGAGTCTTTGTCCACTCAAACTCTCCTCTTCGCCGTGCATTAACATAGACACATATAGACAAACGTTCTCTTTCAGGCAGATTCGTAACATCTTTAGTTGATTGGAACTTCTTAATTATTGTCCTGATGGTGGAAATGGGAATTTTCAATGCTTTAGCTATTTTCCTACAGCCACTTTCTATTTTGTGAAGCTCAACAATCTTTTGCTGCACATCAGAACTATATTCTTTGGTTTTACTCATTGTGATGAATGATTAAGGGAATTTGGCCTTTGTGTTTCCTCATATTTATACTCCTGTGGAACAAGACATCATAGCTAGACAATTTCATGCTCCTAGTCACCCTGGTGTGCTAAAAAATGTAAATATTAATGGGAATATACTTCAGAGATATTTTACTGATAAAAATTCTAGGGGTGCCAATAATTGTGGCCAACGTGTTTTGGAGAAAAACATTTACAAACCCGATTCCAAAAAAGTTGGGACACTGTACAAATTGTGAATAAAAAAGGAATGCAATAATTTACAAATCTCATAAACTTATATTTTATTCACAATAGAATATAGATAACATATCAAATGTTGAAAGAGAGACATTTTGAAATGTCATGCCAAATATTGGCTCATTTTGGATTTCATGAGAGCTACACATTCCAAAAAAGTTGGGACAGGTAGCAATAAGAGGCTGGAAAAGTTAAATGTACATATAAGGAACAGCTGGAGGACCAATTGGCAACTTATTAGGAAAATTGGCAACATGATTGGGTATAAAAAGAGCCTCTCAGAGTGGCAGTGTCTCTCAGAAGTCAAGATGGGCAGAGGATCACCAATTCCCCCAATGCTGCGGCGAAAAATAGTGGAGCAATATCAGAAAGGAGTTTCTCAGAGAAAAATTGCAAAGAGTTTGAAGTTATCATCATCTACAGTGCATAATATCATCCAAAGATTCAGAGAATCTGGAACAATCTCTGTGCGTAAGGGTCAAGGCCAGAAAACCATACTGGATGCCCGTGATCTTCGGGCCCTTAGACGGCACTGCATCACATACAGGAATGCTACTGTAATGGAAATCACAACATGGGCTCAGGAATACTTCCAGAAAACATTGTCGGTGAACACAATCCACCGTGCCATTCGCCGTTGCCGGCTAAAACTCTATAGGTCAAAAAAGAAGCCATATCTAAACATGATCCAGAAGCGCAGGCGTTTTCTCTGGGCCAAGGCTCATTTAAAATGGACTGTAGCAAAGTGGAAAACTGTTCTGTGGTCAGACGAATCAAAATTTGAAGTTCTTTTTGGAAAACTGGGACGCCATGTCATCCGGACTAAAGAGGACAAGGACAACCCAAGTTGTTATCAGCGCTCAGTTCAGAAGCCTGGATCTCTGATGGTATGGGGTTGCATGAGTGCGTGTGGCATGGGCAGCTTACACATCTGGAAAGGCACCATCAATGCTGAAAGGTATATCCAAGTTCTAGAACAACATATGCTCCCATCCAGACGTCGTCTCTTTCAGGGAAGACCTTGCATTTTCCAACATGACAATGCCAGACCACATACTGCATACAACATCATGGCTGCGTAGAAAAAGGATCCGGGTACTGAAATGGCCAGCCTGCAGTCCAGATCTTTCACCCATAGAAAACATTTGGTGCATCATAGAGAGGAAGATGCGACAAAGAAGACCTAAGACAGTTGAGCAACTAGAAGCCTGTATTAGACAAGAATGGGACAACATTCCTATTCCTAAACTTGAGCAACTTGTCTCCTCAGTCCCCAGACGTTTGCAGACTGTTATAAAAAGAAGAGGGGATGCCACACAGTGGTAAACATGGCCTTGTCCCAACTTTTTTGAGATGTGTTGATGCCATGAAATTTAAAATCAACTTATTTTCCCCTTAAAACGATACATTTTCTCAGTTTAAACATTTGATATGTCATCTATGTTGTATTCTGAATAAAATATTGAAATTTGAAACTTCCACATCATTGCATTCTGTTTTTATTCACAATTTGTACAGTGTCCCAACTTTTTTGGAATCGGGTTTGTATTTCATAATGTGATTTACCCCCCACTTTCAATTCTTTTACTTCAATGAAAGGTTAGATTTTTGTGAATTTTTTTTTTTTTAATAAAAGATCAAACGGATAAACAATGCAGATTTATTTTTTACAGCCATATTTGATCAGATTTACCAGGGGTGCCAATAATTCTGACCACCACTGCATCTGTCAGTTGGGTCAGAAAAATATTATGCCCTCATTCTAAAGTCTTGATTTTGTTTTTGGGGTCTACTAGAATAGGTTTTCATGCTTGAATGTTCAAAAAAACGCCTTTTTCTCTTCCCAGTCTGTCAGTAACGCTCTGTTTAGTTTCTGTCTCTATGAAGCCCCTCCTTCTGAAAAGTGCAACATGCTCTGATTGTTCAGCTGGACCAGTGTTGTGATTGGTCAATCACTTCAAATGTGTGTTTTGGAAATGTCACGTCCCTTACCATAACCGTGAGTTTCAATACACTTTCTAACGCAACTCAACCAGGCCTTGGCCCTTTGATTTTGCATATGCCTTGGTTGGGAATGATTTAACTGAGGAATATTGTGACGTATTCGTTCCCAGAAGAAAACTCATAAAATGTAAAAAAAATCATAATAGGTCCTCTTTAAGCAAAAACTCACTTAATTTTGATACATTTTTCAGAAAACAAGACTTAAAGGGTACATACAGTTTCTGCCAGTCTCATGTTAATCTTGAGTACCTATAGAGTAGTATTGCATCCTTCATATCTCCGAGGAGTCTTTAGTTTTATCATATTTATAAAAGACAGATACGCTGTACCAATTCTTTCCAAAAACAGCCGAGCTCGTGCAGGCGTGCAGTGGGCGGAGCTAAAGAGACACGAGCACACACACACACACACACACACACACACACACACACGAAATAGGCCTACATCATGGCATTATCCCTGGATAACTTTCAATTCACTATACGTTCGTGTTGTTGACATTATATGCACTTACGCGCCGATTGCCAACAAAACACAGACATTTGATGCAGTTTCACTCACCGCCTGCGGTTTCGACTCGTGAAAGGGAACAGACAAACAAACTTACAGAACTTCGTTGTTGCTCCGGAAAAACAAACTGCATCCACTGTTTCCTTAACGCTGAGTTCTTTGGGAAGCTGAACAAGGTTATCTTTCCCTCACAACCAAAAACACACTTCTTTAGTGACATTGTTGATTTCGTGGTCTAAAAACAAAATGACAGCGCTACCGTAACCCGAACGAAGCTCGTTGATGGACGTGCTCTTGCTCTCGCTCTGGTTGATGTGCGTACTCGCTCATCCGGGAGAAGTGCCCATACAAGCAATTCCGCCATTTATGACGTCATACAGGGCCATACTCTAAAAAAAAAGAAACTTTACGAAACTCAAATCCTGAAGGAGTGTATTTGGCACAGAAATACTCCCTCATATGTTCAACAAATTTTTTAAATTTTGGCCATGTTTAGCATGTGAATCCAACTCTTTAACAGTGTAAATAAGTCAGAATGCATGAAATAGCATTAGACCCCCCCTTTAAGATTTTTGCATTTTACTTCTTAAGTAAATGTATATTAATTTAAGAATGTTTAGATATTTGTACTGGGAAAAAAAAAGTGTAAATTTTTTGCTGTGTACATTTTTTGAAAAAAGCATTTGTTTCCTAAATTGTTGTTTGTTGGTATAGAGCAAGCCAGGTCACTACAATCAATCCCTACAAAATCACACACTAATCCAATGATTCTTCCTGAGAAACATTTTAAAATAAAAGGTAAGCAGCTTATTTTGTGAAAAAAGGAAAAAATCCTGTGGTTTCATCCAATGTTCTGTAGCAGTGAGCCGCTTAGGGGATGTAATTTAACTTGTTAGTCATATTTATGATTCAGCTTATGCGATCACAGAAGACAGAACTGCAGTGTCTGGAAATCTAGCAAACAAACAAACACAAATATAATAAAACAAACTGAGATTTAAATATATACTATGCTGCTAATTGAGGAATATCATGTTGCACTGAATATTAGTATGAATATGATTCAGTCACAGACAATCATAGTCTTGCTGATATTCAAAGAAAAACACAATTGAGTCAATAAACAGTACATTTACAATCAAGTTTGTCATTCTGTCGAAAGCAGATTTAGGGGCTGTTCACACAAGACTTACTCTTGCTTTCCGTCTGGGCTATTTTTTAATAGTTTGCTTCTGTACACATGCACCAGATGGACATCTTTGGTTGTTGCGTCACGCTTCACTGTTTATTCAGCATCTTGCGTCATAAATGCCGTGTTTGTAACATGCCATGTCAAGCTATAAGTCGTTTAATTTTGAAAAATGCATCTTGCATTCTGTTCCATTCTGTTGCAGTCTGTCCAGCTTTTTTTAAATGCACCAGCGCGTCATGTGTGATCGTAAATGGTTCTGTCTGCTCTCGATGGTTTGATGAAGAATGTTGCCTGTGGCAGTAGAGTCTGAACTGACAGCAGAATTCACAAAAAATGCTTTGCATTTATGTGGTGCTTATATACTGAATACTGTTAGCACAATTAATTTTAAAAAGTAATATATATTTTTTAATACTGAAAAATATGTAATATATATATATATATATATATATATATATAATATCTGATGTGTGCATGTATATATATATAATATATATATATAATGTTAGCAGCAGATCCTTTAAGTCCTGTAAGTTGCGACGTGGGGCCTCTATGGATCGGACTTGTTTGTTCAGCACACCCCACAGATGCTCGATTGGATTGAGATCTGGGGAATTTGGAGGCCAAGTCAACACCTCAAACTCGTTGTTGTGCTCCTCAAACCATTCCTGAACCATTTTTGCTTTGTGGCAGGGCGCATTATTCTCCTGAAAGAGGCCACAGCCACCAGGGAATACCGTTTCCATGAAAGGGTGTACATGGTCTGCAACAATGCTTAGGTAGGTGGTATGTGTCAAAGTAACATCCACATGGATGGCAGGACCCAAGGTTTCCCAGCAGAACATTGCCCAAAGCGTCACACTGCCTCCTCCGGCTTGCCGTCTTCCCATAGTGCATCCTGGTAAGAGACGCACACGCACCCGGCCATCCATGCGATGTAAAAGAAAACGTGATTCATCAGACCAGGCCACCTTCTTCTATTGCTCCGTGGTCCAGTTCTGATGCTCACGTGCCCACTGTTGGCGCTTTTGGCGGTGGACAGGGGTCAGCATGGGCACCCTGACTGGTCTGCGGCTATGCAGCCCCATACGCTACAAACTGCGATGCACTGTGTATTCTGACACCTTTCTATCAGAACCAGCATTAACTTCTTGAGCAATATGAGCTACAGTAGCTCGTCTGTTTGATCGGACCACATGGACCAGCCTTCGCTTCCCATGTGCATCAGTGAGGCTTGGCCGTCCATGACCCTGTCGCCGGTTCTCCACTGTTCCTTCCTTGGACCACTTTTGATAGATAGTGACCACTGCAGACCGGGAACACCCCACAAGAGCTGCAGTTTTGGAGATGCTCTGACCCAGTCAGCTAGCCATCACAATTTGGCCCTTGTCAAACTCGCTTAAATACTTACGCTTGCCCATTTTTCCTGCTTCTAACACATCAACTTTGAGGACAAAATGTTGCCTGATATATCCCACCCACTAACAGGTGCCATGATATAATCAGTGTTATTCACTTCACCTGTCAATGGTCATAATGTTATGCCTGATTGGTGTATGTATATATATATATTAGCGTAAAAAAAGTGCTGTTCTTTTGAACTTTCTATTTAGGATCCTGAAACAAAAAAAGAGTTTCCACAAAAATATTAAGCAGCAACTGTTTTCAACATTAATAATAATAAGAAATGTTTCTTTAGCAGCAAATCAGCATATTAGGTATATATATATATATATATATATATAGACTCATCCTTATATCTTATAGACATGGTAGACATCCATCCATCCATCCATCCATCCATCCATCTATCTATCTAAATGCATTTGGGTGGTCTTAAAAAAACTTGTTAATGCAAATCAGTTGTTGACTGTAAAGGAGGGACTTATACACCTGTCTGTGTGGTTAGGTATGTTTCGTTTTTCCTCCGCAGGAGCGGGGAAAGCAGTTTGAGGGTATATGTTGCTCTGTCAGACAATGATAACGGTACAGTCATTACTCAAGACGCCACAGGCTCACACTGAGAAGAGAAGCCGAACGCAACAGCAGATGTTTGACTCTCGCTGTGTCTCTGGATGCCGTTCCACATGGTGGATGTCCCGCAGTTCGCAGGCGAGGGATTTTCTCAAGGCACAAAGCATAAAGAAATAATGTAGTCTGATAAAAAACAGAGGAAGTGTAATGGGGAGGGAATGGAAAGCTGTGTGTGGGGGTTTGTGTACTTGTGTATGCTTGAGGCAATAAGTAAAATGCATCCATCATGTCATGCTGTTTCAAGCCACTGCAGTGAATGGCCTGAAAAATACTCATGTCTCATGATTTATGATCTCTTCTATTAGTATCTTTGTCGTGTTGTTTGTTGTTTACCTGCAGTACAGATGGGCAGAATATCTTGCCATCTTTCTCCACCAAAATAGTATTACATGCGAGGTGTCATGACTCATGGGTAATGTTGACGTGATATACCCCGAATGGCTATGCCCAAAATAAATACCAGCTTGACGCAGATTATTTCCAAAAATTAAAGGAATTTAAAGGAACAGTTCACTGAAAACTGAAAAGTTCTGCTTTATTTAAACATCTTCATGTTGTTCAAAATCAGTATGACTTTAATACATGGAGAACAAAATATCTCATTAACACAACATTTTATAACGCATTTCAAGACAGAATGTTAAGAAAAAATTATATTTAAATGAATTTCCATTCATCAAAGAATCCTGAAAAAAATATGCATCATGGCTTCCACAAAAATATTAAGCAGCACAACTGTTTTCAACATTGATAATAATAAGAGATGTTTCATGAGCAGCAAATCAGTATATAACAATAATTTCTGAAGGATCATGTGACCCTGAAGACTGGAGTAATGATGCTGAAAATTTATATTAAACAGAAAACAGCTATACTCCATTAAAGGGGTCAAATTTTTGTTTTGTTTTAGATTTCTTTTTTTTTTTTGCCATAGAGGTCACTTTACTACAAAAAAATATCCTGTAAGTTTCAGAACTCAAAACTTCCTCATTAGTCATCAAACAGCTTTTATTGAAACCAAGCTCCGAAAACTATTATCGCATATTTTGTCGCATTATTATGCAATGATTACGTGGCGAAAGACCGCCTTTGCAGAAGAAGATCAACGCCTACATCTGCATCACTGCCGCTTTAGCCCCGCCCACCGATTTGCGCATGTCATGTACAGTAGTATGTAGAGAGACACAAACACAGGATTACTCCAGCAACAAAACCATGGAGATGCTCTGAGGATTACAAGACATTTTGCAGTCCCAAGTTGTGGAAAAACACAGTCATTGCATTGCCTTCCTTGTGATCCTAAGCGTGGATGAACTTTATTATTAACAAATTTCCAGATTGTTCATCTGTTAGCTACATTTTACAGCAGATTCGTTTTTAAACAAGACACAGTTCGGTGCAGGCTTTTCAGAGAGACTGAAAATAAAAGATGATGCAGTGACGACTATATTGCATCTGACAGTAATGTTGCAGCCAAGTCTGCCTCACAGGTTCTGAAAAGTGAAGCCAAAATGTTTCAATTGCCCCCAGGTGGCTGGTCCCAGTATAGGTCATAAACCCCGCCCTCTCCATGTAATCGAATGGGACGCGAGACAAACTAAACAATCAAATTACACTTCAAATAAATTTGAATTTGAAAAGATGGTGCCTGTAAAGGTATTTTTTTTTATCACGCTGATGTAAGTTCAAGTGTTTTTTTAATAAGTTTGGTTTTAGTTAGTTATTTGATGCTATAAAAACGGGAGTGTGACATCATGATTGACAGCTGAGATTGACAGCTTCTCTGAGTGAAGTAGTCACTGAAGCACCAAAGGACTTTTTCTGGGATTTTCGGGAGGAGGTTGGAGCTTTAACTTTAATTTCTACATTTCCATAACTGTTTATTTCACACCGACATAAGTTTTTCTGCAGTAATCTGTAGGCTAAACGATTCTGCGAGAGTGTGGGCGGGACCTTTATATTATTTCACGCTCACTACTGTGCAGACTTGGGTCCTGAATCAGCGCAAGATGTTAGCACCATATTGGGACATTGGCGGCTTCAATGGCTTTCTGCAATGGAAGAGTAGGCTTTATTTGCCACAACCAAGACTTATAAAGCATATGTAATGCGCATACAAATTTCACAGTTGGCAAATGTTTCAAATATGTAACGAGATAAACACCTTTCTGCAGTATTTTTGTTTCAACACAAATATAATGTAATAAAATACAATACTACCTCACAAATACATAAGGAATAAATATAAAAAATATAAACAATATAAATAAATAAAGATGATTAATTACCGAGCTGAGTATCCTTGGTATTTGAGTGTAGGTTTGTTCTGATTCGGGATCAGACTCTGGCTCAAACATGTATGGCGAACATTGGAAGTGTAGCGGGGACTTTGAAAATGATTTTAATAGGCAAAAGGTTACCCAATCATAGCAGTGGTTTTTCGAATATTCCCTTTCATGCAGTGTGTAATATAGCTGTTTGTGAATGTAAAAGGCCAAAGTGCATGATAAAACAAAGTCATTGTCTCCCAAAATAAATAATTGACTCTGAACCGCCTATACAAGTCGTACTGCGTGACGGTTCTACGTCACTAGATGTTTGCATAATGCCCGCCTATGTTGTACGTTGCCCGCCCGTGATCAACTTGACTAGCCCTCAGGTGGCATTTTACTGATGACAGCTTCTCAAATCTCGGAGTTCAAAGCGGGATTTGCAAAGCGCTTGCTCTTGAAAGATGGGTCAGTACCCAGTTTATTTGAACCAGCTTGCTCCTCAGAATCACAACCTGTAAGTATTAATAATTATTTATGTATATATTTTCTACCGGATGTTCAAAATATCTCTGTCTTGTGTTTTATATTGTGTAAGTTTCTGGCTAACCGGCTAACTCATGTTATTACTGTCTTACTACTGAAATACTACTGCTAATCAGCTGTGGGCCACTATTACCTAAAACTGTGTCTATTCATGCAGATTTGCAAATCAGATTTGTTTTTACAAACGTTTATGTTACATCAGTCATTCACGTTAGTGCTCGTCTAACGTATGCGCTGTTATTGATACAGTTCCCGCATGTGCACCGCAATAAATTAAAAATATACACATAGGTTTGTTGATGGACATACACTTGTTAATGCTGATAGTGAGGAATTGCAGTTGCAACATCTCATAACGTACCTCAAAATGAGTAGCGTATCACTCAGAAATGTCCTGCTGAAGTCATCCTTGCAATGGAGGTCCGGGTTGAATAACTAGTTCTTCCAAACTTTTGATCATCGGACTCACATTTGGATTGATATGGTAAAATCAACGTCATCGTTACTGTCATAAGGAAGCCTCCAGACGGAGCTCAAGTTCAGTTATGGTAATGGGCATTTAGCTTCTGAAACATGTGCTGTAAGCGGTAGACCAATCACAACAGACTGGGCCATCTGGCCAATCAGAGCAGAGTAGGCTCACAGAGAGGAGGGATTTAGAGAGACTGATTTATCCGTCGAGTCGTTTGAGAATCATTTAACACTGTGGTGATGTGCAATGTATATTATGAGAAAATGAAGCTGTTTTTTGAACTTTGATGCATGTAAACCTGTTGTAGGAGATCTCCATAATAGCGGCACTTTAATGTAAAAATCTTGCTAACATTATAATTTTAAAATTTAAAAAAAATGCAGTTCACGACCCCTTTAAAACGAATCTTTGGCTGCAGACACGCAAGCATGCAGTTGCAGACTCACGTCCCGCAGACGCAGTATGTGTGAAACAGGCCTGACGAACCTCTCTCTCTCTCTTTTCTGGTGGCAGAATGAATGCACATCAGTGTGGGAACACTGTGATAACCAAATGTTCATATTTGTAGGGCCGTATTTTCACACATCAGTTCAATGGGTGCAAAATGACACAAAGATTCTTTTCACACCAAACCCCACCATCAGCAGCACTAATCAAGTGAAGAGGATGCTGCAGTCCAGGTGTGGGCACATCACTGCTCCCATAATGCTCGTGTTTCTGCTTCAAAAGCCATAAAATAGTACGAAATATGCATTCATCGTGATATTACAGCCCATGATTTTATGAATATCAGGATGATTGCCCTTTAACAGGCCCTTACTTGGCGCTGCCATGGTGAAATAATGGATTGTGGCTTTGAAGTAGCGTAGTGAATCTAATCAGCTGTCTCTTCATTTTCCCTAAACAATCAGCTGAAAGAAAAGGCCTTCCAGGGGAGCGACTTCCAGGCAATAATTAGTTATGTAAGCATAATTACTGACTGGTTGAGTAAATGGCCGGGCTAAATACTGGCAAACACTACAGCGCTCTAGGAACCGAACGACTGATGGTTTCCAGCAGTGGACTTCATTTTTAAAGTGTGATGTCATAATCGACTGCCGTAGAGCTTGGACGTCTTGCAGAGTGCAAGAAACATTTTTGCAATTTCTCTCTGTCTATCTCCCACGGTTTCTCTCTTTCACAACCATACTCAGCTCAAACTAAAGCACAGTTACTTCACTAATGAAAATGCTTTTACTAATGAAAAACTGCTGAACGTTGCAATATGTAAGAAACAATTTAAATCGTTATTCTATCAATTGTATGAATTGTATGATTCATAGCTCTCATTAACACATTCATGAGAGAACTATAGATGTCTGTTTTGTGAACTAATCATTCTTTTCAATTAATCAATTGATCAAGTTCACAAATTGGCCTGAATGATTCATTCATAAATTAAACTGATACATTTCTCAAGTTCAACTCACTGTAATGTTGCTGTTTCAGCATAAACAACAACTGCAAAGTTACGACACAAAGTTAAATGCAAAGGGAGATATTTTCTTTTACAGAAATCGCTTTTTGAGGACTACAACAAATGGCTGGTAGGGACTACAACAAGCTTCTTCACAGGTTAGTGACATCACAAACTCTAAAATTTACATGAACCCTGCCCCCGGGAACACGCAACTAAGGGGGTGAGGCCATGTTGGGCTGCTTTAGAGAAGAGGAAGAGTTGTTGTAGTAGAGTGTTATTTTTACCCCTTTACGAACTTTACGAACCATATTAGCATAGACGAGTTGTCTCGTAAGCAACTCAGGTGTGTTGTTGTTGGATATAAGAGTGAACATAACAGTCTTCATGTACTCCCGACATCAGAGCCGCTGAAGACGCAGTGGATTCGTTTTGTTTTTAAAGAGAATGTGCCCCCACATACCTAAATTTGTTTATGTCTGCACAAATCATTTTACACCAGACTGCTTTGTGAACGAGGGTCAATACAAACGGACAATACAAAACACAGGTTTTGTTAAAAAGCTGTTACACAAGGATGGATCAGTACCAACTGTTCATGAAAACAGACACTTCATCTTTTGTGTCATGTACAATAAACTTCATAAAACTCATCAGTAAAGATTTGGCCATCATTCGGACGGGGTCCGCTACAACAGGCTTGTACTAATAGTGGATAAATGCAAGATGACAACATAAGTTATACCCATAATTAAACTAAACTATAACTGTTCTATCTCCATGTAGCATTTATTCTCTGGCTCTGCAGGCATCATTGTCTGACTCCAGTTCAAACTGAACACAGCTACTGACATTTTCAGTGCATGAGATTGTCCTGACACCAGAGCATGAGCTCTTGAAGCTCCGCCCTCTTCTTGAAAGGGGGCCAGGAGCAGCAGCTCATTTGCATTTAAAGCGACACACACAAAAACTGCACATTTTTGCTCCCCCCCCCCCCCCCTCCCCCCATGCTATAAAAAATAATCTGTGGGGTATTTTAAGCTAAAACTTCATATACACACTCTGGGGACATCAGAGACTTATTTTACATCTTGTAAAAAGGGGCATAATAGGTCCCCTTTAAAGGGATTGTTCACCCAAATATGAAAATTCTGTCATCAATAACTCACCCTTATGTCATTCCAAACCCATAAGACATTAGTTCACCTTCGGAACACAAATGAAGATCTTTTTGATGAAATCTGAGATCTTTCTGTCCCGCCATTGACAGCTACACAACTACCACTTTCAAGGCCCAGAAAGGTAGTAAAGACATCATAAAAGTAATCCATGTGACTCCAGTGGTTTAATTTAAATTTTCATGAAGTGATGTGAGTGCTTTGTTTGCGACGTTGTTGCGTGAACGTGCGTTGGAGAGTTTTGTCATCTGCCGCTTTAAATGCTCTAGCTCTATAAAGCAGGATGGATTCTGATTGGCTCTCAATGTTTTTATCATTCATCAGCTGGAAAAAAATTATTCTGAAATTGATTCCAATATTGTTCCTCTGTGTCATTATCCTCAAAGTTGTGGTGTGGACTCTACTATACTTTTATATTTAGAACGATTTTTAGATCGACTTTATTGTTATAGTTATCGTTCTTGCTGTGAATGGGCCTAAGATCAAGTAAATTATACATGCATATACGGATCTGCTGAAATATAAATATTGTGTCAACTTTTAGGAGTACACTAGCATAAATGACCTCAAAGAGACAAGCCACAAAACTCTCATTTAGATTTCCATATAAACAGGCCCTATGAAACAAACATAATTTCAGGATAACAGCGCTGACTCTCACACCTAAAAGCTCTTGATTAAAGTTTCGTTGAGCAGAGGGATATCAATTCAGCAAGACGCATGTTTTTTCTCCCTGGCTTTTATTGCTTACTGATGCAGAATACTCAAAACTGCTGAGGTTGTTTAACTTCAAAACTCCCCCTTACAAGATTTACAGTCTGTTAGAGGACACATTTACCTTGTTTTCACCTCCAGATCAAGTGATTCACAACTTGCAAGTTGCTCAGCTTTTTATAAATTCCAACGTAAACATCAGACTGGAATAAATAGGCTAGAGATTCGTTATTATTTAATCTTATATTCTGTCAGAACAGAAATTGCTACAAACCATTCAACGCAATCTGGGATATTTGGCTATAGGAGTACCATTTTATCTGAGGCTAAAACGCTAAGAACTGGGACTTTAGATCTGAGATATCGCTATTCCCTAGAGAGCAAGTGATTTAGAACTGTTATTTGGGAGGGAGTGTTGCAAAACAGCATACATTGTATTCCAGCAAGCTTGACTGTTAAGATATAGTTCCTGTGAAGTGCAGTACAAAGCATATGTGCTTACCATATGCAAATCTGTAGGACAGAAATGCACCAATCAGCAAGTCCAATTGAAGGCAGGTGCATAAATGCAGTTTTAAAGTGTTCGACAGCAGCTGCAATCAAAGAAAGCGTTAAATCCTGCGCTTACTGTGAGGACAGATGTGTCTTCCCGCAGTTGCATCTCTGCATCGTTCCTAGAGCATCAGCAGGAAAACGGCAGCCAATCAGACGGCACGGAAGCTATTGATGATTTTTCAGCATCTCCATTGTCATTCCAATCATAGCTCTATCAGTAACATCCCTTGCACTAAACACAGCTGACAATCGCCTGCAAGCTATTCCCGACCCATGCAACGAAGGCCCAAGACGGAGATGAACCCATGAGCATGCTGCAAGCCTAAAACCTGCCAATTAATTTCTTGATTGAAAAGCTCTCATGAGCGCTGTATTCCCAGACTCCATTTTAAACAGCAGAAGAGTGACATCTCTGTCCTTGAGCATAATAAATACCGCAATTAAAAAACACGGCACAGAACAATCATTTCTCACAGGGACACACACACTAACACTTGTCTTCATAATGTTTCTGTACATTGTTCAAACGTGGCAGGTGCTCAAGGTGGTTTTGAATGATCCTTGACAAAATGGATAAAATATTCATGAAAATGAGAGAATCGTGTCTGAGTTCCTGAAAAGTTTGCATGGACAGTTGTAGCCGTAAGGCAGCCGCAGCCTAAGTGTTTTTCTGGTCTTAACTACTATAGGATAGGTCTTTCAAGATCCTTATGTTCTGTTTAGACTAAACACAAGAAAGGAAAAGCCTCCAAGCCCAGTTCACACCACTGCACACTTTCTATAGTAGGTGTTCCCAGCTCTGGTTGTGACAGTCATTGCATTACGTCACTCCAGCAAAAATATAATTTCATGTCATTTCTTGTTGACATCAAACCAGCTTAAACACGCTAAAATGAACATTCCAGAGGGAAAAGGGTTTATAAATTGCACCAGTGCATAATGCATCATATCAAAAATAATTCAAAGCATGCCGTTTGCCTGTGGGGAGAGTGCAAATGCTGGGTTTACACACAGAATCAATTAACAGATCTCAGACACATTTTTTCCCCCACATGTATTTATAAAATATGAAAATATTTTACAGATGATTATCAAATATATTTTTATTATAATATATGCAACATGATCTCAGGCATGTTACTTTTAATATAAAAAACGAATTAATTATAAACTGATTTTTAAAAAAAAATCTAAAATCTAATATAGACTCATCATAATGTAAAAAATAATAAGTGACATACTCTAGAAATTTCTCAATACAAGGATTAAATTCATCTTGCGGACACTCAACTACAGTAACTGAAAGAAAATGGATGACATGGGCCCCACTGTCATCACTACCATTGGTAATCCTCACATCAATTCGCTCTGTATTTGCATAAACTCTGTGTCCCAACTGCCTACTTATACTATGCCCTAAAAGTATGTAGTGTTCAAAAGTACATACTTTTGAGTGTGTAGCAGAAGAGTAGGCAAGCTTTGGGACATACTACTTCGTCATAATTGTGCTTTTAACAGACAGCTCTGTCGCTTACTTACCTGCATCCAGTCCCCGTTTAAACTGCCCTGTCAATCATCTTCTCACAGTTAAAGTCCTCCACATTCAATTTAATTTAATTTCCTACCATTTTGGAGAGAAATGTAGTAACACGTTGATCTCTCCACACGTGTTTGCAATTTACATGATGCATTTAAAGTTCATGACCAAATGTATCCTTACAGAAGTTCACAATGCTGTTGCAATGAAATATAATGTGGATAACATTGAATAAATATCTTTTTGTCAGGTTAAATGCTGATTGTTAAAGGGTTAGTTCACCCAAAAATGAAATTTCTGTCATTAATTACTAACTCTCATGTCGTTCCAAACCCGTAAAACCTTCGTTGATCTTCGGAACATTATTGGCCAGCTGCTGCGTCAACATCACACGCATGCATCGTGGTGCTCACGTGAACAGCGTTGGCCAATACTGAGCTGGCGTTCTGACGTAGAAACCGGAAGCGCTGTACTGTGTTTACTACGTGAACAGTGTAGGAGACTGATAGGGAAGAGAAGAAATCGTTGAATAAAGTAGTTATTTTTGTTTTGTTTTTGCACACAAAAAGTATTCTTGTCACTTCATAACATTAAGGTTGAACCACTGATGTCTAAAAGTGAAGGGGAACTGCACTTCGGATTCTAACGCTGGAAATAGTAGACCATTCGGGTATCTTTGGAATACCCATTTCAACATACACACTAATTCTAATTTCGAATACTATTTAGGATGGATAGTATGCGAATTGGGACGCAGTTAAACTTTTCTCAACTTCTTCACGACACTGGACACCACTGGTCGCCAGCTGTCATTAATAAAGAAACAATTCAGATGGTTCCGGAAAAACCAGCCTTATTATGCCAGGCTTTCTTAAAATTGATTGACGACTCAGTTTTGAAACTATCAGGGTTCCCGTTCTTTTTCAGCTTTTTTGCGGGACTTTTTTTCCAGGATATTTTCAATTTTCAAATACAGCGAGAATAAAAGACAAGGATCACGCCCTAATGTAATATATTGCTCTCTAAGTCTTTAAAAGGTGTACAGTTTATTGCCAGGACTTAACTATAAAATCAGTTTTTAATATAAGCTCTTAATCAAACATTATGACTAAGGGAGCTTATTTACAGACTTTATAACACACAATTGTGAGTTTATATCTCGCAATTCTGACTTTATGTCTTGCAATTCTGACTTTATAACACGCAATTCTGACTTGATATCACAATTATGTAAACTCGCAATTGAGATACATTTTTTGGGAATTATGAAATAAAACATTGCAATTACCTTTTTTACTTTTTATTCAGTGGCAGAAACAAGCTTCCATAGTTTATTGCCATGAATTAACTATAAAATCAGTTTTTAATATGAGCTCTTAATCATACATTATGACAAATTGTCAATATCATAGCAAAAACTATTGGAACTATTTTAATGTTTTGCAGTGTGTATAATTTGCAGCATGAAAAATACAACTTTTTTCAAATTGCGGATGAGTTATATACAGATAGCAAACAAAGAGTGTTCCTTTTTAATCACTGCAGCTGTCAATCACTTCAGCGCAAGCTCACGGAGTTCTGCACTGTTGTGAAAACTCCTGTTATAATCAATAAAGCTGGCTACACTGCACAATGAATCTCTTATTGACCTTATATCGCATCAAAATTATTAGTTAGCAAGTTACTGAAATAGTTAGCTGCTTACCAGTTAACATTCGCTGCATACATTTGAGCAGTTAATAGCATTAGCTAACTGCTGCAAGTGGCAACACAAGACTAAACATCATCATTCAAAATACTACTCTCACGTGTCAAAACTCAGCATTCCTGAACATCGCATTTTTTTGCAACCAGCGGTAGTGACACACTCTTTGTTTTTAACTTTTTAAAAAATACTTTTCCAGGACAACAAGTTTTTCCAGGACATTTTACATTTTCTCTCATTTTCCAGGACTGGAAAATTTGTCATCAATTTTCCAGGTTTTCAAGGTTTTCCAGGACGAGTGGGAACACTGAAATATGTATGCTACTTTTGCACATCTCTACTATAGGGTTAGATGTAGGCCTAATTCTCATAGTGAAAGCCACTTTTGTTTTCATACATTACAGCATCAAGTGGTGCAGTCAGTCACAAGAGGTTGTTTCGCTGATACTAAACAGCGTAAAAGGCCGTTTGACATTTTTCATGAGGAAATTTTGCCATTTTTGTCCGTTACGTGCTGTGATGGATTTTTGAGTGCCTGGTAATTGCGGTTGTCATTTTCTCTCTATACCATAGACGCGTGACAGGCGGCAACGCTGATACAAGCATTTTAACGTGAAACATATGCGTCTGCCTGAGAAAGCTCGGACAACAGCTTTCTAAACAGGTGAGGGAAGCCACTTATTCTGAAGTTGCCATGGAGATACCAGAGAACAATGACGCTAATTCTTCGTTTTCTATTCAAATATATTTAAATGTTCCATCTTGTCAATGTGTAAATGCAAGTGCTTTCCTTTTGTGAGGAAAAAGGACAGCGAGAGAGGGCTTAGCCTTAACTGGGCGGCATCATTTTAAACACTGCATGTTTGCATTTAGATTGGTGTGGGTGTGCGATCATATACGGGTGATATTCATGAAATGTGATATACTACTGATGTGTGTCACGGCTTTAATTCACATACTGAATATTATATATTCATTCTGTCAGTGGCTGTACTTAATGAAAGCAGGAGTGCTCAGCCTTTCCAAGAATTGTTTCTCAATCCTTCACTTTAAAATGCCAGACTCAATGAGAGTTTTGAATTCTGTCTTTTTTAATTTCCATTTGGCATACTATTTAGTCAGACCTCTTTCTCCATTAACACATTTCCATTAGTCAAACGTTAGAATGTTGTAATACTTTTAAAGCTGAGAATTAGTTTGTCCATTTCATTTCCAGAGATATCAGTGGTGTTTTAAAATGAAATCCTCACTTTTTTTATATATATCAAAAATGTAAATTTATGTCCCTGTTACACTTAATATTCCTGGTATTACATAAAAAAGAGAGACCAAATACAATTTTATTTTGTATTTTTACACTAAATATGTCACGTTCTATTTATTAAAACCAAGAATAAAATTCATCAAGTTAGTGTTGATACACATTTTTACATGTATTCCAAAATAAAGGCAGTAACAATTTATGCAATATATTTTATTTGTGAACTAATGTTCAGCTTTTCTTTTTAATAGTCAACTTATTTTCAGCAGTCATCATCAAGCTTGTACACACTGCTCACAGACACGAAGTTGTGCCTTTAATTTCCCCAAGCTGATTGCTCACTAAAACCCCCGACAGTCATCATGTTTTCAGGCCATTTCAAGTTTGATTTTGACGTGACATAAAGCGCTGATATCTAAACGGCTGAGTTGTTTACTTACTTTTTAATTAGTCTTCCCATTAACACCATTATTGTCTTCATTCAGGCTGATTCAAGAACGCGCACAAAAACAAGAGGCGGGATTTATCGCACAAACCGATCATATCCAATCATAATAATAATAATTTTGTGCTTTTCACCAATGTGCAGCATCCACCTGGATAATGCGACGCCAGCCATAGTGCACCAGAACGCCCACCACACACCAGCTTATTGGTGGAGAGGAGAGTGATGAAGCCAATCAGCATATATGGGGATGATTTGCCCAGGATGCCGGGGTTACACCCCTACTCTTTCTGCGAATGAACATCCTGGGACCTCGGTTTAATGTCTCATCTGAAGGACGGTGCTTTTTTAACAGTATAGTGCCCCAATCACTATACTGGGGAATTAGGACTCACACAGAGCACCCCCTGTTGGCCTCACTAACACCTCTTCCAGCAGCTCCCTGGTTTTCCCAAGAGGTCTCCCAT
Organism: Coreius guichenoti; assembly: GCA_039654105.1. NCBI lineage: Eukaryota > Metazoa > Chordata > Actinopteri > Cypriniformes > Gobionidae > Coreius > Coreius guichenoti. Next base: position 32,275,931 of record CM077173.1, read on the forward strand.
CCAGGTATTGACCAGGCTCAGCCCTGCTTAGCTTCAGTGGGCAACCAGTCTTGGACTACAGGGTGATATGGCTGCTGGCATATCATAGCGCGATGGAGGAAATTGCCTCCTCTCATGTGAATTTTCCCCATTCATTCTCAATTACCCCCCACCAAACCCAGATCACGCTTTGGGAGGTCTGTTTAAAGTCAATAGGATCAGGGGAGGCAAGCCTCCTGCTGTAACTTTAACTGCGGGTGTCGCTCTTAGACATTGTTACTTTATAAAAACGAGTGACTTTTACACTTTTTAAGGTCATATTTTGTAATATTTGGGTTGGATAACACTTTAGTTTAGGGTCCAATTCTCACTATGCATGCATATTAATAGGATATTGGCTGTTTATTTGTACTTAAAAAACACATATTAATGCCTTATTCTGCATGACCATATTCTACACCCCTTAATCCTACCCAGATTTAATTAACTATATTTTAGCTAAATTTAACTACCTTGCTAACTATTAATAAGCAGTAATTAGGTGTTTACTGAGGCAAAAGTCGTAGTTAATAGTTAGTTAATAGTGAGAATTAGACCCTTATCTAAAGTGTGACCTTGGGTTGTTTTATTTTTGTAATATCGATCATTTTCTCATTCAGTTTTTTTGAGACACTGCCTCCCTTGCCTTCACAGATATGTATATATAATCCACTATAAACTATTCTTTTAAATAATACTAGTCTTTAAAATATTTCTTAGTCTGAATAGGCTGCTACTTTTTTTATAGATGTCAATGGAGAAAGACACATTTTGGGTCTATCGTGTGGTAAATAATAAACCACTCGAATCAAAATGCAAAAACACTTTAAGGAAAGAGCTTTGGAAGGACAAGGATGATGACTCACTATAAATCACTGATTACATACTGTATCTCAAATATATAAGACAGACGTCATTTTGACAGGTATGAATAAACTGCCTGACTGATTACATGACTAAAACTATGACCGCTTCTATCACAAGCATCATTTCAGATGTCTGAAATCATTACACCAAACTGAACAGAAAAGCCTCGGATGACAAAGTTAAGACTCAATGTAAATGAAGTCTCCACTCGCATGAATAATAAAACATCCTTCTGTCTCAAGATAATTATGCTCTTGAAGACTTACCAGCCATCTGAGACAGGTGAAGTGCCATGAAGTCTTTAAGGAATACCTGCCAAAACCAGCTCAAGGTGGTAGTTGAGTTTTGGAAGATGGCAGCTGGTTTCTAGCTGGTCCAAACAGGTCTGGATTAATCTGTTAAACATGTTTAGAGGTATTCTGAGTTTTTTTTTCTGATGCAACCAACCTTAGACAATATGTGTTAACTGTCAAATACAATATTTCCCATAAACAGTGACAAATCTAGCATTTAACTTTAAGAAAGAATTGAGAAAACAAGTTAACATTCAGTTGTGACAGAAAATATAGGTTAGCACGATTACTTACTCATAAAAAGTTTGTGTGTTGCAGATGAATTATGGAAAGAGGACCTTCTGGATCATGGCTGCCCTTGACATTGCCTGATTTTATAAATGTTTTCAAAAATATCTGACTTTCTAAGGAGACGACTTATAAAAGAGATGTATTTCAAACCCTTCTTCTTACTACACAGTGTTGCCAGATCTTGCAAGAAAAACATATATATAAAAAAAGCTAAACTATAACTTGCTGTAAAGAAATAATTTTCAATTACAAATAGCATTAAAATGTTATATACAAATTATGTACAACTGCTGTCTAAATCAATGAATAAATCTCCCAGGAAAGGAAAAAGCATGCATGTATGCACCGGAGTGAGGAGGCACTGGAAGAGGCAAAAACATGGGACGAAGGGAAAAAGTGTGGAGTATGGAGGTTTGACAGCCGCAAAGCACCAGCAAACCTAAATGTGTAACTTTTCTGGAAATAAGAAAATAAAACGCTACTGCCTTGATGAAAGTCACTTATAAGTAGGGTGACCAAACGTCCGTTTTCCCTCGGGACGGTCCCGTATTTCAGCTTTATTTTTTTGTCCCGACTTGTTATGAAAAAAAAAAAAATCACGTTTTGTCCAGTATTTCTTCTTCCCTGCTAGGTGATCATAAAAGCGAGTTGTAGGCCCAGTCTTATGTCACGCTAGAAGAGTCGAATCAAAGGTAGCCAATATCGCCATAGTATATTTTGGAGAACAAAATTACAATCCAATCACAATTCTATTAACTTACATTTAGTGAAGGCGGGATATTAGCCAGTGTCATGTCAGACGCTAAGATGTCAAACGTCTGTGTACATTTGAACGAGTATCTTCAAAAAGTTAAGTAAAAAAAAACAAAAAAACAAAAAAAAAACAAAAAAACAAAAAAAAAACAATTCAATGTGGTAATGCACTGAATGACACACACCAGAAGTGCGCGATCCCGAATTCAATTCTCTTTGCGCCTGAATGGTCAAATATAGACACAGTTGTCAATATGTCCATCATGGTATATATCTCACATAAATATAGGTTATATGACGTAAACAGCTCGGTGAAAACCGGATATGTGTCAGTATATTATAGATCCGGAGCCATATTTAACGGCTCTGATTAGATCCAAGCGTTCGGTCTTAAAGTGACAGCACAGCAGCCTAAAATACCTGTCTGCGTCATTAATATTAATCAAACAACAAAAGATGTTAAATATATATATATATATATATTTCATTTGTATCTCTATCGTATTTGTCCTATTATTTGTGATTTGCTTATTTGTTCTTTTTTAATATCACAAAAATAAAATAACTAAATGAAATACACCGATCAGGCATAGCATTATGACCACTGATATTGTGTTGGTCCCCCTTTTGCTGCCGAAACAGCCCTGACCCGTCGAGGCATGGAATCCACTAGACCCCTGAAGGTGTGCTGTGGTATCTGGCACCAAGATGTTAGCAGCAGATCCTTTAAGTCCTGTAAGTTGCGAGGTGGGGTCTCCATGGATCAGACTTGTTTGTTCAGCACATCCCACAGATGCTCGATTGGATTCAGATCTGGGGAATTTGGAGGCCAAGTCAACACCTCAAACTCGTTGTTGTGCTCCTCAAATCCTCATCATTCCTGAACCATTTTTGCTTTGTGGCAGGGCACATTATCCTGCTGAAAGAGGCCACAGCCACCAGGGAATACCGTTTCCATGAAAGGGTGTACATGGTCTGCAACAATGCTTAGGTAGGTGGTACGTGTCAAAGTAACATCGACATGGATGGCAGGACACAAGGTTTCCCAGCAGAACACTGCCCAAAGCATCACACTCTCTCCGTCGACTTGCCTTCTTCCCAAAATGCATCCCGGTGCCATTTGTTCCCCAGGTAAGCAACGCACACGCACCCGGCCATCAATGTGATGTAAAAGAAAACATGATCAGACCAGGCCACCTTCTTCCATTGCTCCATGGTCCAGTTCTGATGTTCACGTGCCCACTGTTGGCGCTTTCGTCGGTGGACAGGGGGCACCCTGACTGGCACCCTGACTGGTCTGCGGCTATGCAGCCCCATACACAACAAACAACTGAGATGCACTGTGTATTCTGACACCTTTCTATCAGAACCAGCATTAACTTCTTGAGCAATTTGAGCTACAGTAGCTCGTCTGTTTGATCGGACCACACAGGCCAGCCTTCGCTCCCCACGTGCATCAATGAGCCATGGCCGCCCATGACCCTGTCGCCGGTTCACCACTGTTCCTTCCTTGGACTACTTTTGATAGATAGTGACCACTGCAGACCGGGAACACCCCACAAGGGCTGCAGTTTTGGAGATGCTCTGACCCAGTCAGCTAGCCATCACAATTTGGCCCTTGTCAAACTCGCTCAAGTCCTTACACTTGCCCATTTTTCCTGCTTCTAACACATCAACTTTGAGGACAAAATGTTCACTTGCTGCCTAATATATCCCACCCACTAACAGGTGCCGTGATGAAGAGATAATCAGTGTTATTTACTTCACCTGTCATAATGGTCATAATGTTATGCCTGATCTGTGTTTATCATTATCATGAAATAAAACCTCTCATTTCATGAAATAAGTTAGGCTTAAGTGTGCTACACAAAGTTTCAGTGAATTTTTGGCCAAGCGAAGTTGTGATAGATACTTTTATGTGGGAGGGGGGTGCCTGTCCATCCCTTCCTGTATTTCACCATGAGAAATCACCTACTGCAACACTGTTCTGTCAGGATGAATATCGGGGACACACTTTGTTGTCTATAAAAAATCTGAAAAGATTATAAATGTTTATGTGCCTGTAAAAAGTGATCAGTTGACTTAACTTAAAAAAGTGAGGAAACCCGTTGCCTTAAAATTATTAAGTAATAAACTTCATTAGTAACTGAAAAATTAAGTTGTGAACTTGACAATTCCACATAACTTCTTTTTTTCAATTACGCATTATTTAATTATATTACTTAATTTTGTATTATTTAATTTTATTCAATTACGCATTTCAATTATGCAAGTTTATTTACTTAATCTTAAGGCAATGGGTTTCCTCACTTTTTTTTAAGTTAAGTCAACTGATCACTTTTTACAGTGTGGAAATGGCTGGTATTTTCTTCAGTAAAAAAAGAGAATAAAAGTGCTGAAAGGTGAATACTCTATAAATTACCATATGATTAAAAATGTTCAAACATTCAAATGAAATGAGGGGGAAAAAAATGCACATTAAATCACCCATTCATAACATGACACTTTTATTACAGGACACCGAGGCAAATCAACAGATAACAACCAATGTCTTTACAAATTTTGTAGCATTTCAGGTTTCACAGCAGACTAACACTTAAGTCCTGATTTAAACCCATTACACATTATATTTCTAGGATGACAGAGTCAACTGTGCCTTGTGCTTTTCAAACCTGTGTCCTGGATTGAGACCATGTCATGTCTCAAACCGGCATTTACAGAATATTGTGCTTTAAACGTACGCAGAACACCGCACACATCAATTGGAGGGCGATCATCTAACATCTCTCAAATACAAATCTTTATGGAAATGGAAATGCACAATGCTCACTGGCATTTGATACACAGCCTACGGCAGATGGAAAGATCATTCCCCGAGTCTGGGATGACGCTCTGCTATAAACAATATCTTGGAACGGTTTTCATCACGTGGATTAAACTGCTGGCTCAACGCCATGGCTATTTCCATTTAAAAATAAATCTTGCTAGGCTCAAACTTAGACTAGAATTAATCAGTGTCACGAAGATCAATTCTTAAAAATGATTTCGCATTAATGTTTTGCAAAACTGTAAGGGGACCAACGAGGGCCAGATCATGTGCATGCATCTTTGGAGGTCAACCTGCACTGTATTAGTTAAGGGTTCATCTTCATCTCGTTTGGCCCTACATGGAACCAACAAAAGGTTTTTATGAATAATTTTTAGCAACACACTTTCTGTTTTTTCTTCTTTTTTTTGTGATTCCAAATCAAAATGTCCTTCACAAATGGCTCTATAGAAATTTACATGAAAGAAAAGAGTGTGCACACATACTGTACAGACACAAGCACACACAAAAAACACTTTAGAAAATGAATGGCACATAACAAAAGTGGCCCAGACAATTTCTTTGCATCATTCTGAGAAACCTCACATACAGAAGAACCAGTGCAGAGATGATGTTCATAGTGGCCCATTATATAAATGCACAAATTAGTTCATTTAAAGGGGTGGAATGAAAAGAAAATGTATTTATTATATTATGTTATATTATATATATATATGTGCTCATTTTACAGATATAACACTGCAATATCATCTTATATTTTAGATTGTGTAATGTATTCATTGTACCTTCCAATACTAGCTTCATGATTTTTAGCAAATATAAGGTTATATTTTAAATATTTAAATATATGTATATATATTATGGCTGTCAATTTAACAATCATTTAGTAATTCATTAAAAATGAACATTTAATCACCACACTTAAACAGCACAGAATGAGGATGTGTTTTTGCGTTCAACACATGGAAGCAAATAAAAGACACATTTTTTCACACATTTTTTTTGGGTGATATGCTAAAAAGAACATATGACAGATATGACATAATGCAAAGGACAAAGACATCAATCTAAAACAAGTGTACATAAACCAAACAATAAGAAATGGTGCATATGGAACGCAAGTGTCCTATGTGAACAGACTTGGAGGCTTTTCTTAGCAAATACTGGTATATGTAATTTCAATTTGATGAATTAATCAGCATATGGTAATTTTATTACAATTTTTAATTGTTTGGTAGCCCTAATATATGTATATAAAAGCATTTCATTTACATCTAAATTCACCTCTGAAAGAAAAGTAGGTAGAGACAACCGCATTTACCCAAAAATTAAAATTCTGTCAGTATTTACTCATCCTCATGTCGTTCCAAACCAACTTTTACTCATCTTCGTAACACAAATGAAGATCTTTTTGATGAAATCCGAGAGCTGTCCCTCCATTGACAGCTGCGCAACTACCACTTTGGCGCTTCAAAAGGTTCATAAAGAGATCGTAAAACTAATCCATATGAATTGAGCGGTTTAGTACAAATTTTCTAAAGAGACAAGATCGCTTTATATGTTGAACAGACTGAATTTATTTGTTTTATTCACAAATAAACATTCATCAACTCACACATCAGTTGTGGAAAACGGAAGCTCAAGCATGTTCGCTTGATGTGCGAGAACCAATGAGGATCTTGTGTTACGCAGCACGTTTGGGCTTCAGCAAGAACCAATGAGATTTGTTCTCGTGCGTCAAGCAGGTTCGTTTGAGCTTCTGTTTATGTTCGTTGATCAATTTTTATATGTGAATAAAAGCCTAAATTCAATGTGTTCATCATATAAAGCGATCGAGTCTCTTCAGAAAAAAAATTTTGGACTAAACCGCTCAATTCATATGGATTCGTTTTACAATTTCTTTATGAACTTTTTGAAGCGTTAAAGTGGTAGATGCGTAGACTGTCAATGGAGGGACAGAAAGCTCTCAGATTTCATCAAAAAGATCTTCATTTGTGTTCCGAAAATGAACGAAACTCTTACGGGTTTGGAACAACATGAGGGTGAGTAATTAATGACAGAATTTTCATTTTTAAGTGAACTATCCCTTTAAATCTGCATTGTTTGTATAGAACCAAACTGAACCACTAGTTAATGCACAGTGACGCCTCTCTCTTTTGAACACCACAAGGATTTATTTGTACTCCCACTTTGGCTAGATCACCAAAGATGTCACCAAAGTCGGTCAGTTCAGTAGTTTAAAGAGATATACAATGAGCCCTGTTTGCAGACCTTCTGGACAATGGAAAGGTTTATTTAAATGACTCTAGATGGAATGGCTCTTCGTTAAAAAGTTCTCCATCACCACTTTTTGGAAGGTTTAAAGGTCTATTTCAAAGATATCAATGGTGCTGTCCATCTGAACAAAGATGGAATAAAGTGGAACATGTTTTGTTGGCTCAAGTTTTCCGATACTCAGTTGTTTGGTTTCTCACTGTGAATCAAGGCCTTTAATGACTTCAAAGTCTGATGGACAATCTATTGTGTGAGATTGTGAAAAGATTGGATAGTTTAAAACCGTCCCCTATCCTGAGTTTCCCTTATAGGCCATATTTCTGAAGTAGTTCTGACTGCCACTGCCGCTTGCGCTCTGGGAACGCCGGGGGGATCTTGATCTTTCGGAAATCTCGGATACACTGTTTCATTTCCTCCTCTGCATTGGGCCTCTCCAGAGTCTTCCTCCGGGTTAGACCACTTCCCCCACCTTCCCGTGGACCCACTCCGCTGGTGAGGGACTGAAACAGCTCGCTGTTTCTCCTCTTATCCGGCAGCTCCATCCACTGCACGGAGGAACCTTTCTTGGGCGGTCGACCAAGAGTAAGAGTGCTTGGAGGCCGTGATACAGAGTGCAGGGCGCCGCACGGGGCCAGGGAGCCCCCCACAACCTCACCACGTGACACCAGGATAGGGCCCCCGTCCTGGGGAGACGTGGCCTCTGAGTGGGTCTCAGAGCTGGATGTGGAGAGCTCGTTCAACGAGGCTCCGCTCTCGCTGGCCTTATCCAGCAATTTCTCAGACTTGGGCTCCTGTTTAGGGGATGCTGACTTGCAGGCAGGTCCTGGTGGATAGATAAAGAAAATAAAGATTAGCTGATAAAACAGTAGAAACCTCTAGAGGCCAATGGCAATGTCTCACAGACTGAACTGATGAAATGCTAAGCTCTTTTGTGTTAGCGTATGCAATAAATCACACCAGTTTCATTGCTTCTACTCTTTACGCTGCACAAAATGGTCTTGTGCAGTAAAAATATTCAAGCATTCTTAAAACAAGGTATGTTTACTTGACAAGCAAAAATGTTTTTAAATCAAACAAAATGTAGTTATATTTAGTCCTAAAACGAGAGAAAAAATTTGCAAATGGGATAAAAATGAACTAAATCTAAATCTATTTTTTTCCACTGGAAAACAAGTAAAACAACAAATTTACAAATTTAAGCAGAAATTCACCATTACTTAAATTAACTACAGAACGAATGGTTCTGTTCCAAAACCTAGTGAGATGCATAGCTGACTACATAGGCAACATCCTAAATGAAATGTAACATCATTAGTGACCGATTCAGAACCTTCTACATAGGTGACATCACAGAGTTTGCTGTTAGCATGTTGCAAAAACGTCTCGGTTACGTATGTAACCCTCGTTCCCTGAAGGAAGGGAACGGAGACGTTACGTCAGTTACTGACGAAATGGGGGTTCCAATACAATCTCGCCACGATGGCTGTCTTCCAGCGTCCTGAGCTGACCAGGGCTCCCTGCCGTGAGTCTTAGCACGAACGAGGGGCTAGGCTCAACGCTGATACCAAGGTACACTGGGAAGCATATCCCACGTGGAGAAATGCAACACAGTGCCTGCCCGAAGGGAGGACTTAAGAATACACATATGACCCCCGTAGGGACTGCATATGGAGCACTCTGGGGTATCCAGCCGCAGGTGGAAAATTTTTCAACCCCAGGTGTGGCAAGGTGTCTTGCCAAGGGAAGACACGTGCTCAGAGAGACTTACCGTGGAAATACACATGTGGGGGTTGCCCAACGGGGGAACCATGCACACGGAGGCACCTAGCCGAACACGAGGGCTGACCAAGCGGGCATGCACTCTGGTGTCGACATCAGCAGTGCTGGAGGAGCTCAGGGCTTACTGGGAAGCTCACCTGAGAGAAAATGCGCACGCATCCAGTCCATGGAGTGGAATGGCGCAGCAAGCGAAGACACCTGAGCCTGTCCAGTTACTGGCCACTTGGGGCGAGTACACGAGTGGACACAGGCTCCACTCGGAGATTATAAAATCTTGCGAATGTGTTGGGTGTTGCCCAGCCTGCAGCTCTACAAATGTCTGTCAGCGAGGCGCCATGCGCTAAAGCCCAAGAGGAAGCAACACTCCTAGTGGAGTGTGCTCTAACCCCAAGGGGGCATGGCATGCCCTGAACCTGATATGCCAGGACAATGGCGTCCACTATCCAGTGAGACAACCTCTGCTTGGAGAGAGCCTTCCCTTTCTGCTGCCCTCCGTAACAGACAAAGAGCTGGTCTGAGGTCCTGAAACACTGCGTCCGGTCTACGTAAGCGTGAAGGGCGCGTACTGGACAGAGCAGTGCCAAGGCTGGGTCTGCCTCCTCCACAGGCAGCGCTTGCAGGTTCACCACCTGATCCCTGAAGGGAGTGGTGGGAACCTTGGGCACGTATCCAGGCCGGGGTCTCAGGATCACGTGAGAATTGGCATGCCCGAATTCCAGGCACGCTTCGTCAACCGAAAATGCCTGCAGGTCCCCTACCCTCTTGATGGAAGCCAGAGCAATCAAGAGCGCCACTTTCAATGAAAGGAACTTCAGCTCCACAGACTGCAGGGGCTCAAAGGGAGCTTTCTGCAGGGCAGATAAAACCACTGCAAGATCCCAAGAGGGTATTTGAGGAGGACGAGGAGGATTTAATCTCCTCGCTCCTCTAAGGAACATGCTGACCAGGTCGTGCTGACCTACTGTTTTCGAATCCACCAGGTCATGATGAGCCGAAATCGCGGCCACATAGACCTTCAGGGTGGAGGGAGACAGCCTTCGCTCCAACCCTTCTTGGAGGAAGGAAAGCACAGACCCGATTGAGCATTTCGTGGGGTCTTCTCGGCGAGAAGAGCACCAGGTGACGAAGAGGTTCCACTTTAACGCATAGGCCTGTCTCGTGGACAAGGCCCTAGCGGAAGTGATGGTAGCCGCCACCTGAGGTGGCAGGGTACTCAAACCTACCGCGTCCCGTCCAGGTCCCACACGTGTAGGTTCCAAAGGTCGGGACGTGGGTGCCATATGGTGCCCCGTCTCTGAGTAAGGAGGTCCTTCCTCAGAGGGATCGACCAGGGAGGGGCTGTCGCAAGGAGTATGAGTTCTGAGAACCAGGTCCGGCCGGGCCAATATGGGGCGACCAAAAGGACCTGCTCCCTGTCCTCCCTGATCTTGCACAGAACCTGTGCGAAAAGGCTCACTGGGGGAAACGCATGCTTGCGTGGGCCCCGTGGCCAGCTGTGCGCTAGTGCATCCATGCCGAGGGTCCCCTCGGTCAGGGAATAATACCAGCGGCAATGGGAAGAGTCGTGGGAGGCAAACAGATCTATCTGTGCGTCGCCAAACTGTTCCCAAATCAGCTGAACCGTCTGGGGATGGAGTCTCCATTCCCCCGGAAGCGGCTGAAACCGTGACAGCTCGTCGGCTGCACGACTCAGTTCTCCCGGGATGTGAACGGCACAAAGCGACCTCAGATGCTTCTGACTCCATAGGAGGAGATGGCGGGCGAGTTGCGACATCCGGCGGGAGCGTAGACCACCTTGTCGGTTGATGTACGCTACTGTCGCCGTGCTGTCTGAACGGACCAGTACATGCTTGTCCTTGAGCAGGGCTCGGAAACGGTGCAGGGCAAGACGTACGGCCAGCAACTCGAGGCAATTGACATGCCATAGGCGCTGGGGTCCTTTCCAGGAGCCCGCGGCAGCATGTCCATTGCACATGGCGCCCCAGCCCGTGGCAGAGGCATCTGTTGTTACAACAACATGCCTGGAAACTCGTTCTAGGGGAACACCTGTCCGTAGAAAAGATGCGCAGGTCCAGGATTGGCCGTAACCCACCGGTTTTCTTGGGTACAATGAAGTAAGGGCTGTAGAAGCCGGACTCCATCTCGGCTGGAGGGACGATCTCGACCGCACCCTTCGCCAGTAGGGTGGCGACCTCCGCTTTCGGGGAGGAGACCGTGCGAACTGAATCGCATAGCCGAACCTGATGGTGCGAGCGAGCCAGCTGGACAGATTGGGAAGCGCTAGCCAGGCTTCCAGAAACTGTACCAGCGGGGTCATGCGGACCACAGGCGTACCCCCGATGGGGCAGCGAGGCGGAATGACCGGCCCAGACATGGGAGGCGTGGGAGCGTCCCGAGGTGTGGGCGGGGTCGAATTCCGCGCCCTGACAGAGGAGACCAGGGAAGGACCAGCGTTCCACGGGGGTCTCGTCTGCCAGGGGGCTGGCGACAGAGGGGGCCGAGAGTGGCGAGGCTGCTTGGCGTCGCACACTGCCAGCCGCGCCCTCTTGAGGCTCGGAGGTGAAAATGTCAGTTCTTTCTTTACAAGGATTCTCCCCCGGCCCTCCAGCGGGGGAAGGAGAGGCCCTGCTACCATCTCCTGAGAAAGAACCGAGTTCACCTCCGAGCCGCCCGTCTTAGTCCTCGGCCCGGGTGAAGGCTGCTGCTGGGGCTGAGCGGGAGGAACGAGGGCCGCAGGAGGGCGGCCTCGGTGGGGAGCAGACTGAGGCCTCTGAGCCGGCGGCTGGGTGGAGGCAGCAGCAGGCCGCCGGGGCAGAATATGTTTGATCGCCTCAGTCTGTTTCTGAGCGGTCGAGAACTGTTGGGTGAAGTCCTGGACCGCCCCGCCGAATAGCCCATCCGGGGAAATGGGAGAGATTCTCCCACATCAACCAGGTTGAGCCATAAGTGGCGCTCCTGGACCACAGAAGTGGACATCACCTGACCGAGAGAGCGAGCGGTCACCTTCGTCGCTCGTAGAGCGAGGTCGGTGGCCGCCCGCAGCTCCTGCATTAATGCGGGGTCAGCATTGCCCTCGTGCATGTCTCTGAGCACCTTGGCCTGGTAGACCTGAAGGGTGGCCATCGCATGCAGGGCGGACGCGGCCTGGCCCGCAGCTCTGTGGGTCTTCGCCACCAAAGTAGACGTAAACCCACAGGCCTTGGACGGGTGCTTTGGGTCACCACGCCATGTCGCAGCGCTCTGCGGACACAGTTGCATCGCAACAGAGCGCTCAACAGGGGGAACCCCAGTGTACCCTTTCACCGCGCCGCCGTCGAGGGCAGTGAAGGCGGAAGTGGCTGCCGAACGATCGCGAAAAGTCAAGGGAGACTTCCACGACTTCGACACCTCTTCATGCACTTCCGGGAAGAAGGGCACTGGGGGCTGACGGGCGCCTTCGGCACGGGCCGCCCCCAGATACCAATCATCTAGCCGAGAGCGCTCGGGACATGGCGGAGGGTTCCACACAAGCCCAAGAGCCTCGGCCGCCCGGGAAAGCATGGCTGTGAGCTCTGGATCAGACTCGGGCAATGCTGAAACTCCCGAAGGAGGCAACACAGCCGAATCGTCATCTCCGGAGGAATCCAGCCCACCTTGTGATGCGGCGATCGACATATTATACTCCGCCGGTGCGCCAAATGAAACGCAGGGCCCAGGACGGGAAACACCTGCGCCCTCATCTGGCAACACCACAGGTTGCAGTGTGCTAGAAGGGGGTGTGGCCCGAGGAGGATTCGTCGGGTTGGCCCACACCGTCACCCTCAAGTCACCCTGACCACCAGCCAAAGTATTCCCACTCGTGGAGGGAATAGATTGTGGTGTGGTAGAGGGGACTCTCCCTCCAGCACGGAGATCATGGAGTCTTGACCGCAACACTGCGATGGCCATGTTCCCGCAGTGGGAACATGACTCATCCATGAACGCGCGCTCGGCATGCACGAGGCCCAAGCACGCCAAACAGCGATCATGCCCGTCAAACGGAGGAACCAGCCGACTGCACCCAGAAACGGAGCATGGGCGAGACATCTTGAAAAAGACGTGCCGCGTGCAGCTCTTTTAGAGAGGAGTCTTTGCTCTGCAGAATGCCGAAGCGCCTAGGGAGAACACACACGCTGTACTAGATCACTGCACAGATCAGACAGGAATGCGGAACTCGCTAGAATGCGCCGTAACACCAACACTCTGGAGAAACACTCGTCTTGAAGAGAAAAACGCTCAGGCGGTAACACTCGGCTCTGAAGCAGAAACGTAATGCGAGATTGCCACGCAATGCCCTTTATACCCACACGGTGGGGCGGGGTTGCGTTATGCAAATTCCGCAGACCCATGGCATCTTCATGCCATTGGCTCGTTTTGTAGAGCTCAAAGGCGATTGGCTTCTAAGCGAAACCCCCATTTCGTCAGTAACTGACGTAACTTGTAGTGTACTGACTGAAAGGGAACCATAAATACACTACACACAAAAAAGGGTAAATTATAATTAAACCAATTGTATCAATATGTTTCCATATGGACTGAATTAAAAGTATGTACATTGCTTTTGCTTAATCTGTTATCTTGAATTAACTGAGATTTTTCCTTCCCCATACAAGAATACATGAGATGTTACCTTTGGCCAAACAAGATATCTTAAAACGCAGCATAATGTTGCGGCCTACTTTTTGAAACACACTGCTGGGATTGTGATTATGATGCCATAGAATGTTGTCTAGGCAGGCAGCTCACTAGGTAAGCAGAACAGAATATAACTCTTAAAAATAGAGCGCCAACCTCTAACACAAACGTGTGGCATTTCAATATATTGTTGTTAAAGGCTCAGTTTTCAAAGCATTATGTCTTATCAACCCACAAAAATGTAGTCATTCAGTACAGATATCTGTTGTAATTCACAGTTCTTACTGCATTCCCTCTTAAGAACAGATTTAGGGAGCCTGTGAGAGGATGCCATGCATGTATTCTCAGATAGAGGGGTTCTCAGTTACATAATTCAGCCTCAAGCAAACACCAAAGCACTTGGGTCCAGGTCAAAAACATGGAAATGTGGTCCAAAAATGGTAACTGACTGCACTTCAATGCAATATCAATGCCTCAGTGGTGATTACACACATAAGAAATACGTTCAGAGGAAAAGTTCAAAGTTCTTTACACTGTACAGATTAAGACAAGTCTTAAAGTAAATGTCTTAATTCGTCCATAAGAAGTCTTTGCTATCCAGGCTTCAAAGTTCTTTGAGACAGCTTTTGATTTTCTGGGTCTGCAAAAGAAAATTCAACTCATTTTGAAATTTGAAAATGAAGCTTTATAACAGGCCAACACAGCTAACTCAACTAACTACATCTAATCTCTCGTCTATTATCTCTGTATTGGCTCATAATGATGAAATAATACATTTTTGTAGAGAATCAGGAGCCAGCTGTAACTGCACGCTTCAGCAAGTCTCTTAATGTGATGCAGAGGAGCTGCTAATTGGTGATTAAACGTGAATATGCAGGCATAGCTGAAAACAGACTTCACCGGTTGCTTTTCAGGACACAGATCATTGAAGGAGACCCTCTGAGAACAGGACACCTGACCCTTGGTTGGACACAGATCCCAAACCATCAGACCTTTAGGATAAGTAGGCACAAATCTAAACACACACCACAGCTAAATGAATTGTATACACTACTATATGTATTTCACACTGACAAAAATAGCAAATATTCAAGGTTGAGCTCAATCAACAAGAAATCTGGGTTACAGTGAGACACTTACAATGGAAGTGAATGGGGCCAATCCATAAATGTTCCAATACTACAATAGTACAGCCACAAGATGCAAACCTTATGTGTTTACATGATTTTAATATATAATTTTTTTACTAACCGTTTGTAAAGTATATACAATTTTAATGGCAACTTTGTTGACGACGTAATACCTAAAACCCCCAAAAAATATGATTTAGACAGATTTACAGCCTAAAATATAATTTTTTTCTTTTACAGAAGTTAGAGTAAGTGCTTTTATAAAATGTATAATTTTAACATTTATGCTTAAATCCTGCAAAAATCTAAATTATGCCACAAATGCTGTAGAAGGAGCTTAACCTCAGTTTAACTTGGAATACATTTTAAAGTGTGTCATTTCTGTGACACTCATGTCACCAAACAGAATAGGGAAATAAATTACAGAGTAATGATTTGAAACCAGTCTCAGTGTTTATACTTTTTAGAGTCAACATACAAATGGTGTATACTTATACTTATGCATATATTCAGGTAAGATAAGAAAACCTAGCCTGGTCTGACAAAAGAAAACCCAGAAGAAAATGCCTGAAATCATTAGAAATTAGTAAATCCGGTCATCAAAATGAAACAAAACAAAAACAAAGAAAGAAAAAGAAGGAAGGTAAGGATGGAAATGAGGGAGTGAAGGGGCTGCCCATGTTTATAAGTGACTTTATGAAAAAAAAAAAAAAAACAAGCTCAAAGTATAATATAAACTGACACGGCAACACTAAAGTGCACACATTTCCCCTCATTTTTTCCACTCATTAAAACACTTCACTCCTTACACGCTTCGAGTAGTCTCAGACAAAGACTTTATATATAGAAAGATGATGCACTCATATTACTTATAAATAGGAGAAAAAGCAATGTGCAACATGAAAAATATGCTATTTGAGCTTAAGAAACAACATTTACGGGACAGTTCATGTTACCGATCTGAAATATGATATTTAATTGTGAGTTTTTGAGATTTCAAGATTCCCACATTCAAGTAGATAGGACTTGGTCTTGGATGCCCGAAATAGCTGCCCGAAGTCATTGCAAATATGGCCACCGAGTGAACAGACTTAACTTGAAAGGGACTTTGATATCAAATGCAGACTTGTTTAAAAATCTAGCCAACCAGTCGCCATGTGCACTGTTTATGTCAAACGAGACAGCAGGAAAAAAAACTTTAGACATGAGAGGAAAAAAGTGTGAGACAGTAAGAAACAGCAGGCAAAAACCAAAACAAACCATTAAAGCACCAGCTGTCTAAGCCAAGCATTACTATTACTATTGCTTATACTTAAGGCCCGATCACACCAAGGACGATAACTATAACCATAAAAAAGTTCTAAAAATAATTCTAAATTGAAAAGAATAGAGTCCACACCACAACTATAACAATAACTGCACAGAGGAACAATATTGTTAGAATCACTTTCAGAATGATCCAGAATTTTCAGCTTATTAACAATAAAAACATTGACAGCCAATCAGAATCCATCCTGCTTTAAAGAGCTCGATCATTTAAAGCGGCAGATGACAAAACTGCAGCACATGCTTATAATAATCAGAACGATATCATGCATTGGTGTGGAGGCTAAAAGTTTTGTTATGGTTATCTTTATAGTTATCATTCTGGGTGTGAACAGGCCTTTAGATTTAGGGATTTGAAGTTTTAAACGTATTAAAAATAAAAAGCATCCTCCACCAATTGTTCTAAAGACATGAATGATTTCTCAAATCATGTCTCTTATTGTCGAGGTATGCTATTGTAATTCTATAGTAGATGATTAGACTTTTTTTAGGTGATACGATTTGTTTAAAGGCACAGTATAAGTTTCACCACTAGAGGTCACTTATTTAAAACAAAGGCGTAGCTTGATGACGCTGTGAATGAGCGTGGAATCATGGGAGTTGTAGTCTTGACTTCACCTCCACAGCTGATGGAAAGGAATCCGACGGACTCGGGCAGAAATCATATTCGTGAATGAGCGAATGTATTAAAGTTTTATTAACATTACGGTGGTATGAAGCAGGACGCGCCGAAAGCTCTTGGAGTGAATGCTAGTGAGAGAGACCTGCGTGAAACACCGGTCTCTGAGCTTTTATTATCCTTATACTGCAGTCGCCGCTTCCGCTCTTTTTGTTTTGTATGTGGGGTAACGCAGTGCTGTTTTACATGGTTAGAACAATCATACTAAATACATCTAAATGTGTGTTGAAAGCTATGTTATAACGTTACTTTGTGCGTTTGCTCGGTGGCTGGTATGAGAGACTTGTTGCACTTTGCAGTAATCTAGAATATCATATTAATAAAAACAGGATGACTAAATGACTGTTGCTAAATGACATGCAATTAATTTTAAAATATATTGTATGATGGAGAAAGCTCTCTCTGATTATGCTATGTTAGCCACATGGTAAAAACGTTACTCGCAGTGAATCAAGAAAACAAGCGATTCAAACAATAAGACTAATCGTATTGCGCTGTATAACAATGATTAGTTTTCTGTTGATAAATGTATCCAAACAGTTGCTTGCCTGTCTAATAAAATACATACTATATTAAAGCGTCTTTTGATTTCCATAGAAACCATGGAAACACCAGAGTAGCTCGGATATGATGTCACTGACAGGCGACACAAGGACACGGCCCGTGTCCTGGTTAAAATAGCTGATTTCTCTGGATTTAAACATTGTTGGAAACGTTTGGGATAATGCAAGTACACAGGTCAACAAAATATATAACATTGTTCAAGTGGTTTTTGGATATTTGAATCTAAAAATCTTACATATTGTGCCTTTTAATAAGTAGAAAAAGTTGAAGAAAAAATAAAAAGACCAGAATAAAACTTTAGGGGAGGCTCTTTTGACGTCTTTGGCCTGTAAGCAACCACCTACAGTAGCAACCACCCAAAATAGCCTAGCAACCGCAAAGCAGTACTCACATCTGAAACTCTTCGGAAACTATCAAATGATAATTACCGGTAAGTTAATTAAGTAAAGATACAGTATGTTAAAAACCTGATATTGTTGAGTAAGCCCACTCCATAATTGACCGTCAGAGGACCACATACAACCTTCATGCTGTAAATTGCATAGCTGTGTATCTGAAGCAGCAGCGTATCCATTTGCTGAGGTCAATGGGCCTCAGATGCAGCTGTAAAGAGCTCTGCATGACCTTATTAAACCCCAACAGATGTTCCCTCTACACTCCCCTGCCATTCTGAATTAGCATGAGTGCTAGAACGTTCCAGAACGTCCTCCAATTTTAGCTATTCCAGGTTTAACCGGCCGTTGTGAAGTCATTCTGTGTGATTGTACGGTTTTAAAATGAATATCCTGCTATTAAATAACATATGGTGAGTTGATCATTAAGGCACATGTGGCAAGTTAGAGTCATTTTAACAGTCTGTTCATCCTACTTGCTCCTGTTGCTTCATAATCTCTACAACAGCAATAACCATCAGGGCCTCCAGCAAGCGAGCTAGCCGGGCTAATGAATGGCTTCAAAATGCACACACACTTCCCATCTCTCTTGCAAAACAATTACACATGTAGATCCACAGATTAGCTCTTACTGGTGTGTCTCGCACATGTGCGGCTCGAAGGAAAACACTAATGGCTTCTCTGCTTTGAGTAAATACAGTCTATATCAAACTGTTAATGAAATGCATAAAAACACATAAATAAGCAAAGGTGATACCTGTGCTGGCTCTACAGGAGAAAAAACGTCCTATCATAAAACATCTCCAAACCAGGCCGTGAGCTGTGACACATGGAGGTCAGACTGATAAATAATGGAAGGTACAGTACTAAAACCGCTGTCCCATAACAAACAGTTCTGTCATTCAAAAATGCAACTTCTTAGTTTGAAATCACTAACTTTATTTAAAACCTATATATTTTCAGTATACCCAGCATGTTGTATCTGAATTTGGACACACTGAATTTGGAATAGCGCACTATGGAATAGTTGCTCTCGCTCATAGCAGGAGGGTGAACCATCTCCAGGGTAAAAGCCGCGTTCAGGGTAAAATTTCTTCTGACACTGCAACGATCGTGATATGATGTCATGATGTTATAAGCATGAATTCAACATATAACGAACAGTAATACATCCGAAATGTAAAAATATACAATGTACCCGACTTTACTGCAAAAATATGCATTCTTTTAATTCAGCCAAGAGGTCACGCCGTAACGTATCGCTTAACGTGATGCAAATTCTCAGGTCAGAGTTCACCAAACTTGCACTTTGGAATGCAGCGAAATGTGAAACTTTTGACATGAGCTTGCGTTTGCGGCCTGATGAACGGAAGTCAATGGAACGAAAAGTGTAGTGTGACCGCCCCTTTAAGGCTATAAGGAGATGTGCTTCCTCTTTAAAACATTTAAATAGAACGTCATGAGATAGTTTCAAGGTACATGTTGCCTAGCAACATTCTACACATCCCAGCACAAATGCTCCCGATAAATTATTTGTACGTTTTTATTAGTACGTTCACAAACCACGACTAGCCTATAATTTGAAAAGAAAAGCAAGCATACTGTTTGCGTGATTTGGTATGGCAGCCAATTCGAATAATAAATAGCCGTATACTTAATGCAACAAACGGAAAAAGTTTCATTCAAATTCTGAATGGATTATATAGCGCCTAGAAAGAGAGCAAAGAGTGCTCCATTTATATTCATTAAAAAGATGTCCATCATCTTAATTTATCGCAGTCTGACTGCACAATGAATCTCCTATTTAGCCTACATAATGTCTAATTTTTTTTGTTATAAAAGTTAAATTATATTGTAATGAGAGGGTTTGTGAGAGTGCAGAATTTGGCACTTGACAAAAACTCTGACGCTTTGAGAGGTGAGTGGATTCTAACTTAAACACCTCTGATTGGCTATTGCATTCAAGAAATCAACATATGTCTATGATTGGCTACATTGCGCAACACTGCAAAAACATGTTGTAAATAGAAACATTTGTCGCTCTCAATAATGCAAACACCAAATCTGCTTCGCCAGTATGCTATTATTACGGAGAAAACTGATCCTAGACCAGCAGTTTGGGCAGGTTTTCCATCAAAAAGCAATCAGAAGCAGCAGCAGTCAGTGGTTTGAGTGAGAAAATTCTCAAGTCCGTGGCCAGGAACCTTGGCTTTGTTTAGCCTTACACACACACACGCCTATGCCCTTGTGTTTCAATAAGCCTTGGGCACTCAACACCCTTTCTCCGGTTTGTGGTTTGTCCCTCTTCGGACCACTGTAGGTAAATTCTCACCACTGCAGACTGAGAGCAACCCACAAGCCTTACCATATAGATACTCTGGTCCAGTCGTCTTACCCTAAAAATGTGGCCCTTGTCAAAGGTGCTTAGATCTTTATTCCTGCCCATTTCTCCTGCATTCAACACATTAGCTGTGTCCCAATGTGAAGGCCGCATTTGAAACGCGATTGCATCACAGCGGCACTACGAAGGCTGTCCCAATGTGAAGGCTGCACCCTCTTAAGGTCGCATTTGAAGTTCAATTGCGTCACAGCAGCGCAACGAAGGATGTCCTAATTCAGGATGCACCCTCTGAAGGCCGCATTCGAAGGCCGATTGCGTCACCACGGTGCGACGAAGGCTTCCGCAATTCGAAAGCGACTTCAAAATGCGTCCTGCGTTTCTCAGGCAAAGGAAGGATACAACAGATGGACCCTTCACAGCCTACCCTATCCCAGAATTCATTGCACACCGGTGACAACAGGATTTGTATAGATTGAAAATAGCCCGACCGCTCCCGACACAACAGCGCAACCGCGCTTGAACTTGAAGTAAACAAAACGGTAGTGGTGGCATTCAAACAGTTCCCAGTTCCCTGCAATGCAAGATAATGCAAGATAAAGTTTCATTTCCCAATCTTAACTTGCATAAACTTTATTTCTCAACATTCTCTCAAGAAGAGGAATCAGTCTGTCCTTTCTGTTCTTTCTTTCTTTTTCTTTTATCTTTCTTTTTTCTGCACTTTCTTTAAATACAAATTAGAGGTCTGCGCGGGGCTGTTTTTCGTCCCCGCTGCTGCTATAGGATCTATTCCGCACACCTCCCGCTCGCACTTAAAATTCACTCCATGTTCACCCGCTAGAATGATTTCCTTCCGATCCCGCTAAATTTAGATTTCGTTTCCAGAATCTCTCATTTAAATTTCCCCTACAGAAAGAGAGAGACTGGGGATAACAAATGTAAAATGTTGGCTATACAGTCATTTTATTTATTTTGTCTTATCATACTGTCAACACCGTAAAAAATGTCACAGAGAAAAATAGGCTAAATCAAATACGACATCTGTCACTCAAAATTATAAGCCAAAATACAAATAAACGAAAACAGTTGGCTTACTAGGTATACTGCAGAATGAAATCTTTTATATGAATGAATGAATGTCGCTCACTGACGACGGTCCATTACCGAAAGTCTCCTCCAAAACCCCACCACAAAGGCTGAATGTTCTCTCTAAACTCGTGGCCGGGATGCACAGAACAATTTTTCTATATATTCTTTTTTTAAACGTAGGCCTATACATTATTTATTTTTTTGTAATGCAAGTTATTTGTAAATGTCACAAAGTAATTGCTGTCCATTGTTCATTTTTTTGTAATGTATAGGCCTAAGTTAAAAATGAAACAAAGTTCTATAGCCTACATTATTTATTTGTAATTTAAGTTATTTGTAAAATAACCAAAGTAATACTATACATTGTTTATTTTCGTTATGTAACTTGAAATGTGTAGACTAAATAAAAGAGAAGTGATTGTTCTGTACATTGTTTATTAAGTTATAATTTGTACATTAAACAAATTCTTCTATAAATTTATTTTCTTGTCATGTAAATTAAAATGTGTAAATAAAAATAAATTGGTCTATACATTACTTACAGTACTTTTATTTTACTATTTATACAATATAACTTAAGTTTAACATCAGAAACAACAGAAATTTAAATTAACAGCTAAAACAGAAGAAAACATTTGTATGTACACTTTCATTGAGTTGAGTGGGAGACCCTGGTGGTGCTGCTGGACCGGGATGGGCTGCACAATAGAGACCCTGGTAAGGCCTCTGCCAGCGGGACATCATCTGGGACGAGTGGATATTTCCACTGGTTTGCTGGGCTGAATCAGTCGACGGCTGCCATGTCATAAAAAGTACAATGCATCTGAGATGATGTGAGTTGAATAAAAATAAGTACTTAAATAAAGACTTGGACTTAAATACAGAGTAAATATATAAATGTGAAAATATATTGTAACAGTTACATTTAACATAAGAAATAAACTGTTAACTAATAGTTGCTAACGATTAAATATTTAACCATAGGCTACATATTTACCTGGTTATGGTCCGGTCTCCCATCGTCGCAGGCTTTGAAGCATGTCAAAATCCAATAAAAACTCATAAAAAGCAAATTAAAAACAACAACAACAACAACAACAACAAAAAAAACCCTTTTCTGCCTCCATTTCTCTTTTTAAAATCCCCTCACAAATGTCCGCTGTCAGTTGTCACACACCTGCTATAGGCCATTTAACGACGCTCGGTTCAGTGTTGCCAAGTCTGGAATTGGGCTACTTTTACACTGTTGCTGTGGGTTGTTTGTAGCCTATAGTCCACGGGTTTAAGTTGTCTTTACTTTAACAATATTTCTACCGCCCGCCCCTTCGCGTTTTGGCCCGTTTTGGCCGTGATTTCGCTACTTTTGATTAGCAATTGGACGGGTTTTGGTGTGCAGACCTGGCAACCCTGTCCCTCAGTTCGGCCTTCGTGCACTTCTAAGTCCGCAGCCTTCACATTGGGACACAGCTATTGATTACAAGAGCTGATTGTTTGCTTGCCATCTAATCTACCCAGACCTTAATATGTGGTCTTGTTAGGAGATGATCAACAGTATTTACTTCACCTGTGACTGGCCATACAAATTGCCCCACAAAAGGTCATCATGTATTTTGTAGCCAAGACTTGTCAGAAAATGACTTTCAAAAGTAAACAAACTTTGAGGGATATTCATTGGAATAAAAAGTATGATAACCAGCCTTGGTCACTCTATAATATATAAATATAAATAATGTAATAATAATAAAAAACTAAGCAAATAGACCAAATGCTTCTTACTAATGTGAAACCACACACATTAAGGTTGGATAATGACTGCTGAAAATGTAAATTATCCTTTCAGCTGTCAGAATGCTGTTGGCAGAGAGACACAGGTTTATCCCTCATTCTGCCCTCATGAAATAAAGACCAATTAGCTCTGGCACAGACACAACCGCTTTAGAAGGATCCTTTCTTTTTAGAAGGATTCTGACTACTCCTTCAGCTCTCATTATAGACAGTTCTTCCAATATTTCGAGTAAAGTTGCTTTCTTGAATTACTAGGCTAGATCAGAACAGTCCCCCCAGAATCTACACTGAACAAAATTATAAACGCAATACTTTTTTTTTTGCCCCATTTTTCATGAGCTGAACTCAAAAGATCTAAGACTTTTTCTATGTACACAAAAGGTCTATTTCTCTCAAATATTGTTCACAAATCTGTCTAAATCTGTGTTAGTGAGCACTTCTCTTTTGCCGAGATAATCCATCCACCTCACAGGTGTGGCATATCAAGATGCTGATTAGACAGCATGATTATTGCACAGGTGTGCCTTAGGCTGGCCACAATAAAAGACCACTCTAAAATGTGCAGTTTTACTGTATTGGGGGGTCCAGGGGGGTCCAGGCCGGGTGGATCCAAAAAAAAAAGCCAATATCTGGTGCGACCACCATTTGCCTCACGCAGTGCAACACATCTCCTTCACATAGAGTTGATCAGGTTGTTGATTGTGGCCTGTGGAATGTTGGTCCACTCCTCTTCAATGGCTGTGTGAAGTTGCTGAATATTGGCAGGAACTGGAACACGCTGTCGTATACGCTGATCCAGAGCATCCCAAACATGCACAATGGGTGACAAGTCCGGTGAGAATGCTGGCCATGCAAGAACTGGGATGTTTTCAGCATCCAGGAATTGTGTACAGATCCTTGCAACATGGGGCCGTATATATATCAGTGGTGACCTTTTTACCCGGGTATGCTGGGTGACGCATTATGTCAAAAATGCACCTGCACGTTGGATGAGTTTATAATAAGTGCGTTTGCGTTCGCTCTAGACAGAGTGTTAGCTGTTCAGTTGCTTACTCTCATGACACATAGCAACACAGCTAAAAGTTTCCTAATATATTTGACCATTTATTGAAAGTAGTCTACATTTACCTGTTGATGCCTTCACAATGCCTTCTGTGATTAATATGAATATTTGTAACACAGAAATAACTATACAGTGTGGTTGACTGTTTTGAAAAGAATGTGAAGCTGTTTCATACCTATGGAATGTTCTGGTGTGATTTTGTCAATGGTTTAATAGACACAGGCGAATCGTTGTCATTTACCATTGAATCAAGATTGCGATCTTTTAACGATTAATCATGCAGATCTAATATATATATATATATATATATATATATAACCCAAAATGTGCGTTTATTAGTCTGATATTAATATAAAAGCATTCCAAGGATGCCACACAAACTTTTTGCAATTGCTGGAAGATTTATCGAGGAATGAAACTCTACCCCTCCCTGTGTGCATCTGTTTAGCATTTCTCGCCGGTACCAGGCCGCCACAACTGAACACACCCTGACCTTTTTCTGGGGAGAATGGATTATTGGAGAGAGAGAGAAAGAGAGAGAGACAAGGGGGGGGAAACAGACAAGTTGAACACAATGGCTGATATATCATTGAGATGCACAGAGCATTTCTGCAGAAGGAATAGAATAGGATTGAAGAGCAGCAAAAATCTGATAGGGATTTCAATAAGGCCATAATCCTACTGGGGAAACACAGGATCACAGGAGTCTAGCCATCAGCTGGGAGGCCAAACAGCAGGGCATGAGAACTACAGGAAGTGACCTTCAGGAATGACTCACACAGATAAAAGTATGTTTAAGTGGTGATAATGCAATAGATTGGCGTTATGTTATGATATAATCATGATGACTATGATAAAACGATCCAATCAGATACTGTTCCACTGGAAGCAGGAAACAGATTGTGCTTTATCTTGATGTCATTGTGAAGCTGATAATGCCAGGGGGACGGGGACAAAATATATGGTAATTAAAATTCCATGCAATAAAACGTCCAATTTCTTCTACTATAATGGAAAGGCAATCATCACTATCTCATTTACTATATAAAAGGAATAAGGGGTACAATGCCATAGCAACCTCCTGGAATAGCAACATGCTAAAAACCATTTAGAACACTTCATGGAAGTGACTTTTGCATGGACAAACACTACTTAAGATTAATTTGAATGCTTTTAAAAACTACAAAGTTACCCAAAAACTACCCACAGGTGAATAGACATTCAAAAACACTATGTAAATGTAGTTTCAAACATCACTACAATTAACATCATAACCTGCACAGAGAAGCAGCAGATGTCCTCACATGCAATGGTTTCTCTGGGGACCAAACCATGTCCTAGAAATAATTAGCATGAAAACATTGTAAACATATTGTGTGTGTACTCATGTTTCCACCACAATCACTGTCATAGAAATTTCTCCACCCTCTCCGTACATTAACTTTTCTCTTGCAAACCTCAAAGGAGAGAAGTGTTTAGTTCTGATGAGATATTTTGGTTGACACAGATGCCCATGATTTACGCTTTTCAGTTTCATCCGCCTCGCTAAGCATGATGGAACAAACTGTAAATAACCCAACTACAGCGTCTTGTTTTCACTTCTTTTTATAACAGGACATTGCAACGGCTCTATTGCCTGAAATGAATATAATACGATGAAATTTTGAGTTCTGATCAATCAGCAGGGGAAAAAAAACAATGCTAAATGCAAATGATAAAAAGCAGCTAACCATATGATTGTACATAGAGAGGATACAAAAATAGATAGGGTTGTTAACTTTAAGGGAGGAAAATTTTTTATTTTTGTTGATGTCAAAGGCTATGCATCCAATCAAACTATATTTCTGTGCAAATTCATGTCACTTGATAGATCTTAGTCAAAATACACAAAAATAGTAAAAAAACAACAACTCCTAAACCAAGCTATATTGAAATCCATTCCACAGAATTCTGCTGATTTCTGTGCTAGAGAATGTTTGAAACACATTCAAAAGTAAGTGTTTTTCATCGCTCTAAGCCGCTGTGTGGATACAACAGTTTGCCAAATGCGTAAATGTTAAATGTAAACATGACTAATTTATTATTTCCATGTGAGGCATTTTAGGCCTAGTTCCCACAGTAAACACATTTAAATTAACTTCTTCAAAACCATTCAATATAACCTAAGCATTTTTCTTATTGTAAGGATTGCAGCCAACATCATTTAACGCCAGTTTCAAGGCAGACTGAAACAAGAAAGATGAAAAACAGGAAACACAACTCCGCCATCATTTGAGCCGTCCCCATGGCTTCGCACAGAAATGAAGAGGGAATTTACAAGGACTCAAATCTAATTGACAACCATCTGGACAACGTTGCAGAGTCTGTAAAGCAAATTTACAATCAACAATTAATGAAAGTAAAGAAATGAAACAGAAGGACTTTGAAATTGCTGTTGGGGATGTCTGTAATAATTGTGCACAATAAGACCAGGAACATGAAAAAGAGCAGACACTCAGAGCTATAAAATAATCAATATTCTATTCAATATATATCAGGAATTTGCTCTAAGACAGTTTACGAAAAAGATTTTTTTTCCTAATCAGAGGGTCTATCATAGCTACTGTTATCAAGTAAACTCAGAATGCAAGATACAATATAAAGCAAAAATATTTTTTTTTCCCCCAACTTTTTTTCAGTTTTCACTGTACGGCAGTCAGGACATGTTAAAAACAGGAACAGGCGCGCACATACAAGACGACTCCTCCGGAGTTTTCCATCATCAATCCGTGACACATTCAGTGACGTGCACCTGCATTTGGGTTGTTGACGTGACATGGCATTTTCAGTCACACAAGATAAAAATGAATATAATTAGTATTGTCATCATTTAAAATGCAGTAAATGGTTAAACAATTCTTTGTCTTACATGGACCTATTGATATAAAAACTGCTTTTTTATTAGTTTTTAAATTTAGTCCTTTAAAAATTGTCCTATGGTGTGACGGTCTCAAGCATGGTTTAATAAATTACAACTTTTATAAATTAAAAAGAAAAGCATACAAATGTTAATAAATACCTCAGGCATAATTTGTCTATTTTAGTAAATCATTTTTTTTCATTCCATATATTTCTTGATACATTTTGTCCTGAAAAAATCAGGATATGTCCTCCGGTGTGAGACCATATCCTGATTTTAAATCGGGCAATTCCACTGACAAGTTTAATTAGTCGAAGGACCCCATTCAAGGTCATGTTACTGAAGCCCCTTGTGAAGCCCATGACATGTGCACATGGTAAGTTTTTGTCTCAGAATTGTTCAAATATTTAACTTTTTTGACAAAGTTAGTGACCCCTTATATTTTCTCAAACATCAGACTTCACACTACAGAATAATATGTATTTTTTCTTCAAAAGCGGTGTTTTACAAAAATGAATATTTACTGCATAGTTGTCAACTACCCATTTACATGAGTGACAGAAATGGTGGCTAGCAAACAAAAACTACTTCTAGCGTTCATTTTGATCATGGCTTCTCTTGAAAAGAAAACTGGAAAAAAACTATGTGTGTGGCGCAAGTGGTGGTATAATGTTGTCTCAATTTCGTCATCAGGTTCTGCAATTCTATTGGTTTTTGATTTGACACTGACACTGCCAGAATTTCGTCTGAGGTAAAATTAGATCGCAATGGTCATTAATTGGCTGTCGGTGAACATGTCAAACTAATGATCCAAGACTTCAGACTTTGGCCTAGGATCTGAGGAATCTTTTCACAAAATTTGTCTCAGACGGCCAAAATCGCACAGTGTGAACCCGGCTTTAGTGATTATAAAGGGAGGGCTCTTCTCTTGCATTCTGTTTAATACCATTCACAATCTGAATACAAGTTCAGTTTTTCATGCTGCTAAGTACACCGCAAAGTTTCTGGATCGACAACCGTGTAAATTTAAATGAGTGATTGGATCAGAAACTGCGATGATTGACAGTAATAACCAATGGACGAGACAAATCAGGGCAACATTTTTTTAAAGTAAATAATTCAACAGTTTTGCTCTGTTAGCTAAATTGTTACTGAAAGCGAGAACAGCAAAATTTTACTTGTATTGATGCTGATTACTGAAATTTTTGTACCGTGACAACCCTAATTACATTATTTACCAACATACACAGGGAGTCTAGCAATCTGAAACCATTTTCTCTCCTCCAATATAATATCATTTATTGTATTATTTCCAGGTTTAAATTAGATTCAATGGGTTCTCAGACTTTCAGACCCCAATGTACTAAATAATATGTGAAAATGCCAGCAAACACGGTTTTAAATTCCCTCGAATTGAGCAAGCTGACCACAACCAGGTTAGTTTGAGGATAGGGATTAGGAAGTGTTGAGCAATAATAGCAATCTCTTTCATATAAATCTGAGTTGAAGTTTCAGGCTGAGATGTTGAAAGCCAAGTGAACTCTAGAAGACAGAAACTCATCACTCTCATACTCACAGTGGCTTGTTTTGTGCCATGTCAGAGCGCACACTATATACTAAACAACGCCACCCTCGACTAAAGCTACATTTCCAGAATTCTTTCTCACACAAACTCAAGCGCACAGAAACCAGAGATTTTATTCTTGACATCTCAACAAGCAACAAGGAGAAAGAGCTTGCGGTCGTGTTTATACGGATTAGGGATGGGACGGTATGAAAATTTCATATCACGATTATAGTGACCAAAATTATCACGATTATCAATATTATAACGGTTTTGTTAAAATGAGATGAAAGTGTTCAAAAAGAACTGATGCACACACTGAAAACATTTCAAGTTTTATATTTGAAAATCAACAAACAACAAATAAAACAAGCAGCTCTATGCACTTTTTTTAAGCAAGATTCTATTCTGTGGCATTTCCTTCCTTTTAATGCTGACCGTCGTCAATAGCAACGCATTATAACAGTGCACATCCATGCATCACAACGGACGCGCTCATTTGTTTCATTCAAATGCAACTTGCCGTCTTGCGTCTCCGTTTTTGATTGTATAGAAAATGATATCAAATGACTTTACTATTAATACTACTATAATATTGTTGTGATCATCTAGTCTGGACTATTGTTTTGTACGCTGTACAAAATAATGGATTTATAAACAGGTAAGATTTAAAACATTAATCTCAATACAATATGCCCCCGTAATTATTTATGTGGTGTAATAAGTGTACAATGAATATACATTATTATCCCTTAAATATCACCCTTATTAGTCTTGTTTGAACTTGGCTCAAAGCCATTTACTGCGAACTTTTCTTCGCGGAAGCTTCACGTTAATTTCAAGTGAGTGAGATAATATATTTCAACTCAAAACATTTTGTGTCCAGACGTAGTTTTGGTATTGAGGTCAAAGTTAACTGGCCTTGCGTTCGCTATACAACAGTGGATGATGGTGACGAAGACGACTCTGCAGATTTGAAGTGTTTCCCTCTACTGCAGCGACTTTCTTTTTGCATGTCCTTCAGACAGGGTGACCATCCTCGATTAAGTTTCCCTCAGAGCCAAAATATGACCACACCTCAGATTTGGTCCTTTTAGAAGGCTGGAAAATCTCCCGAGCACTGCCTTCTGCCATTTCTTCTCGTTCAAAAAATGCTGCGCTCTGCGCCTGCGTCAGACTGATGCTGACTGGACAGGACTTACCGCGAGTTTTCAAAATCGCGATAATCAAACACGGTTTAAATGATAATTGAATTTTAAACGATAATACTAACCGTCAGTACATTTTATCGTGGTTTATCGTGAAACCGGTAATCGTATTACGGATTAAAACAGAACAGGGAGAAAGGAGAAAAAAAGATGAAAACATAGATGAGGCTGTGCTTGGGGCAATGCGCAGAGCAGTTTGATGTTTTTTATTTATTTATTTTATTCCTTCACTCTCTCGCCATTTCATTACTGCTCTCTCATCTGACAGGACAGTGTGTATACAAGACTAGATTTCAAACGGGTTTAAAACTCGTCGTAGTAGTCTCACAAGTATACACACTAGAGGAGCATAGGCCATAGCACTAGTTTAAGCTTTGTAGTGTTTAAGTTAAAACTTTTATCTATTTGCTATACATTTAAAATCTATAAATTTATTTGTTTGAGGACATTCTTTCCATGAATTCTTTACTACTTCACATTTTACATGGACTTTCATTCATTTAACAGATGCTTTTATCCAGAGCAACTTACAAATGAAGTACATCACACACAAGAGCCAACAATATTCATAGTGCACAATGCCAAGTTTAAAGTAGAACAGCAGTGCAATGCAGAAAAGAAGAGAAATAAAATATTTACTTTTTAGATATATATCTGTGCAAATATTGATACCTCTTTCCACAGCCAACAAAATCCACAAACCACCCAAAACAAGTCAAGGTCTGGTTGAGTCAGTAATACACAGGAGGAGCAGCAGATTCTCTCCATCTCATTCTTCACCGTGGCAAGAACATACAACGATTCAGTATTTCCAGGGAAAAGATAGCACGGCCCTATCTAGCGGCTCAGATAGGAAACTGAAAGCATTACATATGTTTCAACAGCCTGGTTCTTCTTTACTTAGAGACGAGATAGAGGCCTGCGCTAGTCAGATAAATGAGTGATAGTCCTGCCATATCTTCTACCCCGAGAGAAAATGTTCCTTTGTGAGATTTGCCGCAGTATCTTTCCACTGGAATAACATTCCATTATCGTTTTGAGAAAGTTTTTACATTCTGACCACTGAAGTGATTGTGAACGTTTCATGGAGTGGACATACAAAACAGATTAGAGCTAAACGGTAGGTGAAGACTGTTCTTTTCTCTGTGTGAGGTTCCTTTTCTTTCCCAAATGACTTCAATTGAGCAAATTTATTGCTGCCCAGAAGCTTTTTACAATTTAGCCAGTGGGCTGAAAGAGGCGGCGCTACTTATCTCTGTTCTGTTCATTAGAACCAGCGGGAGGAGCTCAGCTGCCTTTATTATAAAACCTTTCTTTCCTCATTGTCATTTATGGGATATGCCTATAATTGAAAGGGTAGTAGAGGTAGACAGGAAAGTAGAGGATGTGGGGAATGAGATCAGGACATGACACAAACCCTATGAACAGCTCTAATGTGTCCTGACTAAATACAGTACAAAAGACTGCATTATTGTTAGGCATGATGCATAGTGGTATAATATTTTGTCTGAGCAATTATAAGGGGAAGTGCATGAAAAATCTGTCTGGAAAACATTCATTACAGACATAAATATCAAGATTTTTTACATCGTCAGAATTAAATATCACTTGCAAGAGAGCCGTAATGGAGCTTTGCTGGGCTTTCTCAGTTTCTAATTACATTATATTATGCCTATAAATCAATACGGATATTGTGTCTGCTGTTTTTCTAAATGGCTGTTAAATGTGAAATAATCAGTAAATAAAGTACAAAAGGAAGCGAAATTGTTATGCATGAAGCATATTGGTAAAATATTTTCTTTAATACAATTCCAGCAACAGCATTATGATAAAAAATATGTTAATTATGCATGTAATTTTTGTCTATATGCTGAAATACTTTGTCCTACCCAACATTTCAACTTCTGGCTCAAACAATGGTGCGAGTTTGGGGCAGGGCTACATGTTTTCCGAGCAATTATGGGGAAGTGCATGAAAATCCTGCAAAAAAAAAAAAAAAAGAGTCATTTCTGACATGCAGAAATATAAAGACATAAATATCAAGATTTGCATTGACAGAATTTAATATTAATGCTTGCAAGGAATGCAAAAAAAAGTTCAGGTTTAGGTTTGAGGCTTTGATTCCATGTTAATTAAAAGCTCCATCAGAGTCACTTTGCACTGAGCACGTATTCTTGATTTCGCCAAGCTCATTAATCTAACTTTATGCTACATAGCACTGTGCCACATTAATATAGAAATCAACTGTTGTGAGTATTCGTGTGTATTTTTACGTAAAGTGTGGTTCTACCACACATACATTTACTTATGTTTTTATGCACACTGAAACGTACAATATTGATGTATTGACAGCACTAAAATGTTAATTATTTATGTATGAACAACTTTACAGACGTACAAATGTGTACGAATCCTTATTTATGAACATTAAAATCGTGCCATTGTTTTGATTCTAATGTATTCAATTGTCATATTAATGACATGTTTTCAGTCGCATTTATTGAATAAGAAATACACGCCTTCACACAGTGGATCGGGATAAGATTTTCATCGATTAACAGCTTAAATTCTGCTCTGTACCTCATACAAAACTATTATATACCGCCAGAGAGGACCACGACTGCAATGTGTCATTTGGACTACTTTTGTTACTGCTTTTGACATTTTTGCAATAAATAAATTATTACAGTGTAATCTTTGCTACTTCACATTTTACATGCACTTTTATTAATTTAGTAGATGCACTCATTACACGTGTCTGTCTGTTATGTTTTTCTTTATAATTGTATATAGTTTTAAGAAATGGCTGGGTAGGTTTAGAGGTAAAAGTGGGATTAGCAGCTCAAAATATCTTTTTAATGCTATATTGTTACTGAAATTGTCATATTCCTATACATTTTTTTCAATTATGTTGTATATATTCTTTTCATATTCTCTATAAATGGTTATGTTTAGGTTTGGGGTAGGGTTAAAGGAATGTAAAATTTATCTCTAGAATAGTAAAAGGACAATTATACGAATATCTTTATGACATAAAAGATTCATATTTCACGTTTTTTAATAATGGTTTACGTTTAAATGTTGCCAACAACATTGTTATCCAAACTTACAAAAAAGTATGTTTTGTACCTGTAAATGTTACGTATTTATACCTATGTATTAACAATAGGGGTGGGACAAAATATCGATACGGAAATATATCGTTGTCCTTCTCTGTGCGATACGAGAATCGATCAATATTTTAATTAATAAAATAAGGCGCTCTAAATAGATTTCCCTGCTCCCAGCGTCGCCACTTCTGGCTCCTCGTGGTGGTGCTCAACACATGAATGAGGGTTCACAAAGTTAACTAGCCTAAGAAAAAGAGGTTTTTAACGGGATGGCGGACAGCAGTATGAGTAAAATAATAGATGCCTCAGCCACGTTTAAGTCCAAAGTCTGGAAAACCTGCACTTAACCTTTTCACAGGCATTTTGTTTTCATAGTTATAGTTATACAGATATTGTGATGTATCATTATAGGATTGTCTAGGAATATATTGTTTATCGCAGAATTGCTGTATTGTGATATTATCGGTATCGTGAGCCATGTATCGTGTGTCACATCGTATCGTGAGGTCCCCTGTGATTCCCACCCATAATTAACAATGAGACCAGGCTGTGAAAGTGAAGGCACATACAATATATAAATGCACCCCCACCCGAGGCTCAGCACACTGAGTCAATCACCTTAATTTACATTTCATCCCCCTCACCCTCATCTCTCCTCTCCACATGTTGAAATTCACCCAAAATCTATATGGGTTATTGTGAACAAGTACTATACATGTTTGGAATCATTTGAAATGTCTCAGTGCGACTGGTACAAAGGTCTCATTCCCACAGAAGTAAAGCAAAAGGTAATAAAGGTTTTAAGAGTTTAGAGATATTTTGCTTATTGTGGTGGGTGTGTCCTCTGCCAATTGGTCCTTCATGCATATTACCTCCTGTCCTCAAGGTGTAAATTACAGGTCTACATGACTTGATTAATGCAAATTCCCACTGTGAACTCATGTTTACATTTGAAAGAAGTTTCTGTCTTGGTCTGAGTATTTAAGGGATGTTGCAGGAGGGGCAGGGCGCGATCCTTTACTCAGGTCAGCCCGTAATGCTGAGTGTCTTCTAGACACTCAGTGTTATTTGATGTTGTGTATTGATTATCTTTGAATTGATTATGTAATTGGCATGATACATTTACCTGACTAATAATAAATTGTTACATTTGATTTTGTTCTGACTTACTCTGAAATTATTGACTTTAGTACATTACGATGTATCCTTTGTTACCGCAAATCTGCGACCAGGGTTAAGTACATACTAGATTTCGGATTGTATGGAGCATGGGGCACATCTGACAAGATTCTAGATTTCTGACTAACTGCTCGACTTTAACTAAGTTGTTATGCAGTCGCATTCACTATAGGGAGCCAAATAAATTACTATTAAATTAATATGGCATTATTTTATGGTACTGGTCATAACCTCTGGTTACTGTTTCAGCTTTAACTAAGTTGTTATATAGGCGACTCTAGGGGGCTACATGGGTACTTTTTAACAATAGTAAGCATGGGCAACATTGTTAAATCGCTTTAGCCATAACCTCTGGTTAATGATCAGACTGGCGAGTTTGTGATCGTGGGCCCGCATAACGGCCGGTGCGAGGACCCTGTGCGACTCTGAGAACCGAATGAATGATTTCAATAAGAGTAAAGAGTTAAATAGAATAATCAAATGTGGAGTTAAATTGTTATACAAATGACCTAATAACCAATCGGCATTGTAACCTAAATTCGAGGTCATGATAAAATGGAGTCAGATAAAGGTAAATTGGAATTAAATTACGATGCCCCGCTGAAAAGACTGAACACGTAGAAACCTTCACCCGCTTATCGGAAGCCGTCGTTGGGACGATTGGCCGGGCCTTACACATGCACTCAGAAAACCCACGACAGCTTGGCATCGCAGTGGTGACTTGCACGAGTAAGCACCAGTGATTTACTTTCCATTAACTTACAGAGCCCTTTTTTAACGATCTGAGCACATGGTCTTAAGCGCGTGGTGCAGGTGCACTTAGGGTGTGTCCGAATCCACTTTTGCTAGTTTAACGATGGAAAAAACGGTCGGCACGCCAGGCACATGGTCCAAAAGGGTTGCACCTAGTCTCTCAATGAGTCATGGGTGTGTTTTGGCCGTAACGTGCAATAAACCAATCAGAGTCTCATCTCCCATAAAGGGGTCATTAGATGCCCATTTTCCACAAGTTAGTATGATTCTTTAGGGTCTTCATGTAAAGTCTGTAACATACTTTGGTTAAAATTCCTCAATGTTTGTGTAAAACAACACCCTTTTTACCTCCTTAAAAACAGCTCTGTTCACAGCGACCTGTTTCGGTGAATGTCTCTTTAAATGATAATGAGCTACTGCTCACCCCACCCCTCTCTCTGTGGGGCGTGTAGACACGTGAAGTGCTGCCTTTGCGGACAGTGTACAACTGGCTGAGGGTGGAAATATGCTAATATGGGACAGTTCGTCAGCGGTCGTGGGAGGAATATGAGCAATATGATATCATATTGCTCAGAAAATTAAAACGGCTTGATTATTGAGAGTGTTTAGGCTTTTTGAGGATAAAAAAAGGAGTGAATGAATTTTTACCATTGTAGGGTGGTTGTGTTCACACTGCAAAGACATTTATATGCAAACACCATATAAAAGTGAATTTTGCATCCGATGACCCCTTTAAAAGCCAGCTGCGCTTGCACCATGGCAGATTCGCTATTTACATGGCGGAATTTGCGAACGGAAAGACTGAACGCTTCTCCAGAGAGGAATCTTTTATATTTAATATTTTAAAATGTTTGTGTGCTGCAGTGTGTGTAATAAGCAGAGTGTACGCGCGTTGTGCACCCGCCTATAGGCCATATTACTAACGCGCCCTTTAAATAACAAAAAATACTGCGCAGTCATTGGCGCAGTCATTTTCAGTTCCTCAAAATAGCAACGAGCCAACAATGCACCTGAACACACCTCGTTTTCAGACCAGCACGCCCATGGGTGAACAGATGGGCGCGAGTGCATTTGCTATTTAAACAACGTGACGCTGGACGTGAAAACGATAACTGCGTCGGGCTGAAACTAGCAACAAACACTTGCGTCGCGCCTGGCGTCTCATTGCGCCGGGTGTATGATAGGGCCCATATACCTCATACATCTTAATTTATGAAAATGCAAAAATGTAGTTCTGTATTTTCTACAAAAAGGTGTTGATTCTTTAATTGTTTGAAGAATGCATGAACACTCATTCAGTGTGCATGCAGAATAAAATTAGTCTTCTAAAGCCATAGTGCTCCAGATCATGCACCTAATAACATCATACTGCAGAAATGTCATCGTAACCCAGTTCTGAAGTACAGCAGAATTACTATAGACACACATTGTGAGAAAACCCTACTGTATATTAAGAAAACGCTGAATTTTACGGCACAATGTTCTTTTTAGGCCATTTATGGCTCCTCCATTGAAAGAAGAACTCAGTTCCTCACCTGCAGGGCAGCAGGGCATACCTTATCATCTGCTCTTTTGTCAGAGCGCTTTCTTTTTCCATTCCTTTCATTCTGAATATTCTTATTCACCCTGAGGATTAGAAATGGAGAGAGCTTTTATAAGTTCACCAGCAGATGGATGAAACTTGAGTGGGTTTTCTCAAACTGCTATAGATAAAAGTCCCAGTATCTGCTCTAGTGGGTTCAGAGGTTTGAACTGTAAAAACTTTACTGGAAGTCTATTTTCTATGGAAGCTTGTTTTCATCTCAGAGTAAAAAATAAAATGTAATTGTGAGATCAAATTTTAAATAATTTAATATAAAATAAAAAATATACATTGTTAAATATACATTAAAATTATGATAAGTCAGTTACAGTTACTTAAATTTATACAATTTATTAAATGTATTTATTACAGTTACAATTACAGTATAAATTTGCAATTATGAGAAACTACAAGAAATACAAATCATAATTAAGTCACAATTGTGGAATATAAAGTCTGAGAAAAAAATATTTTGAGATTAATTACAAGGAATCAATTACAAAGAAATAGTTAAAATTTTGATATATAAAAGACATAATGGTGATATATAAAGTTACAATTATATATGTTTTTTACTTTGAGGCAGAAAAAAGGCTTTCATAGTTTTCAGAGCAAAACAAAAATAAAACCAATACAGCTAAGAACAACAAAAAATGGGACTACTCTCATCCTGATAATGAATATGCTATTCTTCTCCTTACTTTTGTCATTCTTTCACAGTATGAATTCAAGTAATTTAGTGAGTGTAATCTCTCACCCCCAGCAGTAATTTGTTTACATGATGTGACAAAACCATCCAAACCATCCAAACACAATGACAGAACATCATCAGTGTTTACACACCACAACAACCCTGTGCTTTGACAAAGACAAACGAGCGGCCGCAATGGAGCTTTGGTGGGCTTTCTTGGTTTCTAATTACATTATATTATTTGCCTATAAATCAAGACGGACATTGTGACTACTGTTTTTAAATGGTTTTTAAACGTGAAAATTTGGTAAGACAAGTCTGTTTGACAAGTTCACATTTACATTTATTATTTGGCAGATGAATTTATGCAAATCAACCAATGGTACATCATAAGCAGTTAATCATGTAAGGGAGCAGTCTAGTTAAGAGACATTAAAAATTGC
This sequence comes from Coreius guichenoti, assembly GCA_039654105.1. Taxonomy (NCBI): domain Eukaryota; kingdom Metazoa; phylum Chordata; class Actinopteri; order Cypriniformes; family Gobionidae; genus Coreius; species Coreius guichenoti. Next base: position 32,313,481 of record CM077173.1, read on the forward strand.
ACAGTGGTTGTAAGTTTTCATGATGTTAAGATGCATAAGCTTAAGTGCCCGAAATTACTTTAGCGCATAAATACAAATTGTGTGAATGTCTTTACAAAACTTACATGTTATTAATATTTTGAAATGGATGAGTTGTAATGGCTAGATAAGGAAAAAACCTAAAAAAAAAAAACTAAAATTCCTTATAAGAAATAAAAAGACAGAAATGAGACAATTACTATAGGAATACACAATACTTTGAATGTAGATAGCATAGCTCAGATCATTTGGTCTCTAAAGAACTGAATGAGAAATATTTGAGTTTATACTGAGATCTCTTACCTTCGTTGCCTTTGCACACTGAGAGACATTGTTGAGATCTCCTCTAAAACACCAGAGAAGAAACATACATGTGTCTCAGGAGATGAAACCTAAGCTGCAAGAGACTCAAGCAAAACCCTCCATTTGCTTTTTGAGTCTAGTCTTATTGCTTTTGGAGAAACAACTGAGAGATTAAAAAGATTAAGATAAATTCACTGTGCAATTTTTTTGATGTATCTTCTACCTAGACTCCATATAATATATAGCCTATAACACGCTCTCACACGTTTATTTTTTAACAGTTTGCCAGGAGTAAAATTTACATATGTGGTTTAAACAACCAGATGCATTTACACATGTCCAGTTTAGCCTGAAATGCGTCCCAGACCACCTCCTGAATTGGTTTGTTTGAGTGATTGGATTTAAATCCGTCTCGAAAGAATTTCGGAAGGCATAGTAAATGTCTTTTCACAATCGGATAGATATCTGATCAAAGAAAACGAATGAAGTGACCAGGTGTAAAAAGCCATAACTCTTGCAGCTGCGCTGAAGGAACGCTCGCCACTACCGCTGCTGGCGGGGACTCTGAACACCGTGCGAGCCAGTCTTGACAGTCGCGGTATCATGGTCTCGTGTTGTTTCCACCAGCGCAGCACATCTCATAGTTTCTTTTAATTAATGAATGTCTAAAATATAAAAAGAAGGAGAAGCCTAAAACAGGCCCGAAGCCCGGCCCGCGTGTGAGGTATGACGTGAAAATTGGCTCGAAGCCCGGCCCTAGGGGCGTAAATAAGTCGGGGCCCGTCGGGATCGGGCTGAAATGCAGGGCTCTATATAAGAGCACATTCGGCGTTAAAAGCTGGAAAAACAGCCAAAACTGGCAACTCCGCAGTGAGTCATGGACGTAAGTTTAAATAGGCTATCCTTTCTAGTCTACATTTCCATCTTGTAATGCCGCAGTTTTGGGGTATTTTTTAAATATAAATTATTTGTAATAGAGCAGACACTTTGAGTTTTTAATGGGTTATTATAGCCCTGCTTGTTTTTATGAAATATATGTATTGACTGCATGATCATTTCACCGTATTTACTGCCATGCGAGCCGCAACGTAAAGGGGTCATGAACTGGCTTTTTTTTTTTTTTTTTATACTGTTGTCTGAGGTCAACTTATGACGTTCCCATGGTTTTTACATTCAAAAATATCACACATACATTCTCGTGTTACGCAGCATAAATAAGTAATAGCCTATTTTCTACCCTGGTTTTGAGCCTCTCTCATAGACTTGGTCGGGATTACAGGGAACGCCCACAAAAACGTCATATCCGTTTATGCCTGGGGGAAAACAAGCCATTCGAATGAACGCACGTAGACCTTGTTAGACGCTTTATCTTTACTCTTTGTAATGATTACGATTTATCTTTGCTTGGTGCAATGCCGAAAAGTTGCCATGTGGCGTTCTGTACCTCTAGTAAGTTCAAAAACCCTGATCTGAAGTTTTATACTGCCAAATAAACCAAGTACACCTGGCTGCAGCCTGCAGATCGGGGAGGGGCTGCATCTGGGGCGGGTCTGCACGTGTCGCCCCGCCCCCCCTTACTCTGACTGGCTCGTTCTCCTTTCATAGGCATACATGATAGAAAATGTGTTCGTAGTTGGTGTATGTCAGAGTAGTGCATGGATTGACGAGCGAATGTCGTCAATCCAGTTACAAAACTGTAAAAGAGAGGTGTCTAATGCCACACAAATAAGATTTGCTAACTTAACTTGCTATGTCTCTGTCATTGAGTTGTTTGTTACTGCAAGTTTAAACTTATCAGGAGAATTCACAAATGAATCATATGTTATAACATATTAACTGGTTCACAATAAATATATTTATTGTTAACCAGTTAATTTAAAAGATTCGGTTCTCGATTTAATATAGCCAGCCAAAGTGAATCACAATATTTGACGGCGGGGGCTGTGAGATTTTCGCAACTAAAAATGAGTCAAAATGTGACGTTTTCCAATCAAATTTTGGCCGCACCTGAAACGGAAACAGTAGTAAAACATCGCTTATTTAAGGACGTGCATTTATTGTCTGTCAGTCTGATGCGAGTGAAAGTTGCGTTCATTACTATAACAACAGACTCCAGGCGTTCTTTCAGAATCATGGCAGGTACAAATAAAAAGTTCTTGATTTCGTCACTTTAAAATAACGAGGAACAGATTGTTTTTCTGAAATAAAGTGTAGCAAAAAGTCTGATATTATGCTTTGCAATGTAGTGAAGAAAATGAAAGCTTCATACACACACATAAATAGTAGCTACATAAAAATAACACGGCAGACACATCCTATTGCAGTGTCATTTAGTTATCATACAACTGCAAGACCAATAACACCTTCTGTAAATATAAGTGTGTATTGTTAATAACGATACTGATACATCCTTTTCATTTCCTTTCTCATACTATAGTGATGTGAAATAATCAAAATGTTATAAATCATTTAATTCTGTGCTGTGGATAATCAAGCAAATGTATTCAAATGTTGTGGGTTCGCCCGTGCGTTGGCCTAAAGACCAGCTTAAAGGGGTCATGAACTGAGAAATCAAATTTTCCTTGAGCTTTTGACATATAAGAGGTCACCATACTATAAGAATATCCTGTAAGTTTCAGAACTGAAAACTTCCTTGTTAGTGCAATAAAAGCTTTTATTGACACCAGGCCCAGCAAACGACAGGTTTTTCAAAGTGGGGATCTATGACGTCAAAGGGAGGCAAGCACCGCCTCTGCAGAAGAAGATCAATGCCTACTTCATCACTGCCTGTTTAGCCCCACCCACCGATTCACGTATGACATGCAATAGAATAGGTAGCCTAAAAGTAACATAGGCCTACGTGGTGTTAAACCAGATCGAGCTACCAAGCAATAAACATGCTGTTGAGGATTACAACATTTTGTGCAGTGCCTGGGCTTGACAGTAATGCAACATGTAAGTAACTGTGTTAATTCTAATGCCTGATCTGAAATGTAATTATTCATGTACAGTCAGATGTTCTTTGTCTGTGTGTCAGTAAATTAAACCAGTGACTAAACGTCAACTTGCGTTGTTTCTCTTAGTAGGATGAAAATAATCTGTTATTTAACGGTGATTAAATTCTATAAAGAAAGCGATCAAAGAAAGCTCCCTTTGCAATCGTTGGAGCAGCGCGCGCTGGAGCTGTCAATCAAATGGCGAGAGTTTATCAGTGACGCGTTTATCAGTGACTCCCGTTTTATTCAACGAATCTCTTAACTATATCACGTTTGCACTGTTAGTGAAAATAAAAGCATTCGTTAGTGTACAGAAACTGAGTTGCAATGACGAGATCACTGCTTTCATGCGCTCAGCATGTCTGTGATCGGCTACAATGTTCATCTCTGCAACCTTTCATGCCACGATCTGAATATAATGCCATAGATCTAAATGTAATGCAACACTTTTCACAATTAGTTAACCATGAGAGCCATATGTAATAGTAAAAACGCGCTAAAAGAGAGAGTAATACTTAGCTATTTCAAATGGAAAAACGCTAGCCAATCACAGCAGTGGGCGTTCACACTGAAGTCTCACAGCAGACACGCCCCTTAAAACAGAGCGTTCAAACCGAGGGCTAAAATCAGGGTAGGAAAAGTGCCTTTTATTTATAAATTATGACAATTTTTGATGTAAAAAGCATTCTAACATTATAAGTGCACCCCAGGAAACATCATAAAACAATAAAACAATGCAGTTCATGACCCCTTTAATTTAGCAAAACAATCATTTCAGGGACATTGAGAGTTACAGGCTAATGTTTTTTTTCCTTCTTTGAAAATGAACCAGTTTTTTAAATGACACTCCTTCCTACACCAACTACAAATACAAACACATTTTCTATCATGTATGCCTATGAAAGACGATGGAACCAATCTGGGGTGCGTTTCCCAAAAGCATCGTTAGCCAACTATGGTCGCTAGTTATATCGTTATCAACATAGTTCAACGAGTCGTGTTTCCCGAAACCATAGTTCCAACGAACATTTGCAAACAGCATCGCAAAGTTGTGTGGTTGGAATGACTGCTCTCGAACCTGTGGTTAGAAGCATAGTTTCTTGTTTGCATGACATGTGGACTTAATAAATCCTTATCTTGAGCATAATAAGCAAGCTGACATTAAGTGCAATCTCTGTCTTTCATTTCAAATACATACAAATGTCATTTACGTCTTTTAGTTTGTCAAGAGATTTAAAGCACCTTTTTCGAAGAGTGCACGTGCGTACGTGCTCTAGTACGTATGAACGATAATCTGAAAATAAAGCAAAATAACTGAGAAAAATTACTCCTCAGATGCCATGTCCGTAATTTATAGCAAAAAATCTAGCATGAATTCGATCTCAAACTATTTCAATAAAATAAGTTAATACTCCACCACCTGCGTGACATTATTAACCAACGTGGTTGAACGACAGATTTGCGACAATACGGTTTCGGGAAACAGTCGCATCTAGCTAGTTGATTTCTTCAACAGTGCATTGTACTATGGTAGTTAAACAGTGAGTAACACTGTTGTACGGGAAACGCACCCCAGAGTAGGTATGGGGCGGGGCGACACGTGCAGCCCCGCCTCGATCTGCAGGCTGCAGCCAGGTCCTTCTCAAATAAACAGACGGAGCCGTTGTTACAATATATTCGGTTCCTGAAATATTTGGTTCCAGTGGGTGGTGCAATCATGAATATTGATTAGTTTCCCCGTGCTGTGGGCGTGTCCTTGACACTACGCGCAAACGAATGGAGCAGAAAATATTAGTGCACGCTCTTCAAATCGCAACTTGTTTAATGGATTATAATTATAACCCGCTGCCACAACTCTTCACATTTTCGAAACAGTTTGTGTATTATGATACTGACTGAGCTGTTGTGCCTGACTGATTTATTAGATGCATTCAAATAAAAAGCCTAGGCTAATAAATACAATTTAATTTGACTCGTTGATGTGTTTGGGCTTTAAATTTAATTTGAATAGTTTGTGCCAACAACAATAACTGAAATAAACCTCCACAAATGTATAAAACAAAAGCATGTGCTACCCTGGTGTGATTATTCATGTCATCCTTAATTTCTTGCTTATTTTTTCCCAACCTCCACAGGTCCATCGATAAGACTCAAGTACCTCTTTTCAACAACTACAAATGTTTATTTTCCCATATTATACTGGTTATTGTGTAGCATTAAAGTCACAAAGCTTTAACAAAGCAACATCAAAATCTTTGTCTATAGAGTATACTGTATATAGGTCTAAACCTGTATGACTTCTTATGTGGAGCACAAAAGATATTCCTAATGGAAAAAAAAAAAACACTTTTTCTCACATATAATTTCAAAATATATTCTTATATGTTCCACAGAAGAAAGAAAGTCATACAGGTTTGAAACACAATGAAGGTGACAATTTTAATTTTGCTGTAGACTATCCCTTTAAAATAGGTCCACAAAAACATAGTTAACATAGGCTAACATGTTGTCTGTTCTTTGACAATATGTTGCACTGTGGTGAAAATTATTTTGAAACAACCTTCATGTCATGTTATTATAATGATGTGTGGAAGCATCCAAAATTATCCATATGATCCATAGTGGTGTGTTTAATTGTGTAACATTCTCAAATCTTATTCAGAGGTGTTTTCCTATACATCATACAATGATAAACAAAGGTATGTTGCACCATAATCTTGTAGGGCAGGGATTGCCAAACTATTTTGCCAGCCAAACTTGGTTGACCTAAAATATTTACTTAAAGTCTCCTGAGAGTTTAAGTTAATATTTCAATTTAACAAAACATTTGCATGTTTGCTATTACTATTGTTATTATAACAATTAAGTAAGGAGGCAGTTGATCCATTAATGTAACTCACATTGAAAAGACAAGGAACGTTTCAAAACAATGTGTGGAAAGAAGAAATGCAAGAATAATGCGTGTCTGAGATAACTGTTTATTAAAACAGGGCTTTGTCACTCTTTGGCAAATGAGAACATCCTCCATGTATGTCCAGATCACACACAGCCAGAACCAGTGTCTGCAGCTCTCACATCCAATCTGAAACAGACAATCTGACTTTGCATGATAATGAATATTATGTCGAAATATTACAAAAACATAGCAGATACATTGGTGAGGACATCTGTAATTTTTATCATAGGTACACTTCAACTGTGAGAGACGGAATCTAAAACAAAAATCCAGAAAATCACATTGTATGATTTTTAAATAATTAATTTGCATTTTATTGCATGACATAAGTATTTGATCACCTACCAACCAGTAAGAATTCAGGCTCTCACAGACCTGTTAGTTTTTCTTTAAGAAGCCCTCCTGTTCTCCACTCATTACCTGTATTAACTGCACCTGTTTGAACTCGTTACCTGTATAAAAGACACCTGTCCACACACTCAATCAAACAGACTCCAACCTCTCCACAATGGCCAAGACCAGAGAGCTGTGTAAGGACATCAGGGATAAAATTGTAGACCTGCACAAGGCTGGGATGGGCTACAGGACAATAGGCAAGCAGTTTGGTGAGAAGGCAACAACTGTTGGCGCAATTATTAGAAAATGGAAGAAGTTCAAGATGACGGTCAATCTCCCTCGGTCTGGGGCACCATGCAAGATCTCACCTCGTGGAGCATTAATGATAATGAGGAAGGTGAGAGATCAGCCCAGAACTACACGGCAGGATCTGGTCAATGACCTGAAAAGAGCTGGGACCACAGTCTCAAAGAAAACCATTAGTAACACACTACGCCGTCATGGATTAAAATCCTGCAGTGCACGCAAGGTCCCCCTGCTCAAGCCAGCGCATGTCCAGGCCCGTCTGAAGTTTGCCAATGACCATCTGGATAATCAAGAGGAGGAATGGGAGAAGGTCATGTAGTCTGATGAGACAAAAATAGAGCTTTTTGGTCTAAACTCCACTCGCCGTGTTTGGAGGAAGAAGAAGGATGAGTACAACCCCAAGAACACCATCCCAACCGTGAAGCATGGAGGTGGAAACATCATTCTTTGGGGATGCTTTTCTGCAAAGGGGACAGGACGACTGCACCGTATTGAGGGGAGGATGGATGGGGCCATGTATCGTGAGATCTTGGCCAACAACCTCCTTCCCTCAGTAAGAGCATTGAAGATGGGTCGTGGCTGGGTCTTCCAGCATGACAACGACCCGAAACACACAGCCAGGGCAACTAAGTAGTGGCTCCGTAAGAAGCATCTCAAGGTCCTGGAGTGGCCTAGCCAGTCTCCAGACCTGAACCCAATAGAAAATCTTTGGAGGGAGCTGAAAGTCCATATTGCCCAGCGACAGCCCCGAAACCTGAAGGATCTGGAGAAGGTCTGTATGGAGGAGTGGGCCAAAATCCCTGCTGCAGTGTGTGCAAACCTGGTCAAGAACTACAGGAAACGTATGATCTCTGTAATTGCAAACAAAGGTTTCTGTACCAAATATTAAGTTCTGCTTTTCTGATGTATCAAATACTTATGTCATGCAATAAAATGCAAATTAATTACTAAAAAATCATACAATGTGATTTTCTGGATTTTTGTTTTAGATTCCGTCTCTCACAGTTGAAGTGTACCTATGATGAAAATTACAGACCTCTACATGCTTTGTAAGTGGGCAAACCTGCAAAATCGGCAGTGTATCAAATACTTGTTCTCCCCACTGTAGCTTATGCAGTTAATTGTGCATTTATTGTTGTAAAACATTTGTAGTTTGGTGTTGATAAGGGGCACTTGAGCCTTACCGATGGGGTTATTTACAAAATGAGCAAGACATTAAGGATGACACAGAATAATCAAAACAGCTTAAATGCATATTTATTAGGCCACAGGAGATTCATTTCAGTCATTGTCGACACTCTACTGTGTCACCGAATGACAACTAGGTAGCACAAGGTAATTCAAATTAATTTTAAATCCTCACAAGTTTAAAAAAAAAGGCCAAACAGATCAAAGAGTCCAAATAAACTGTATTAGCCTAGACTCACCAGTTATTCGCTCATATCTGAATGTCTGCAATCAATCAGGCAAAACAGCTCTGATGATTTATCAAACTATGAATTGTTTTGAAACTGTGAACAGTTGTTGTTTATGATTAAACACTGAAACTTTTTTTTAATAATCCATTAAACAGGAGTGTGTGCTAATATTTTCTGTTCCATTGATTTGCGCGTAGTCTCAAGAACACGCCCACAGCACGGGGAAACTTATGAATATTCATGAAAATACCACCCACTGGAACCAAATATTTCAGGAACCGAATATATTGTAACACCGTTCGTCAAATCTAAAAGCCTGTGCAACACGTCCATTACAATTAAACATTTGCACTACACGATGCTGGTATTATTGTAAGGATTAAAAAAAGAGCTTTAATTAATTGCAATGGCAAAAGTTTGTTGAACAAAACGCCAATAAAGTCATACTTGTCACGGGACTCGAACTGCGTCAGAAATGCAGTCAATTTATCGTTAAAGCAGTTTTTCACGATGAGCGATCACATAGCCACATAATGCGTGAGGTTATTAATGTACAAAACATTCAAAAGTCTTCTTTATTTCATGATGGGAAGGGCTGGGCTCATGTTTGTGCTTCAAGCTTACAAGCTTAAAGTCACATATGTACGACACTTGTAGGCCTACATTTTCTCTTCAAAATGCATGCTGCTCCCACAAATATTAACATAATAGCTAGGCTACTTCATAAATCACCCAGTCTTTTGATGAAGACGGTTGGTATAAAAAAGCAAATAAAAAAACGTAGCTATTGTCAGTAATTTGCATAATATTGTGACACTGCTTGTCTGCTTGATTGCTTTATAATATGTAAATGCTGAACTAGGAATTCATTCGTGCATGACTGTACTAATAAGAAAAACGAATAAATAAACAGATAAAGCCACATGCATGCAAGACAACAGAAAACTGACAGATGTCTAAACTTTATCTAAACCTGTGTCACTGATGCCAAACAGCTCATCATATCACTCAGTGGCGTGCACAAGGGGGGAAAAAGTGAAAGTGCCCTTTTCATTTCTACCGAGGGGGACCCCGCCCGGAATGCGTTTTTACCAACACAAGAAATGAAGCTTATGCAGCATGTTTATTGCTTGGAAGTTCGATCCGGTTTAACTCCACGTAGGCCTATGTTATTTATCTATAACATGCCATGCACAAATCGGTGGGCGGGGCTACAGAATCAGGCGTTCGTCTTCTTCGGTTAAGGCGGTGTTTCACCACACTCTGACGTCACAGCTTGGCACATTCTGAGATCGAACGTTTGCTATAAAAAGAGTTTATCAAGAGTTTGTCAATAAAAGCTTTTCTTTGATTAACGAGGAAGTTTTCAGCTCCGAAACTTACAGGATATTCTTATATCACGATGGAACTTTTATATATCAAAGGCTGAATGAAAAGTTGATTTCTCAATTCATGACTCCTTTAAGCTTGGCGAGCCGCAGGAGGCTCGCAAGCCGCGCAATGAGTAACACTGCTTTAAAGGGTTATTTAATTCACCAAAAAAAAAAAAGAAAATTCTGTCATTAATTATTCACCCTCATGGTGTTTTTGTTCCAAACCCGTAAGACTTTTGTTAATCTTCAGAACAGATGAAGATCTTTTGATTGAAATCTGAGAAATCTTGAACCTCGAATCTCGGTTAATTCTCATGTTAGGTTCATTCTCGTGTTACACAGCACGTTTGAGCTTCCGCAAGAACCAATGAGGTTAATTCTCATGTTACGCAGCACGTTTGAGCTACAGCAAGAACCATTGAGGTTCATTGTCGTGTGTTATACGCAGCACGTTTGCGTTTCCTCAAAAACCAATGAGGTTTGTTCTCGTGCATCAAGCAGGTTCAGTTGAGCTTCTATTTATGTTCGCTGATCAATGTTTATATGTGAATAAAAGCCTAATTAAATTTGTTCATCATATAAAGCGATCGTGTCTCTTCAGAAAATTTGGACTAAACCGCTTAATTCATATGGATTCGTTTTACAATCTCTTTATGGACTTTTTGAAGCGTCAAAGTGGTAGTTGAGTAGACTGTCAATGGAGGGACAGACAGCTCTCTTCATTTGTGAGAGAGTGTGACAACGACATGAGGGTGAGTAATTAATGACAGAATTTTCATTTTTGGGTGAACTATCCCTTTAAGTTTCAAATGTCTGTGGTCTGTTCATACAATTCAGACTATCAACGTGTTATGGTGGCGTTGAGCATCAGACCGTAAAGATACGTCCCTGGTTATTGGATCCATCTCTGGTTTCACTGTATATGTCTCTCACAATCTCTGTTTAAACTCTTGTTAATAATTGCTGAATATGTGAATCGATTTGTATAAATATTCATGCGGGTCAGATCCATATACTCAACCTTGACCTGCTCATTCTTCCTTATTTTTGCTTCTCTCACTAACACAGACAGGCATTGATCTAACTAGTCCTGTATGACTAAATGTTACACTGTTCTGAGTTTTAAAAAAACATCATTGGATGTCAGTTAACTCTGAGATGTAACTCAGTATCCACAACACTGCCAAAATGACAGTATTTTCCACAATTTCCTGTGCGAAGGAACCAAATTACATGAATCAGTCGAAGATTTTACATTTCAGTTTGTTTTGTTGGCCTGGGGAGTTTGGCCATAATAAAAAAATCAAAGGGAAAGATGAAAACAGACCAAGCAATTTTCTTTCGAGCTTGTTTACTTTGCTTGAGAGCAGCGGTTCATGAGATGACTGACTTGCTCCAGCTCCTTCATCCAGAGGTTTGGAGGACACCAAGAGATCGACGGAGGTCAGATGACAGAGATTTATTTGCGTCCTCTGAGTGAGTTAAGGCCAGCGTGGCTTTGTAATCAGAGGTTTCATTTGTCCTTCGACAGAGTGTGAACCACCCGCACACTCGCATGACAACAGCAGCGCATGAGGATGTGTGAGATTGGAGAAACACACACACACACATACTTTCACAACACTCCTACACATAAACATACTGACAAGTGCAAACATGCATGATCAAATTCAGCCCACAGCTAATCTGAACACTGGTCTATATTAAACCATAGATCATCACAATCGTACCAGTGTGAGTCCACAGACACAGTGAATGTCTTTCACTTAAAGTCAACTTGAAAAATCGACACTGTTTACTTTCTTACTACATATTCCTGGTCCTGGTTTATCAAAGAAAAAAATCTTCATAATCTTTCATCAAAATGCAATAACTTGCTCTTGCTCTGAAACAACTTTCTGTCCTGCTACTGGTATCACTTTAAAGTATATGGTTAACAAATAGCCTATATATATATAGTTGGGTGTATATATATATATATATACACCCCCAACAAGTTAAAACTATTTTAATATATACAATATTTTATAAAGAATAAGTCTCTTTAAAATTGTGGTCTGTATTTGACTCAGGACCCTCATTCAATGAAAGTCTAAGAGATGAAAAAAAGTGACACTACTCCTCTCCTCAACACACAGGACACAGGAATCTTTCATATCCGTAGCGCAAGTTACACACCACAGTTTAATACTTATGGCTAATGGGTTGTTCAAATCCCCAACTCCAAGTATGAGCAATAGTAATAGTGATGCTTATCTGTGTAAACATTACTAATCATGTGTCACTGTCCCTGGATGACAAGTGTTAGACTCTTGTATAATGGTGGGGGGTCTGCTATTGTTAACTAGCAACTATTGTACAGTAAGCCCCTCTGGCACGCTGAGGCATGTCCCATCCTTCCTCTGAGCCTCCAGAGCTGTGATTAGCATCCTGACAGAGATAAGGAGCCGGCGTTGATGCTCCTGCGGGGACATCAACATCAACATCACACTAAGCTTGAACGACAGCCATGCTACAGTCGGGACCGCTGGTGACCATTCCACCCCCTCACCCTCATTCTCTCTCACTTATTACTTCTCCCCTTCTTTCTTCTGGCTCTCCGTTACTTCTGCCTCTGCAATCACATACGCAAATTATAAAACTGACAGCAGTGTGTCCAAAATTTAAAAAGAGAGACAGACAGAGAGAGAAAGGGACAAAATAAAATGAGAGAAATACTTTGAAAAAAATCTCAATCCTCAATTGTTAAAAAAAAAAATAATAAAAAAAGGCTGCAGGTCAGGTTCAAATTTTAGAATAGATGCTACAGGTTTTTTCTACCATGAAATAGTATTATAAAAGCTTTATATTTAAATATATAAATATTATAAAATATAAATATACTTTTATACAAATAAAAGTATATTTAGCACATATAAAAAGTATTAAGTATACATAAAGTAGGCTATATACAGTATAAATGTGTATATATGTATATGATGTGGCGATTAATCGCACATCAAATTTGGCTGAGAAATTACCCCCAAAAGATAATTTAATGTCATTATTGTGTTAAATGAGAAAAGCTTCAAATAGACATTACAAAAAGTAGCTTTAGAAACAAAAATATTTTATTTGATTCAACATAGAATTTTTTACACATAAACTTTAAGGCTTCAATGGCCATGAGGGTGAGTAGATGATGACAGAATTTTCATTTTTGTGTGAACTATACCTTTAACGAGATATTAATATGGAAATATGACTTTATGAAATGATACTCTAAATAAGAAACTAAAACTGCCAGTAGGTGGCGGTAAATGTCTAAATGAGTAAGTCATTATGAATGGACCACTGAATCATTGGTTCACCCGATTGATTCGCTCACAGCGGATTCATTCAGAAACGAAACACTCGGAGACGCATAACAGTTCTGCTCTGGCTTTATAGGTAATATTTTCGTTGGCAAAATGAAGCAAAAGCCAACAATATTGTGTCTAAAATATAACACAGTATTAACTGTTGTATAAAATCAATATCACATTTGCACTTGTGCTATTCGGGCCAAAAACAGCACTCGTGTGATACTGCGCTCATTACTCGTGTGATATCGCTTAACTATCATGACATAAATATGAGACAAAAACCCATACAGGGGCATTTTTGCCATGATATCTTGATTTTTAGGGGCATTCTAACTGCATTCTATAGGCTACATCACGCAAATACATCGTTGCCCTGCTTCATGTTCGTCAGCAATCAAGTTTATGAAATGTACGATGCATTAATAAATAACACATTATTTCCCCCAAAATTAATTAAGTAAATTAACATGTTAAATCGACAGCCATGATACATATACATATATAATACACTAAAGTTTGATGATCAATAAATAAATTTTAATTTGCAATTTTAAAATAAATGCATTTTTCTAAATGTGCATGTAATTGCAGTTATATTTCATAAAATTATTTTAACACAAGTCAACCCATAAATTCTCAAAGCCCTAAAATTCAATAAACCTATAGTTTGCTTCTGCACAGTTTAGAACTAGAGATACACCGCCAGTCTGGATACTAGTTGTTTGGTGTTTTTGTTGTTTAGTCCACCAATACCCAATGAACAATTCATATTATACATGAAGTAGAGTAAAAGTAAAGTTCAGCAAACTACTTTTCACTTCTGTTTCTAGCTGATTCAACTGATATTTTCTTCTCACTGCCACCCATTGTGTTGGAGGATAGTGCAACATAATAGCTGCATCCTAATTCAGAGGCTGCATCCTTCGAAGGGCGCATTCGAAGACCGACTGCGTCACAGCGGCGCACGAAGGCTGTCCCAATTCGAAGACTCCTCCAATTGCGGCCTCCAAATGCATCCTTCGTTTTCCGTGCAATGAAGGATACAACAGATGGGTCCTTTGCGGCCTTGCCTACCCCAGAATTCATTGCGTGCCTGTGATGACAGGATTTTATGTAAATTGCTGAATTATGTAAGAATTGGTCACTGAAAAACTCCACTTAAATATTGGGAATGTCACCTGCAGTGTCTTTATATTAAAGGCCCACTGAAGTGCCTTGAAACATGCAGCATTATTCAATGTGTTGACGTAATTTCCACTGAAACAGGAAGACAGGGAACATAATCGAATAGCTACACCCCTTTTACAATTCAAATAGGTCCGATAAATTTTGTGGCGCTTCGTGTGGCACTAATGCGAAACCAGAATTCATTCGCCCCAATGGAAAGCATATTTACACTGTCTGAATCATTCCCTATCCCCTATATAGTGCACTATGTGCCATTCACCATGTAGAAAATAGTAATTGTGTGAACAAGTGACCGATTTCAGCCTCAGCATCTATTTATAATGTAGGGGGCAGGACGCTTTAGATTCTAGAGAGCATTTGATTGGACAGAAAATCTGATGAGAAGCTGAAGTGCAGAGTGATGTCATCAAAATCATTGATTCATATTGGACGAAAGTAAAAGATTAAAATTAGAACGCTTATATCTTCTAAACACGAATGTTGTCATTGTTTAAGAGCACACTAGCTTATAGATAACAGTAAGACTAACATATTCATACTAAAAGCCAAAAAATTACACACCTTTAAACAACTGTCAATAAATTGTCAGGCAGCTTCACAGAATGGACATCTTATCTTCATCAAGTATCTTCTAAAACCGGACACACAGTGAAAGACGAATACAGACACACACAGTCATTCATTCACTCACTCACTCACTCGCTCTCTCTCGCACACACACACACACACAAGGCCTCATTATCTGCGACATGCAGCGGTAGGATTAGCTCTTGAAGTTCCATTACCTCGCTTAAGTCTACCAAAGTGAGATTTTTCTTCCTCCTAGACGGTCCTTTTTCTTATCCGCATGCTTTCACACTTCTCTACCTGTCCACGCAGCTATGCCTTATCTCAGCTTTAATGTGCACATGCACAGAACCCGCTAAAACATGCTTAAATGTTTCAAGTAGTTTCAAGGACCGAACAAATTCAATAAAATACAGTTTAAAAGAAACACCATTAATCAGCTACCAATCAATCACAAATCAATCAAACCAGCTTGCCAGCAGTTTGGCCTGACCACAATCACATCAGTTTAGTCAGAGACTGCACTGCATTCTGGTTGACACTTTGTAAAAGTGAACTCGCAGTTACTGCAGTGTGAAAGCATCAGCCTGCAGTGGATTAGCGCTTGTCTGTACAATTTAAGAATGACAAACCTGAAGCAGCCAATAAGAATGAACTAATCAGCAATCGTTTAATCTGATTCTGATTTACATTGGCTAATGAGGAGGCTTTGATCTTGGGTTCTTTATGATTGGACACAAGTGGTGCGTGGGATTGCCTAGTGTACTATCCTCTCTATTCAGTACATCAGGCCTGAGGCTCTTGCTGTCCCAGTTATGACACACATTTACATGAACTGCAATGAATTACAGCATCAAAGCCGCTACATACTGAAGAGTAGCGAGCAGGAGAAAGAGTGTGTGTGGGGGTAGTTAGGTGTTCAAAAGAGAGAGAGAGAGTAAAAAAAAAAGCATTTGATTGTGAGACGCTAAAGGAACGACACTGGATTGCAGATGAACAGCGAAAGACTGGGAAGGAAAAGAAAGAGAGATCCAGCCTGGGCGTCATCAGGTATACTCGATTTTAAAGGAACTCATTAGCCGTTATCAAGTAATCTTGCGTTTTCTAGCTACATTAAAAAAAAAAACTTTCATTAACTCAAAAGAAAAAAAATGGCAGAGTCAATACCTGTCAAAAAAACAATGTCAAAAAACAATCTTGGAAATTGATCAAAATAAAGCCATGCAAAAGACTGGAATCATTCCTTCTTGAGGACCCTACAATGTCTGCATTTCTTTAATAAAGAATAAAAATAGTTTGATACTTTAATAATAAACAAACTGTGCATGGATGCCAAGTACTTCAAATTTATCTTCAAGTACGCTTAGATTTAATTTGCATGCAGTGAGCAGAAAAACCCAATGTACCCAAATGTACCCAAGTCACACCTGTTCTACAAAGGTAAAAAAAAAAAAATCCTTCTTGCATGCACACATAAAATGAAGTGCATGCTTTCTTTTTTTGGTGGTGGTTGGAGGGTGAGAGCTGGGGGTTGAGTTGTGAAACATGTCCCTCTATCTCTTGGGAAAAAGGCTGGGAACACTCAGATACATGAAAAGGAAATTAGAGTGCAGCGCAGGCAGGTTTGCAAGAGCTGCTCTGTCACTTACTGAAGAAAATGTACTCTGTATAGCTGCTCCAGATCTTGTCGTCTCTGTACTGGTTAACAAATGCAGCTGTTCCGGTTGAGTTGCAGGCGACCATCTGGAACCCAGCCTCGCTCAATCTGTCGAACGCTTGCTCCAGGTAGGTGAACTTCAGGTAGAAGCGTGAGGTGTATTTCTCTGGTGGACGGTCAGGATCCCTACTTTCATTTAGAGTGTCCCCGAACACCTCCTTCGCTAGAGCGATACGCCCGCAGACCATGATCCGTGCCACTCGCCGAAACTTAGCATCGGCTTGGTTATCCCTTACCATTGTGTAGGATCCCCGATAACCAATCGTAATGAATCCTGACCTTTTGTCCAAGGTGGAAGAGGAAGTCACGTAGTTGGCTGCGCTGTTTCCAGTTCGAGTCACCAACTCGCTACTCTGTGAACTTTCCTCAATATCGCTCTGGCAGCCTTCGTCATTGAGCGAGCCTTGCTTGGCTACACGTGGGCCCAGAAGTCTCAGAAGTTCCCCCAACTGGAAGTGCTCGGCCTCGCGTTGAAGACGTTCCCGTTCCGGGAAGTGTTCGGGTAGCACGAGCTGGCGGTCCCGTAGGAAGTCCAGCACGTATCGGAACAAGAAGCCATCGCGGTCGATGAAAAAGCGCCCTCGGCTGTCACGGGGCAACTCGTGCGGGTTGCATCGCGTGAACATGGTGTGGAGGGTGGTGTCAGGTATGCTGACCAGAGTGGAGCGCTTGGTGACATACACCTGGCCGCCCACATTGAGTTCCACGACCTCCGGGTACGGACTTGACACCTCGCTGATAGGGAGTATAGTTTCCTTCATGGCCATGATCCAAACACACCAAAGCGACAGGGTAAACAAGACGAATGAAGAAAGGCGACTATGGAAAGATCTCAAAAAGAAGCAGGCAACGAATCCATAGAGGTCCAGGAGTGATGGATGTCAGTCAAGGCTTCACTGCCAAACAGCTGTTAAAGTTTGAGAAAGGACTACATCGCTGCTGGAGAATGAGAGAGGGATAGAGAGAAGAAGAGGGAGATTAAGAAAAAGGGAAGAGGACAAGAGAAGGGGATGAAGTGCTATCAAGTTTCCTCAGCTGCTGTCCCTCTGTTGATGAAGAGAGCAGTGGAGTACGAGATGGAGACACTGGGGGAGAGAGAGAGAGAGAAAGAGAGAGGAGGTGGGAAAGAGGAGGAACGCCAAACAGAGACCCACATCATTTGTCCAAGGTCTAAGGGAAGCCACAGTGACATCATCTACAGAATGAGAGAGGGAGTGGAGGTGTAACCACACGGTCCTGCCTTTTAAAGAGACAGCGGCACTATAATTCAAACATGAAAAGAGCAAGGAGACGAAAATTAATTACCATCAAAGGATGTAATCAAGGATATGTTATAAACCCATAGAAAAAGATAATGAGAAATGCAATTTTGGTTTGTTCTTTCAGTTATGTGCATATGTATGCTGTTGTGTAGAATAATGTTCTCTCTAAATGACTATCTAGTGTAATTGAGTTGGACTCCAATGTCTGCATGTTGTGGCACAGTGAATAATGAGCAGGCACACAATGTGATTGTCTCATGGGAATAAACACAGATTATCTGTAATTCTCACATTATCGCTGCCAAATCATTAAAACGGAGGGAGAAAGAGAGAGTCAGAGAGAAGCACTATATTAATCACCCAGAAGACTATATCACCATCTAGGGGCCATATGTAAGTACAATCGGTCAGGTTTGTCATTGAAGGTGAAAAAGACAATAGGTAAAACAATATCCAATTCTGTTCAAATTAAATTGAATTTATATAGACAATTCACAATTCAGTGTGAGATATTTATTGATCAATTATTAAAGGTTTCTTAATGGATTTGGTAATATTTTGTAGTAAAATTTTGATGTAAATGCTGAATTTATAAACTTATAAACAGATTTTTCCTCATTGCATTTGGTTATCACTGATTCATACTCTGTTCCTCAGATTAGTAGGATTCAGTTCTTTTATTTATAAAATACATTTAAAACAGCCACAGGACTGACCAAAGTGCTGTACAAACTCAAATAACCGAAGATTGAAAAGTAAACAACTAAGAAGCAACATTAAAACATATAAAGGAGCGACATTAACAAGTTTTAAAAGCTAAGGAAAACAGAAGAGATTCAGAAGTAATTTAAAAACTGATATGGAAGGAGCTACTATGTTTTACTGGCAAGCTATTCCAAAATCTAGGCCCCACCACTGCAAAAGCTCTATCTCCTCTGCGTTTTAACCTTGTGCAAGGAACAGTAAGTAATTCAGGAATTCAGAATGTAAACAGTAAGTACAGTAAGTAGTAAGTAATTCAGAATGTCAACCAGGTCAGACAGTCTAAACTTAACTATCAAATGGTAAACATTCCAAATGGTGATGACCTCTTACACCTTTAAACCCTTATACACCTGACATTAACATTGTTTTTTTTAGCAGAATGCATTTACACCTTCATTCCAATGTGTCCAATTGGAATCGGATAGAGATCTGATTGCACTTATTTCCACAAAATGCAAATCTCCATTTACAGAATTTGTAAAACACTGATGGATAATTCAACATGTAGTTGTAAAGGTGGTCAAAATCCCAAGCGCATTTTCAGCAATCCAATCACAATGCATTATGGGTGCAATTACATCTGGCTTGTAAAGTGGTAAACGCCATGCGTAAAGGGGGCCACATAGTCTTCTTTTTTTTTTTATTAGTCATACAAATAATCCCAAAAATAATCTTTCTTCACCAGTGCATACAAGTATATACAATTACCTACTGCTTCTCCACATTATTCAACTCTTGAAATTTTGAAAGTGACAAGTATTTTATTGTAATTGGTTGGTTAGACCCCCAGATTCAAAATTTGTATGACAATTTGGAAGAAATGTAACATTTTAAAGGCACAATATGTAATTTTCGCCACTAGAGGTCACTTGTTCAAAACAAAGGCATAGCTTGATGACGCCTGACGATTTTGCGGAATCATGGGAGTTGTTGTCTTCACCTCTACAGCCGGTGGAAAAGAATCCGACGGGACTTAGGTTACTAATGAGAGACAAGCGCGACACACGGCTCGAGAGCAGTGGAGCTTTTATGATGCCGCAGACGACCGCTTCCGCTTCTATTGCTCATGCGTATGTGGGGTAACGCAGTGCTGTTTTATCATATTAGATACATTTGAGTGTGTTGAAAGTTATGTTATAATGCTACTCTGTGCATTCGCTCAGTGGCGACTATGAGACACTTGTTGCACACTGCAGTAAACTAGATCGATATTAGGCATGGTAAAACACGGTACTCGAGGTAAATCAAGAAAATGAGATTTAAACAATAAGACTAACTGTGTTGAGCTATGTAACAATGATTAGTTTTCTGTTGATGAATGTATCCAAACAGTTGCTCACTTGTCTAATAAAACACATAATATATTAAAGCGTCTTTGGTGTTTCCATGGTTTCTACAAAATAAAACCAGAAATTGAGGGTAAAGCGGGTATGATGTCATTGATAGGCTATGTCCTGGTTAAAATTGCTTATTTCTCTGGATTTAGACATTCCTGAAACCATTTGGGATAATGTAAGTACACAAATCAACAAAATATATAACATTGTTTTAGTGGTTTTTGGATATTTTAATCCAAAAATTTGACATATTATGCCTTTAAACCACAATATGGTCATTAAAGGGATGCAGCACCAAAGTTCTAAAAGATGACCAGTCAGAAGATTCTAAAGCAACTTCATCAAAAGGATCAAAACCCATCCAGCTATGAGGTGACACATTCTTGAAGGACAGCAGCACACGAGGCTTCTAGGAGATCTGGATGACGATAATGTCAGTGCCTTACTATTTATCACTGTCATTCTGGGAACATTGTCCCTCCTGAGGAACAATAGGCTTCCTCAAGGGATAAACTGAAAAGCCATTGTTTCTTGGTTCTAATCACCTGGCTGAGAGCTGACAATGAGTAATTACTGTGATCCTGAGGACTGCAGCCTCGGCGGTGTCTAAATACTACCTGCTGTTGATGAATGAACCAATTGATCAGCAGTCATATTCAGCATCTGCATGCGATTGCTATGTTAGGTGTACTTCTAAAAGCATATGGTAAGAAATTTACCTATTTACAGACAAATACCCACAATCAAACAAAGCAGAGGATAGTAATTGCGCCATGCTGGTGTAAATTATAATGCTGTAGCTTGCCTCTACATGTGTAATTGTATGGTAAGCTGGAAATCACAAATCTTTCAAAAAAAAACAAAAAACACTCTGGAAGTGGGGATAACAATGGTTGATTTTACACATGATTTTCCTACTTCTCTTCCTCATTCTGCCTTTTTATTTATTTTTTTTCTTTGGAAAATGCTCGGTATTTTGCTAAAAGGCAAGCGTCATTATGGCTTTTCATTATGACAATTCACAATATGACAGGAATCAGGCTTGGCGGACAATAAAACAAGCAAAACCACAGGCTTACACTGAAATGCAATTTACACCGAGCCATCTATAGAGGCCAGAACACTTGAGGATGGGCCCTTTTGACTTGGTTCAGTAAGCAACCATCCAATACAACCTAGCAACCACATAGCACAAACCTCAGAGCACCTTAGCAACTGCATAGCATCACCCTGGCAACCACTCACCTTTTCTTCAGAAAATGTCTCTCCTCGTGTGACTTCACCTCTTCACCTTCCTGTCAAATGATTCAGTGTCGCTCCATTACGCCGTCCATCTTTTTTTAAATTCTGACTCCATCAGACTCTACGGCCACACTTCCCTCCATGATTACACTCAGACACCAGCCAGACCTGCACACAGAGCTGTTCATCAGCCACTTAAGACAGCATGCATGGCTGATTTTATGGTGGATGGCACAGAAGTGACATTGACCTTCCCTCTAAAATAAACACTCATGAGGTAAAGCACCTGTTAAGTATGCAGCACAGTACATGTGAATGACACACTCACTGTCATATTCAACGTGTAGAGCTTTATCATCCAGAGTAAGTACACCACCACCGCACATTTATATGTAGATATGCTTGAATAATGATGTTTTCCTGATCTTGTCTCTTTTAAAAAATGTGTTTTCTGTACTGACAGTGAAATATAATGTTCTAAATTGCAATTTTATGACAGCACAACATATTTAATATAATACTGACTACAAATACATACAGAATTTTAACAGTTCTCATCAATCAAATGATGACAAACACAAACATATGAAGTCAGTTAGATATGGTTACACAAAATCAAATCCCTAACACTAAGTGCTGTGGAGTTTATTATACAATAATAGTAGGGTACAACGGGGCTAAAGGCACACCTTAAGAAAAATGTGCTTTTCATTACTCCCATAGTGTATGATTGCAGAAAAAAAAAATATGTTTGCATTGAACATTTATGGAGAAACAGATTTTGTGTGAAAATAAATCATAAAAGTGGTTTATTTTGTTTAAAAATCTTATAAATGTATGGGGTGGCGAGGGGGGCCTTTTACCCCAGACAAGGGGTAAAAGGCAAACAGTATTGATACAAATACTTTAGCTAAAATAATATGTTTTTAATAATGTCTAAGATAATGCTTGTTCAAAACAATCACTTTTGATAAATAAAAGAATTCATTTTTGTTATAATAAATATGCTGTCTTTAAAATGTTAATATAGAAATATATTTTAAAAATACAGAAACAAAATAATTTTAAAAAGTAAAGATTCTGAAAGCATTGAAGGAGATCCCATTATAATTTAATATAAATTTACAGTAGTAACAATAAATGGTATTTTATTATATGATATGATTAATATCATATTTTTTTAAATATGATGGTTTCATTATAAATATGATGATTATCTCTAAGGTGGAGACCTAGCTTAATATATATTTACCATCTGAATCTAACCATGTCATGTCAACAAATGGAAAAGTCTTTTACATATTCTTCTGTTACTGAAAAACTGTTGCTTTAATTTCCTTGAACAAAACAGAAAATCATTAAGAAGACCTTTGTTTCAAAATATAGTCCATAATTCTAGCGATTCTTTGCTACTTAAATATACAACATTTTTAAAAACATCAAATATTAGATTAAATTAGTGCTGCTGCCCACGATAGCGTCAAAGATCAGACATTTCAGACAAGATCAGGTGCATTTTGAAAAGCGGATGTTTTGGAAAGTGCTGAGGCAAGTTTTTGTGCCATCTTGTGGTTTAGAGGAAAATAAAATCAAAGGAGCCTTTTACCCCATGGAGTCTTTATCCCTGTTGTACTGTATAATAATACTAAAATAACACTCCTGCTGCATGATAAAACGGGTAAAAAAACAAACAAAGCAAATATAGCTTTTCACTTAGTCCAGTATGCAATACCCTTTCATATTCAACAGTATCATTGATCTGACTGCACTGACACTATTGTATGAGAACTGAACTGGATGATGATGACATCACTGTTTTCTGCACAACTGCTTAAGAGATGAAATGGACTAAATTAATCTGTTTGCATCATTGAATTGTTTTCCTGTAATCACTGTGAAGATGCTTTGAAACATTCTGTATTGTATAAAGCGCTATATAAATAAAAGTGACTTGACTCGACTAGTAACCACCCAGAACACACTAGCAACCACATAGAAATGCCCAGGCAGTCCGCACCAACCAGCATTGTGTTGAAAAGCTTTGTATGGGCAAACATCTTCTTTTCAGAATATGTAAAAATCTAGTTCCGTCTTGAGCTTTTTACCGTTTGTCCTTGCG
Organism: Coreius guichenoti; assembly: GCA_039654105.1. Lineage (NCBI taxonomy): Eukaryota > Metazoa > Chordata > Actinopteri > Cypriniformes > Gobionidae > Coreius > Coreius guichenoti. The sequence continues at coordinate 32,336,728 of CM077173.1, forward strand.
GCTCTGCTCCATAACACAATTATTCAGCACAAGAATTTTGTTTTGATAAAAACACTCAAGAGCAAGAGAAATCTCTGGGCCTTGAGAGATGTGTATAGAAAGCTGAACAGTGACTTACAGCAGCAAATGACAGCACCTTGCCACAGTCTTGCTTTTCCCTCGGCAGTGTGAGGGGAATGAAGACAAGCCGATCAGAAAGGCCGCTGCATGCCGCTGGCACCCCACCACCACCACCACCCGTTTGCAGTTCAATTATGGGCTGGGGTGAGACGACTTCCTGTGGTGTTACATCGTTGTTTCTGTAGACCAGTAGTCAACACTTCACAGTGAGATAAATGAAAAGGAAAGGTGTCGTAAGCATGACTTGTCAAGCTGTTTTAAAAGGTTTGAGGTGGCACAAGAGGACACTTGAAAAAGGGAAGGTACTTCAGTGTGAGCTTGCCTTACTTTAAAGGGATAGTTGACCCAAAAATGAAAATTCTGTTATTAATTACTCACGCTCATGTCGTTCCAAACCCATAAGACTTTAGTTCATCTTCGGAACACAAATGAAGATATTTTTGATGAAATATGAGAGCTTTCTGTACCCTACCCTAACCCTAACCCTTTCTGTTACGCATGGCATTTGAGCTTCCTCAAGAACCAGTGAGGTTCATTCTTGTGTTACGCAGCGCGTTTGAGCTTCCTCAAGAACCAATGAGGTTCATTATTGTGTTACGCAGCGCGTTTGAGCTTCCTCAAGAACCAATGAGGTTCATTATTGTGTTACGCAGCGCGTTTGAGCTTCCTCAAGAACCAATGAGGTTCATTCTCGTGTTACGCCACACGTTTGAGCTTCCTCAAGAACCAATGAGGTTCATTCTCGTGTTACGCAGCGCGTTTGAGCTTCCTCAAGAACCAATGAGGTTCATTATTGTGTTACGCAGCGCGTTTGAGCTTCCTCAAGAACCAATGAGGTTCATTCTCGTGTTACGCCACACGTTTGAGCTTCCTCAAGAACCAATGAGGTTCATTCTCGTGTTACGCCACACGTTTGAGCTTCCTCAAGAACCAATGAGGTTCATTCTCGTGTTACGCCACACGTTTGAGCTTCCTCAAGAACCAATGAGGTTCATTCTCGTGTTACGCCACACGTTTGAGCTTCCTCAAGAACCAATGAGGTTCATTCTCGTGTTACGCCACACGTTTGAGCTTCCTCAAGAACCAATGAGGTTCATTCTCGTGTTACGCCACACGTTTGAGCTTCCTCAAGAACCAATGAGGTTCATTCTCGTGTTACGCAGCGCGTTTGAGCTTCCTCAAGAACCAGTGAGGTTCATTATTGTGTTACGCAGCACGTTTGAGCTTCCTCAAGAACCAGTGAGGTTCATTCTCGTGTTACGCCACACGTTTGAGCTTCCTCAAGAACCAATGAGGTTCATTCTCGTGTTACGCCACACGTTTGAGCTTCCTCAAGAACCAATGAGGTTCATTCTCGTGTTACGCCACACGTTTGAGCTTCCTCAAGAACCAATGAGGTTCATTCTCGTGTTACGCCACACGTTTGAGCTTCCTCAAGAACCAGTGAGGTTCATTCTCGTGTTACGCCACACGTTTGAGCTTCCTCAAGAACCAATGAGGTTCATTCTCGTGTTACGCCACACGTTTGAGCTTCCTCAAGAACCAATGAGGTTCATTCTCGTGTTACGCCACACGTTTGAGCTTCCTCAAGAACCAGTGAGGTTCATTCTCGTGTTACGCCACACGTTTGAGCTTCCTCAAGAACCAATGAGGTTCATTCTCGTGTTACGCAGCGCGTTTGAGCTTCCTCAAGAACCAATGAGGTTCATTCTCGTGTTACGCCACACGTTTGAGCTTCCTCAAGAACCAATGAGGTTCATTCTCGTGTTACGCAGCACGTTTGAGCTTCCTCAAGAACCAATGAGGTTCATTCTTGTGTTACGCAGCGCGTTTGAGCTTCCTCAAGAACCAATGAGGTTCATTCTCGTGTTACGCAGCACGTTTGAGCTTCCTCAAGAACCAATGAGGTTCATTCTCGTGTTACGCAGCACGTTTGAGCTTCCTCAAGAACCAATGAGGTTCATTCTCGTGTTACACAGCACATTTGAGCTTCTGCAAGAGGTTTTTTCTCGCACGTCAAGCAGGTTTGGTTGCGCTTCTGTTTATGTTCGCAGATCAATGTTTATATGTGATTAAAAGCCTAAATTCAATCTGTTCATCATATATAGCAATCAAGTCTCTTCAGAAAATTTTGACTAAACCTTTCAATTCATATGGATTCGTTTTACGATCTCTTTATGAACTTGAAACGTTAAAGTGGTAGTTGCGTAGACTGCCAATGGAGGGACAGAAATCTCTCAGATTTCATCAAAAAGATCTTCATTTGTGTTCTGAAGATGAACGAAGGTCTTACAGATTTGGAACGACATTTGGCGGCGTTTGGAGGGTCGTTCATCAAACTGCCTCAATGCATCATTCAAAAAAGGGCAAAAATGAAAAGTACAGCCTAGAATAGACCTATTTTGTGTTTGCAAACAGCGATGACGTTTTTTTGTGGGTGGAGCCTACCTGGTAGCAGAAAATGACAGTTCTGCAGTAGCAATCTGTGGAAGCCACGGAATAAAAGACTAAAAAAAGTTAATTTCGAGTTTATATCTCACAGTTCTTAGAAGGATCAACAGAATTGTGAGATAAACTCGTTATTTAGTCTTTTTTTCTCAGAACTGCGTTTATATTCACCTCAGAATTGTGATATAAACTCACAATTGCGAGTTATAAAGTCCGAACTGGAAGATATAAAGTAAACACGCAAATGCAAGAAAAAGAGTCAAGAATTGTGCAATAAAAATGTCATAGGCTATGTTTAAAAGTTATCTATGTAAAATGTTATAGGTTTAAATATTATTTCATGCTGTAACTGCTATGTATGTATGTCCCCTATGAACTGCATATGTGAATATTATGTAGACTTACTGTTTACATCAAATTCATGCTTTAATAATCATTGCAGGTTTCATCAGTCCAGTCTGTGACTTGCAACCTAAACGTCTGTGTTTAGCTTCAAAGTGTCTTCAACGACAGAATTCTATAAAAATGAAGACCGTATTTATTCCGATTCTGACATACAAAGGCACAACAATATGGAATGCCATGTCTGCCAAAATTAAAAATAAATAAATGCATAAATAAATATACAAAGAAATGTAAAAATGCAAAAATGAATAAATATATAAATAAATAGAAATAGAAAAGCAAAAAAACAAAAATAAATAATTATTTATACATTTATTTCCTTATGTATATATATTTTTTTTCCACATTTATTTATTTATTCTTTTATTTATTTATACATTTATTCATTTCTATTTTTATTTATTTCCACATTTATTCATTTCTACATTTTATTTCTACATTTCTTTATTTTTACATTTATGTATTTTTACATTTCTTTGTCCGTAGGGTAATGAGGAGGGCGTGGTTTACCTCAGACATAGCAATCGAGCTCAGAGTAGGCGAGGACGAAGTGTTGAGGCCACAGTGACACCTTGTGGTGCGGCCGAAATACAATAAGTATAGCCTACTGACGTTGATAATGTCTGTGATGAATGACTTGGATAGGTATATGGCCAAAATCTTATATCACGGGTTAAGTCATATCACCCTAACTGTACTGTGTGACATGGATAGGCCACTTTTTATTCCGGACATGGCCGTAGAACATCGTCTGGTCTGGATTTGTAAAATGTCCTGGGCTAACAAACCTGAACAGCAACATCTTCAACAGATCTGATAACAGGGACTCTGAAATGGAAGCGCTTGATATTTTCCATTACCGGTCAGAACACACGGAAAGGAAGCAGCGCACATATAGGCTACAGTAAAGTCGACTCAAGCATATTGATCAATGCATTTGAAACGAGACCACAAATTCACTTCATATTCATATTTCTTATTTGTACATGCACAACATGTGACAAATGCTTAAAATACAACGCATATTTCAAAGATCCAGAATAGAACGAGGCGTCGGTTACAGTAGAACATTTTGTTGCGTCGCATCACTTATTAACAAAATAATCTAGTGGCCACGACGTATTATCATGTTTCCACGAAATTCAGCTAAAAAACATCTGAATGTCCAATGGTATTCTAAGAATCCGATAAGATCCGATAGACTGAAATTCCAATAGGATTTTTTGACAAGGGAAATTAAGCAGAATAACTTATATGTTCGGTTGACTGTATTTTATTTTGCTAATGAACAGGATGAAAGTCATAGCAATGCAAGTTAGCTGATATAGGCTTTTTGTTGCGTGAGCGCGTAAAGCGCTTGTTTTTTTCCCCCTCAGCAGCAGAAACGACTTAATACTGTGTCATTGATGGTCATCCAGATAAGAGTAAGACATTCAAAACAAAACTGTAAAGTGTCTTTTTATTTGTGTAAATTCACAATAACTACAAGGCCTAATGGTCAGAGAGCTGGACTTGTAACCTGAATAAATATATTTTACTTAGCAAAAAGAAGGAATTTAACAGGAATTAAACATACGCCTATTTCATATAGCCTAGTCTATTTAATTTTATTTTGGCCAGTATGACGATGATAATAACAATAGCCTAATAATAATAATAATAGAAAGAAAGAAAGAAAGAAAGAAAGAAAGAAAGAAAGAAAGAAAGAAAGAAAGAAAGAAAGAAAGAAAGAAAGAAAGAAAGAAAGAAAAAAACAAAAAGAACAGTGATTTCAAAGACTGGGATGGGATGGATACAAAAATATTTTCTTGGTTTTCTTGTATTTTCCTCACCTGTTCTTTTGACATTTGACGTAATGAACTTCATGCTGTATAGGGAATATAACACCCCTGCGTTGTGCCTAAAGCCTAAAGGGTGTGATTTGTAAATAATAATGATAATAATAATAATAATAATAATAATAATAATAATAATAATAATAAAAATTAAAAAGTTATGTAGCCTATAGCCTATACTAGCCTCTGTTTTTGAGCGTTGTTAGGCTACAGAAAAATTTTAACAATAAATAATTTGATTTGATCTTTGAAGTAGCCTATTAGATAGAGATAGCTTCGATATTTGATCACTATGATGATACTTGGTTACAATGACACTGATAATTCTATTCTGAAAAGAATAACGAGATACAAACCTGTAAATAGTAAACAGTATCAACGTCAGTAGGCTATACTTATTGTATTTCGGCCGCACCACAAGGTGTCACTGTGGCCTCAATGCTTCGTCTTCGCCTACTCTGAGCTCGATTGCTATGTCTGAGGTAAACCACGCCCTCCTCATTACCCTACGGACAAAGAAATGTAAAAATACATAAATGTAAAAATAAAGAAATGTAGAAATACATAAACGTAAAAATAAATAAATGTGGAAAAAAATTAATATATACATAAATAAGGAAATAAATGTATAAAAATATATATATATATTTTTTTTTTTTTTGCTTTTCTATGTATATTTATTGATTTTTGCTTTTTTACATTTCTTTGTATATTTATTTATGTATTTATTTATTTTTTAATTTTGGCAGACTTGGCATTCCATAGGTGACATGGTACAACGGTTAGTTCTACAGTTTAGAGGCGGGAACTTCCAAACCATTCACTTCTAGGGCACAATGTACTAGTGCCCACAAGATGGCGCTGTTTCTTAGTTGTCAGCTGACTTGAATTGGAGGTGAGAATTGTTAACTACTACACAGGCAAGGTGTCTAATTTTCAGGTCTAGAATATGCTGTTGGCCTTTAATTGTTTTATGTTTATGCAAGAATAATTATATATAAAATGCACGTGAAATAGAATATCATTACAAGGAGAGAGTGGAGAAAATGCGTGATCATCATCCCTCCTCCTCCTGCTGCAGCTTGCACGCATGCATTCTCAGAGTCTTTTCCAGATTATGCAAGAAAAAGAGAGAGAAATGGAGAGGACGTGACGGGATGACGGGACATTTCCATTCACTGAATTTGAGAGAGACCTCTACATAAGACCTGCCTCCTCTTAATAAACCTGCGAAACGGCAGTTCCAGCTCTTCCTCTGTCTCTCTCTCTCTCTCTCTCTCTCTGCAGACAGCAACAGCGTCCTGTGATTTCCCCTGATGCTCCAAACTTCCAGTGACTGATCAAACTGTAATAAGATCTGATTTGAGCCCACAACCACTTGACTTATCAGAAAACCTGTGCAAGTTTCTGTCTCCTGGATTCAGGTAAGTGGAGCATGGACACTATAAGATTCTTTTATTTAAATGTATTTGTTTCATATCTTTGGTGGACACTATAAAACAAATGTGAAAAAAATGTATTAGCATATATTCTATGAATAACCTTTAATTTCCATTGCACAACAGTTTCTTTATAATTGAAAAAGATTCTTCATATTATTAAAATGTTCTTCACACTAAGATGAATGACTATTGATGAATAAGTGTTGTGATCTTAAACACGTCTCTGTAATTGTGATTAAAGTTAAGATGATATTCAAAGATGTTGAGGAATATTTTAGCAGTGTATCCAACTTGTGGTCAGATGTAATTTGTGTAAATCCAACAAAGTTTGGAAATAGCTGAACTACAGTATTCTCTTTAAATGCATACTGTCATTCCTGTGCACATGCACAGTTAACTATTGCACATTTTAATTTCATAAGCATGCAGTTTTGGGTAAGTTAGCTTACTTTAAATTTACTACACAATGGCTGTGTGCAGTACAACAAACCAATTGGCAACGAAGCGCTGAGTAAGAACACATGCTGGGTTAAAGTAACCCAAAAAGCTGGGTTACACACGTTTTAACCCAGCAAGTTGGGTTGCACAGTCGCCTCTCGCTCGCTCTGCAGTGCAAGCAAACCTAGGAAACGTGAAATAATGTTAGCGGAGCAAACAATGGTAAACTTACTAAAAAAAGGGTGAAGCTACAGATGATTTTTGTCTGTACAGTAGGCCTAATTATTTTATATACAAGTGAATACAAACCTTAAAGTTATTCACAAAGATCACCTCAGGACAGGACAGGAGACAAAATTACCATTGACAAACCGATCCAGTTTTAAATTTCAAACCAGCAGTGAGTTACTATGACCCAGCAGACTGGGTAGTTTCTGAGGAGGTGCAACGTCAGTGAAACGTAACAGAAACTACAGAAACTACTTTACACAAAACTACCCAACACCCCAAAATAACCCAACAGGCAGAACCCAGTCAATTACATTTAGCTACTACATCTTCAACAATGTAATTAGATTACCGTACTAATTACTCCCTCTAAAAAGTATTGTTACTAATTACTAAATCCCATATCAACATTGACAAGATAGACATGAAACTGCTCTTTTAATTCTTTCAAATAAATAATATAAAATTGCATAAAATATTCTTGATCTGACATAAGTATTGAAAGGGAGAAGGTTAGGCTACATTCAGAACATTTTATCATTACACATTACATTTTGATGTTAAATTGTTTTATATAGAATTGTTCTGTTCAGTATTTAATGCAATTACATAAGTAACTAATTAAATTACAGAAAAACTTTAAATAACTTTAAACATGAGTGATATTTGGAGATTTCTCATTCTGATATTTTGACAGTTCAAGTTCAAGTTCCGTTTATTTATATAGCACTTTTAAAACAGCCACACGACTGACCAAAGTGCTGTACAATGGATCAGACTAAAGATATAGGAAAACAAAAAAAAAATATATATATATGCGATAAACACAGCTAAAACACAATAAAACAAAGTCAGACCCCAATTTATACAAAACTAAATGATTATATAGAATAAAACCAAAAACACAAGGTAAAGACATTAAAACATAAAAGCACAACAAACTAACCTAACCTAATTTCTAGAGGCAGATTATGCCACAACCGCGGCCCAACCACAGAAAACGCTCTATCCCCTCTGCGTTTGAGTCTGGAATGTGGGACTAAAAGAAGGTTCTGGTTGCTGGATCTCAAACTTCTGGAAGGAGTATGAGGTTACAGCAGTTAAATAAATGGGGGCTAAATCACGTAGAGATTTATAAACAAATAGAAGGATTTTAAAATCAATTCTGAATTTAATAGGCAGCCAATGAAGGGTCCTCAAAATTGGAGTGATATGAGCGCTTTACGACTATTATGAATCTTGCAGCAGCGTTTTGAACTACTTGAACACGAGCAATTTGAGACATTGAAATACCGCAGTAAAGGGAACTGCAGTAGTCTAAACGTGAGGTAATAAAAGCGCCATCTCTAGAGTTTTATGATTTAGGAAAGGTTTGATTTTAGAAAACAGACGAAGATGATGAAAACTAGAGCCGATTACAGAAGAAATGTGTTTGTCAAAGTTTAAAGACTCATCTAGCAGAATGCCTAGGTTCTGTACACGTGAAGATCTAACGATAGTCTACCCAGATCTAGGCTGGTGGCCTGAGAATTAACAGTGGGCCCAAATATATCATTAACAGTGAATAAATATATCATCTGATATTTTATTATCTGATAAATATATATATTTATCAGATATATTTACAGGTATTTTATCTGATAAATATATCTGATATTTTGACAGTGATAATAAACAGTGTTTAATAGTATTTCAGCCCTGCTGTTTCATGGAAACATTCAAGTTTTAAGTGAGTTTTCCTTTATTTTAGGATCATTTCACGCACACCTTGCAAATTAATGTATGTATCACTCTCTCTTTTGGTTTTTCTTTGTCTCTCACACATTCAAGCCATGCTGAGAGGTGGATTGTGGGATACGGTGATTGCCATGGTGCTATGGACCGTCTGGCTGCCCTCCTGTCTCGGCCAGACCACCTCACCATCTCAGGATGGAAAAATGAAGTTTCGTCTGGCCGGATACCCTCGCAAACACAACGAAGGGAGAGTGGAAGTGTTTTACAGTGGAGAGTGGGGAACTATCTGCGATGACGACTTCACCTTGGCCAACGCTCATGTTCTGTGTCGCCATCTAGGGTTCGTGGAGGCACTAAGCTGGTCGCACAGTGCCAAGTATGGACCAGGCAATGGTGAGTTAAAAATGAAAAAAAATGCCACTTTTATTGTAGTTTATCAAATTCATGCTGTTTAGTTATTTTATTAGTTTCTGAAACTCCTGTTGTAAGCTGACCTGGCTGGTAAAGTTCCCTGTCCCTGCAGGTAAAATCTGGTTGGATAATGTCATGTGTGGAGGAACGGAAAACAGCATAGAGAAATGTGTGTCCCGTGGCTGGGGGAACAGCGACTGCACGCACCAGGAGGACGCAGGGGTGGTCTGTAAAGACGAGAGACTTCCGGGCTTTGCAGACTCCAACATCATTGAGGTAAAAGATCATTTTCATCAAATGCCATGCCACTGATGCTGGAAAACAGAGAGAAATAACTCAACTAAATGATTAACTCCATTACATAGAGTGCTGCCTGCAGTGATGGCGCATTTTTGCAAGCCAACCCGAAAGTTCACATCACCCCATTATTGCAGAAAATAAGCTTTGTGAACAACAAAAGTTTATGATTCTTACATGTTTTGATCATCATGATTATCTTCACAAATTAACTTTTATATTGTATTCTAAATACAATCGGCAGAAGTTGTATTTAGAATACTTCACCACGTTCTCATGACTTAAACGTCACGACCATTAAAGGGATAGTTCACCCAAAAATGAAAATGATCCCATGATTTACTCATCCTCAAGTCATTCTAGGTGTATATGACTATCTTCTTTCAGACGAACACAATCAGAGTTATATTAAAAAATATCATTGCTCTTCCAAGCTTTATAATGGGAGTGAAGTCCAAAAAAGTGCATCTATTCATCATAAAAGTAATCCATACGACTCCAGGGGTTTCGTATTTTGTAGAGTTTAAATATCCCTATTTAAAACTTTATAGACTAAAATAACTAGCTTCCGGCAGATGAGTTTACCTGTTTGGCTGATGACGTTTAAAGGGATAGTTCACCCAAAAATGAAAATTCTGTCATTAATTCCTCACCCTCATGTCGTTCATTCATGACTTTCATTCATCTTCGGAACACAAATGAAGATCTTTTTGATGAAATCTGAGCGATTTCTGTCCCTCCATTGACAGCTACGCAACTGACACTTTGATGCTTCAAAAAGTTCATAAAGAGATCGTAAAACTAATCCATATGAATTGAGAAGCGTCAAAGTGGTAGTTGCGTAGCTGTCTATGGATGGACAGAAAGCTTAGATTTAATCAAAAAAATTCTTCATTTGTGTTCCGAAGATGAACGAAAGTCTTACTGGTTTGGAACGACATGAGGGTGAGTAATTAATGACAGAATTTTCATTTTTGGGTGAACTATCTCTTTAATGTCCCCGACAACTGCTGTAGTCCCATTTAGAGACTTATTAGCAACCGCCTTTTTCAAGACAAGTAAAAGGTTAAAATTACAAGGGGTATTACTGATGCATTATGTAATAGAATAAAACATGAAAATATCTTGAGTTATTTACCTTATTTCAGACATTTAACATAACCCATTGACTTCGATACGATGGGTCTGAAAGTGCTACAATTCTAACTTGTTTCTGGGTTTTGGCCAACAAAATACGTCATCCCTGCAATACACTATTTTACCAATAAACCATATTAACGTAGCAGTGAAACCTGATTTAGCTGAATCTACTGTGGTTGAATTGCTGTGATGCTGCTTGTTTAGAAGTGCATGTCAAATAACAAAGCTCTCTCAGATTGCATACAAGTCATTTAGAATTAAAAGCACATGTTTTTACTGGTTTTTGTTGTTGATGTTGTGTTTTGCCTGTGGTTTCTTTCAAAACAATTTTTGCCCTTTTGCCTACAATGTAAAAAAAGATTTTCTTGGTATGTTTGTCATGATTTCCAGGACAAATATGTTTATTTTTCTTACCCTACAGGCTAGTTTTTATTGTTTTAAGCATAAACTTACTTCATTTTGATTAATTTTTCAGAAAACAAGACTTAATATCTTAAGTCGTTTTGGTTCTCCAATAAATGTGTCTTGATTTAAGAATGTTTAGATATTTGTACTAGAAAACAAGACAAAAATACTGAGTACAAAAATCAGTTTTTGTAGAGATACAGAAGAGGATAAATGTGAAAATGCTGACTGAGATGGTGCAGGAGCAACTCTTATATTAAAGATTCAGCATATTGGCCTCTTCTTGATTAGAAAATGTGATCATTTTTCATACACAGTCACATACGAATGATAGCTCGAATTGTGTGGCAGTTACTTTTGACCTGGAGCAATAAGCAAACACCTTGCACCACCCAGAACACCCTAGCAACTTTGTCATGTTTGCAGACTGCTTTTATCTCTTCACTTTTTCCTTCTTCATTTTTCATCTTCTCTCTCTCTCCATTTTGACAGTCCCTTTTCCCCCATGTTCTCTCTCTCCCTCATCCCCAGCCAGAGTCACTCTGCTCCAACTCAAAGTATTTGCTCAGTTGTAAATTAGTCTCTGATGATCTGCCTGTGTGCTGGAACCACACCAGAGGAATAGAGACAGATGTAGAGATATAAGAGCTTGGAGAATTAGCAACTGCAAAGCAGGAGAGAAGAAAAGAGAAGGAAGAGTTAAGGACGTGCAGAAGTGCCATTGCTCAGTATATGTGCCAAGTCTCTCTGTGTTCTTGTCCGGAAGGCAGAAGGAACACAGAGAACACGAGTGGGTGTCAGACGAACCTCTGGCAACCTCTGCTGTTTGCGCTTCACTACGCACAATCAGATGTGTCTGCGTTTACTGGAATGTTGCAAATGACTGATTTCACATCCAAATCTACAAATGTTTTCCAAAACACAGATTGACAAGAAGAATGTTCTTCCCAATGAACAAAGAACTTCCCAAAGTAATTATAATGTGCTCGCTATTTGTTTCATAGAGATGCACGTTTGTTTGAAACTGAATGTGATTTGTCTTGAAATGGCAGTTATCTAATATAGTGCAGACTTATGGCATAACTACACACGTTGGGTTTTTGAGTTTTATGAGGACTCTCTTTTTTTTTCTTCATAAAGAAAAATCAATTAGTATGATTTATGAACTCTTTTCCTCATGGGGATTGAAATTTTGGCCGAAATTTTGATATTTGGTCAACACAATGTAGGGAATACCTGAAGCACGCACATGCACACGCACGCACACACAAACGCTTGCAGAAGAACAAACTAAATAAATATCTCAGCACCAGACTTCACATGACATTCAATCTCTAGCTAATTTTCAACAGTCTGAAAGTTTTTATGATGTCTATTCACATGTGCTCCATTTGTATTATTTGTCATTTATGTTTTTTCAAGCTTATAAAATGTATTTTCATTTAGCATTTATGTTTTACATTTAAATCTACAAAAAGTGCAGTCGGTGCTTGTGCATGCTAAACTCACTGCCTCAGAGGGCTTTTTAGCATGTTGCCAGGTTTTTCTGGATGGTTGCTAGATGGTTGTTTACTGGACAAAAGAGCCCACCCACAAGTCTCTATGATATTCTTGTCTCTAGATATGGCTTTTCTCCTTCAGTGTAATTTTTTTAGGCCACCCATTTCATCATCTGTGAGTTGAAAATCATATGTTTAATCTTATAAATTTACTAACATAATATATATGTTCTCTCACCATGGCTCCATTTATTTGATCATTAATTACAGTAAAAACGGTAATATTGTGAAATATTATTACAATTTAAAATAACTGTTTTCAGTTTGAATATATATTAAAATGCAATTTATTCCTGTGATGCAAAGCTGAATTTTCAGCATCATTACTCCAGTCTTCAGTGTCACATGATCCTTCAGAAATCATTCTAATATGATGATTTGCTGCTCAAGGATAATTTATTATTATGATCAATGCTGAAAACAGTTGTGTGGCCTAATGTTTTTGTGGAAACCGTGATACATTATTTTTCAGGATTCTTTGATAAATAAAAAGAACAGCATTTATTTGAAATAGCGTCATGAATGTTTTTTTTTTTTGCCACTTTAGATTAATTTAATGTATTCTTGCTGAATAAAGTCAATGATTTAAAAAAAAAAAAAAAAACATTTGAATGGTGGTGTATGCATTTTTCTAATAATCCACATGAACTCATTCTTGCATTCTTCTTTTGTTAACACATAGTTTTTATTCACTTTAAATGGAGTTTATAACAAAAATGGGAGGGATGTTAATTTAATCCAGCCAATCAGCATCAGAGGAAACCTATATAAGCCACTGCTTATCTCAGTTCCGGCAACCCCCCCACCACCCCAACTCCACCTTCTCTTCTGGTTTTCTTTAACCCAGTCAGGGAAGTCTTGAATCGCACCGTGTTCGTTAGTTGGCCAGAGCCTGGTTTCTCCCAAGGTTTTTATCTTCTCCATTCTGTCACCTGATGGAGTTTGGGTTCCTTGCCAAAATAAAATAAAAGCAGAATCCATATCTTTTACAGTAAGCTTTTTGGAAACTCTGTTAAACTCCCACAATGCATTGCACGAGAAAGCCGACTGGTACAGATGTGGTTTGCTGCTAATTAGCCTTAGGTTGAGATTGAGACCCAAGTTCCAAATTCAGATTTCAGTTGATTGTCTCATGGCAAGGTGCTCAGCAGACATTGTGGACTGTGCTGGCCAGACATTTGGAAGTGCTTGTGTAAGTTTGTGTTCCAGCCAATGCACAATGACGGTGTGGTTTGGCCTTACCACAGTGATCCAAAACCCTCATGTGAGATGACTCGTGTCCAGCATGAGTCAAATAAACGGGCTCGTTACTAAAAACTCTGCATGAAATTTAATTTGGAGACTGTAGCTGACTAGTTAAACAAATATAAGGCTTATATCCATCTATCAGAAAAACTTAATCTCATCTTCTTCACCACAGACATGCACATATTAGAAAAAACACATGATAAAACTGCTCTTGCAACCAGTATTTATCACATTTACCTGTCCTGATGTAGAGTTGCATTTGTTTTAGATGCAGGTGGATGAAAACCGTATGGAGAAGATTCGTCTGCGTGCACTCTCAGGTGCCCATGCCGGCCGTATGCCTGTGACGGAGGGAGTGATAGAGATAAAGTTTAAGGAAGGATGGGGTCACATCTGCAACACTGGCTGGACCACCAAGAACTCTCGTGTGGTGTGTGGCATGATGGGATTCCCTTCGCAGAGAACCACGGCCAAGAAGCCAAGCAGGTAATGGGCATGTTTCAAGGATCAAACTGTATAGTTGGCAAAAAACAGTATTAATCAAATGTTCGATTGATAGCTTAAAGGTGCACTGTGTAAATTTTAGCGGCATCTAGCAGTGAGGTTGCAACCGCCCTCCGCTCACCCCTCCCTTTCGAAGCACATAGAGAAGCTACGATGGCCAACACAGGACAAAGATGTCGTCATCTGAGACAGCAGAGAGTAGCTAGTGCTCTGTAGAGCAGTTTGTCCATTTAGGGCTACTGTAAAAACATGACGGCGCAAAATGGCGACTTCACTGTAAGGGGACTCGCGGTGTATGTAGATTGAAATGGCTCATTCTAAGGTAATAAAAACATAACGGTACATTATGTAAGGTCTTTATACACCACTGAAAACATAGTTATGTATATTATATTGCATTTCTGTCATTAGATCCTCATAAATACTACACACTGCACCTTTAAGGTGCTCAATATGATTAGTACAAAATTGATTCTTTTAGTGAATAACCAGCAATTGTCTATCAAATGGCGAACTTACCTGAAATTATTTTGAGATGGTTTTTCACACACACAGGTGAATCTGTGACAGCGCACAGTGACCGCAAAACACATTTGGACACATAAGCTGCACTGAGAATGCCACTGAATTAGAAAACAATATATATAAAATATCAAATTCTCCAAAGCTGTTCACCAAGCTTACAATGAAATTTCAAATTTGAATTCACCAATGAAATTTTATAAAAACTCATAAATGTAGTTTCTTATGCTCGAATAGCATTAAAAAGGCGTATTTTTTTCAAGGTGTGACTTATATTGTGTTGCACTTTCTCCAATTTATAAGTAAAATGAGTGCAACTTGTATGTCTAAAGTCTTTGGTTTTAATGATTTTTAGTGGGCGTATGATGTCAGTTCTCCTCAAGCTCACACAGGTGTCCCATCAGAGTAATCACATGGCTGTGTCTGAAATCGCATACTCTCTTGAGTAGGTACTTAGTTTAAATAAGTAATTACTTCACAACTGCTAAAAAATGTTCTATAATATGAATGTGAGTAGTATGAATGTAATCCAGACATACTACATTCGCCATGTTGTCATTATCATGTGACCTACCAGCGTCAGTTACTTCACTGCCATTCACAAATCCTCTCCCGTGGCCTCATGGGATAGTAAAGTGTCCATCATATGCACACTTCATATGATGGAAGTAAGTCATCCGGGTACTTTTATGAGTACTGTGAATTCGGACATATATCTTTTGTCACATACTGTTTTTCGTCTACTATATATTAGGGAAGTACGTGATTTTGTATGCAGCCATAGTCTTAAAATCTCCATTTTGAATGGTGTATCTGTTTTCTTATCACTTAAAACCTAATAAATGTCTCTTTTTTTGTGTTAAGTGTGCTTATCTATCTTTCTTTATATTAAATACCACTTATATTTTATTATACTTATATCACAGGATATTTTGTTATGTAGTTGTCCAAGTAGTTTCTGAGGCCATTCAGGTATTTTATAGCTGTAAACAAAAGAAATATGTATTTTACAACAGTTGAAGCCACTTTGTGATCAAAACAGCATTTTAAAGCACAATGGTCTGTTTCAAATTCCTCGAAGCTGACTATCTAATTTGTGGCTGGCTGCCTTCCTCTAAATTATCATTTGTCTGTGTGATCTAGACTATTTTGGATTCTTTTGGACAGTTAATGTATATGTTATTTGAAACCTATTTTTAGTGTTTGTGTTTCAGCCAGAGCATCTAGACATTCAAAAGATTGAATCGTTTCAAATGCATTTGGATGCCTTCTTGTCTTTTTTTTACTGCAAAGCCACATAGATAGTTTCATTATTTCCTCAAATACTCGAGATCAAGAGCTCATATACACCATTACATAGATACCTGGTTACTGCACATGTTCAGGGGCTCTTAAAAAGATGGAAAATGTCTCTATTTCATGATCCTCAGCCAATGAATCATTATAGATCATTATACACTTCCTATGCTGCGGCCAAAAAGACTTACTGTAGCAAGGATCCACTTATGCAAGTCAGGATATGTTGGTGTGAAACCTGGCAGCGTATGTGAGCACATATACACGAATCTTGGTGGATATATGAGCAGTGTTTCATGAGGTCATATGGGGGATGTTGTTCTGCTGGCAGTCTGTACAGATGTTTCTATGCATTGTCACATGAAGTAATGACAAATGTTTATGAAGTCCTGCAAAGTGAAATCAATCCCATATGTGGTCACTGGGCTGACAGCCAACATGTTTTTAACTGTGTGAGGGATGTGCAAGTTTTATCATTGTACCAGTGAAAAATGTACAATACAGATCAGTGAGGTCCTAATGGGAATTTCATACTGAGCTGCGGCGTTCTTTGTCTCGCTGATTCGTTCTGATTTAATATTATAGCGATAGGTAAACGTTATGACAGTTTGATTTGATCCTGCACTGTTTGTACTGCAAACCAGGGCCATAACCACCATTGACGTGGACAAGTCCCCGCCCTCCCAATAATTATAAATGATCAAATTTTCCACCCAATATTTGGTATTGATGCTGCTCTGTTTGTTGTTAGGATAACAAAAAGTTGTAAAAGTTACAAATACAAAATGATTGAAATGGCCAATTAAATCAAAGAAGGCAGGTTTTATTTTGACAGAAGTCAAACATGAATTCGGTCACACTTTAGTTTAGGGTCCAATTCTCACTATTAACTACGACTTTTACCTCAATAAACTAAATTACTGCTTATTAATAGTTAGTAAGGTAGTTGTTAAGTTTAGGTATTGGATAGGATTAAAGCCACAATATGTAATTTTTCGCTGCTAGAGGTCGCTTATTCAAAACAAAGGCGTAGCTTGATGACACCTTGATTTCGCTGAGCTTTTATGATGCCGCAGATGACCGCTTCTGCTTCTACCGCTCATGCGTATGTGGGGTAAAGCAGCACTGTTTTATCATATTAGATACATTTGAGTGTGTTGAAAGTTATGTTATAATGCTACTCTGTGCGTTCGCTGGGCGGCTACTATGAGACACTTGTTGCACACTGCAGTCGATATTAGGCATGGTAAAACATGGTACTTGCGGTAAATCAAGAAAACGAGATATAACAATAAGACTAACTGTGTTGAGCTATATAACAATGATTAGTTTTCTGTCGATGAATGTATCCAAACAGGATGCTCACCTGTCTAATAAAACAGTACACGGTCCGTGTATTGGTTAAAATTGCTTATTTTTCTGGATTTAAACATTCTTGGAAACATTTGGGATAATGTAAGTACACAAGTCAACAGTGGTTTTTGGATATTTTAATCCAAAAATCTTACATACAGTGCTTAATAAGTACTAATAAACAGCCAATATCCTAGTAATATGCATACTACAAACCCGATTCCAAAAAAGTTGGGACACTGTACAAATTGTGAATAAAAACAGAATGCAATGATGTGGAAGTTTCAAATTTCAATATTTTATTCAGAATACAACATAGATGACATATCAAATGTTTAAACTGAGAAAATGTATCATTTTAAGGGAAAAATAAGTTGATTTTAAATTTCATGGCATCAACACATCTCAAAAAAGTTGGGACAAGGCCATGTTTACCACTGTGTGGCATCCCCTCTTCTTTTTATAACAGTCTGCAAACGTCTGGGGACTGAGGAGACAAGTTGCTCAAGTTTAGAAATAGGAATGTTGTCTCATTCTTGTCTAATACAGGCTTCTAGTTGCTCAACTGTCTTAGGTCTTCTTTGTCGCATCTTCCTCTTTATGATGCGCCAAATGTTTTCTATGGGTGAAAGATCTGGACTGCAGGCTGGCCATTTCAGTACCCGGATCCTTCTTCTACGCAGCCATGATGTTGTAATTGATGCAGTATGTGGTCTGGCATTGTCATGTTGGAAAATGCAAGGTCTTCCCTGAAAGAGACGACGTCTGGATGGGAGCATATGTTGTTCTAGAACTTGGATATACCTTTCAGCATTGATGGTGCCTTTCCAGATGTGTAAGCTGCCCATGCCACACGCACTCATGAAACCCCATACCAGCAGAGATGCAGGCTTCTGAACTGAGCGCTGATAACAACTTGGGTTGTCCTTGTCCTCTTTAGTCCGGATGACATGGCGTCCCAGTTTTCCAAAAAGAACTTCAAATTTTGATTCGTCTGACCACAGAACAGTTTTCCACTTTGCCACAGTCCATTTTAAATGAGCCTTGGCCCAGAGAAAACACCTGCGCTTCTGGATCATGTTTAGATATGGCTTCTTTTTTGACCTATAGAGTTTTAGCCGTAGGGCGAACGGCACGGTGGATTGTGTTCACCGACAATGTTTTCTGGAAGTATTCCTGAGCCCATGTTGTGATTTCCATTACAGTAGCATTCCTGTATGTGATGCAGTGCCGTCTAAGGGCCCGAAGATCACGGGCATCCAGTATGGTTTTCCGGCCTTGACCCTTACGCACAGAGATTGTTCCAGATTCTCTGAATCTTTGGATGATATTATGCACTGTAGATGATGATAACTTCAAACTCTTTGCAATTTTTCTCTGAGAAACTCCTTTCTGATATTGCTCCACTATTTTTCGCCGCAGCATTGGGGGAATTGCTGATCCTCTGCCCATCTTGACTTCTGAGAGACACTGCCACTCTGAGAGGCTCTTTTTATACCCAATCATGTTGCCAATTGACCTAATAAGTTGCAAATTGGTCCTCCAGCTGTTCCTTATATGTACATTTAACTTTTCCGGCCTCTTATTGCTACCTGTCCCAACTTTTTTGGAATGTGTAGCTCTCATGAAATCCAAAATGAGCCAATATTTGGCATGACATTTCAAAATGTCTCACTTTCAACATTTGATATGTTATCTATATTCTATTGTGAATAAAATATAAGTTTATGAGATTTGTAAATTATTGCATTCCTTTTTTATTCACAATTTGTACAGTGTCCCAACTTTTTTGGAATCGGGTTTGTAATAAGCAACTAGTTAATAGTGAGAACTGGACCCAAAACTAAAGTGTTACCATGAATTCC
Organism: Coreius guichenoti; assembly: GCA_039654105.1. Classification (NCBI taxonomy): domain Eukaryota; kingdom Metazoa; phylum Chordata; class Actinopteri; order Cypriniformes; family Gobionidae; genus Coreius; species Coreius guichenoti. Next base: position 32,355,978 of record CM077173.1, read on the forward strand.
ACACAATGCTTCAGTTTTTCAGTGAAAGAGTGCGAGATAAGATGTTATAGCAAAACATTTAATATTGGACAACTGTTTTATGATAAAAATGTTAAACGACCAACAGTAACATCCTGTCATCTACTCGACTACTCAAACTTTGAATTGAAAATATAAGATGAATCATTTACATGATTCATGTCATTTTAAATGAATGTGATGAGACATTTTGCCATGTTTCTTGTCATATTCAAGCGATTTCGACATATGCACAAATTCACTTTTTAAAAAAAAAATATTATTTGAAAATGGTTTAAACTCATTGCAAAAAATCTTGTTCTTTTGTTTAAATCAGCTTAAATCAAGACATGGTTCTTTCTATAAATACCTAGCAATGCCATTGAAACTCTGTAGAGCACCATAATGAAGGTTCAATGTGATTTCATTGCTTTGTTTTGCTGTGTTTGTATGGCTTCTCTCCTCCATCTGTGTTGGAACAGTCATCCACATCTGAATACAGACACTTACTCCGATTCACAGCAGATGGTGAAATGTAAGCAGTCTGTGACTGGACAGAAAAACAAGCCAGCAACTGAGAATTCACGTGTGCATCGTGAGAATAGCTATCATTTCACACAAATCTGTGTGTATTAAACTCAACGAGTGAGTGACTCATACCTCCTTAGACATGAGCTCAAGTCCTCAGCATGCTGAAGTTAAGCTCCAGAAACACTCTCCCACTGGCTGTTCATCAGTTTGACTGATGAAAAATCTTCTCTTGACAGAAGGCCATTTTATTTACACTTAATATTAAACTCTACAAGCTGACTAAACACAAGTAATCTTAGGTGGATAATAAAGCTGCCATTTATCTTTTACACTGCTTTTAAAATAATCATGGGCTCTGACATAATTTACTGAAAGGAAATGTGTAAAATACTGTACTTCTCTTCATCTTTGTAATTATGACATTCATATCAGGTTCGTGCCAGAAGTGCTTGGCTAGATACACTTCGGAAATAGCTCACTCTGCACATTTAGAAGACTGTGGATGATATCCTACACTTCTCAGATGTCTGTATAAATGTCTGTGCTTCCCAGAAATTGAATTAAAAGGCCTGTTTTTATAATAACTTAAAAAAATTATTTGGACAGTAAAGTCACACTTAAAAATGTCTGAAGGTCAGAATCATTGTGCAAAAATTTATTCTTTATTTGTTTTTGCAGGTTAAATTATTTGTTTGCATATGCTATAAGCCACTTAGTTTTATATTTTGTTATCTAATACAATGCCATTCAGACATTTTTAAGCATCTAAATGCTTTTTGGGGCCACTGTACATGTATCTTATTCTCCAGTATTTTACTTGATTTTTTTTTTAATTCTATCATTTAATTGCATAGATAACTTTGCACTGGAAAGTCACACAAGAGGAAAGTATCTTCTCTCTCAGGAGTGTGTGAAAACCTCAGTGACTCAACCTCATACCGCCACTCACTACAATAATATTTCTCCATTCCAGACCTCTCATGGTCATGTCATCACCTGTGTGAGAGTCGGGAACGCGTCATAAATCAGGTGAACCATTGTAAAATCTTGCCTTTCATAAAGCAAATACTGCAGTGTGAGCTACACATGCTAGACGGGTGAATCTCTCAAAAGCTCTCAAGAGCATGTCTGGGTCATACTGTAGCATGCACTATTTGCTCACACTGGACTGGACACTATTTCTCAGCAAGCTGATAGAATGTGAGAAATCTGTCATGCTTTCCATTCGGGTTTCCTGAGCAATGTCCAGAGTTGTCTGAGCACTGCAAGGTTCAGAATTCAAAGACATCTTCTGCTGTATTATAGGCCTATTGTATGTGGTACATAAATAGTTGTTACTTTGCACATACAGCAGTAATTATTCTTTCAGCAGATAGAATAGTAATGACATTTCTTATTATTGTTTGGGGATACAATGTGTTTTTTTTTTTCATCATGTGATCATTTGTGTTTCTGTTTAGTCACCAGAGTGTGTACAGAATCCACTCAGTGGCCTGCACAGGAAATGAGGCTCATCTTTCAGCATGCACTATGGAGTTCAGTAACGTAAACTCTAGCGCCACCTGTCCCAATGGAGGAGCTGCTGTAGTCAGCTGTGTGCCCGGGCCACTGTTCACACAGGGCAGAGCACGTAGAGTCAAGCTCAATCCAATGGTAATTAAATAAAACTAAATCATTTTCAATTAATTCATTTTCAATGGACTCATTTGATATTATCATTAATCAGGATTTCTGAAGGTAATATCAACAGTATTAAAAGAACATCTGTATTATGGCTCCCAATTATCATGCTCCTCCTCATTCTCCAGTCTCAGGTGCGTCTGAAGGGCGGTGCAAAGGCAGGTGAGGGCCGTGTGGAGGTCCTGAATGGGAGTGAGTGGGGTACAGTGTGTGACGACCGCTGGAACCTGCAGTCCGCCAGTGTGGTGTGTAGAGAGCTGGGCTTCGGCACCGCTAAAGAGGCTCTGACCGGAGCACGAATGGGTCAAGGTGGGCAACACTAGATCAGATAGATAGATAGATAGATAGATATTCCATTCAAAGCCTGTTATGATCTCTTGTCCACAGGCATGGGTCCCATCTACATGAATGAGGTTCAGTGTCATGGTGATGAGAAGAGCCTGTGGGACTGTCCTCATAAGAGCATCACTGCTGAAGACTGCAAACACATGGAGGACGCCTCCGTCATCTGCAACATTCCCTACATGGGCTTTGAGAAAACGGTCAGACACATACATGATGATTCTACTGTTATTTTATTTCTAGCAAGTAAACTATGAAGTGTTTAGAGAAAAAACTGCCCCAAATCTGCTTTTATCTAACATTTAACACTTAACCAAAATTGTCTCTGATGTATCAGACTTCAGAGTCCACAGACAGAAAATCTTTGAGGCCCTCATCAAAGTGTCGTCATTTACTACTAACGCTTATGTGCATTTTTTGCACTGTGGTAACATTTTTCTTAGCTTAGCTATGAAAACTAACAATGGTGTTCAGGGCTGATCCAAACTAAAGCATTGCACCACCAAAATCTGTAAAAACACTTAAAATGAGCACGCTTTTTTTCAAATAGGTGATGCAATGTGCAGTAAAAACAAGTTCTCCCAGCCCTAAAGCAGCACTGCTTATCAAGTTCAAATGATCAAAGTTAAGGTTCTAAGTCTTTTAATTTTTTTTCATGCTTGCTCTGTAACCCGTCGCAGATCCGCCTGACAGGGGGTCGAACGCGGTTGGAGGGGAGGGTGGAGCTGCTGCTCCCTACAGGCAGTGAGATGAGGGACTGGGGTTTAATCTGTGGGGATGGATGGACATCTCGGGAGGCCATGGTAGTGTGCAGACAGCTGGGATTGGGACATGCCAGCAGTGGCCTGAAAGTAAGATAACCACTGTAAAACATGCACAGACATGGAGCTGATGAGTAGTTGAAGTGAATGTAGCAGGTTAGGGAGTTGCACAGATACGGTGTGTTTGCATCTACAACAAAACTCTAATGACCTTCAAAAAAATCAGCTTAGTATGAAAAAAATTCCAATGCAAGAAACCTATTGTAAATGCACTTACTGGAATGGCGGTGCAAAATTAAAAATATAATACAAATATAATGCAATGTTTGTTGCAGTATACGGAGCCCCTAAAGGGACATGGTGAAGAGGTTTGCGTTCCCTAGAGAAACTTTGCGTTCCCCTGAGAAACTTTGAGTTCGTTCACAAAATGTTTGCGTTCCCCAGAGAAACTTTCCGTTCGCTCTCAAAATGTTTGCGTTCCCCAGAGAAACTTTGCGTTCGCAAAACATTTTGCTTTCGCAAACATTTTGCGTTCCCCAGAGAAACTTTGTGTTCGCTCACAAAATGTTTGCGTTCCCCAGAGAAACTTTGCGTTCGCAAAACATTTTGCGTTCCCCAGAGAAACTTTGTGTTCGCTCACAAAATGTTTGCGTTCCCCAGAGAAACTTTGCGTTCGCAAAACATTTTGCATTCCCCAGAGAAACTTTGTTCGCTCACAAAATGTTTGCATTCCCCAGAGAAACTTTGCGTTCGCTCTCAAAATGTTTGCATTCCCCAGAGAAACTTTGCGTTCGCAAAACATTTTGCGTTCCCCAGAGAAACTTTGTGTTCGCTCACAAAATGTTTGCGTTCCCCAGAGAAACTTTGCGTTCGCAAAACATTTTGCATTCCCCAGAGAAACTTTGTTCGCTCACAAAATGTTTGCGTTCCCCAGAGAAACTTTGCGTTCGCAAAACATTTTGCGTTCCCCAGAGAAACTTTGTGTTCCCTCACAAAATGTTTGCGTTCCCCAGAGAAACTTTGCGTTCGCAAAACATTTTGCATTCCCCAGAGAAACTTTGTTCGCTCACAAAATGTTTGCATTCCCCAGAGAAACTTTGCGTTCGCAAAACATTTTGCATTCCCCAGAGAAACTTTGTGTTCCCTCACAAAATGTTTGCATTCCCCAAAGAAACTTTGCGTTCGCTCTCAAAATGTTTGCGTTCCCCAAAGAAACTTTGCGTTCGCTCGCAAAATGTTTGCGTTCCCCAGAGAAACTTTGCGTTCGCAAAACATTTTGCATTCCCCAGAGAAACTTTGTTCGCTCACAAAATGTTTGCATTCCCCAGAGAAACTTTGCGTTCGCTCTCAAAATGTTTGCATTCCCCAGAGAAACTTTGCGTTCGCTCTCAAAATGTTTGCATTCCCCAGAGAAACTTTGCGTTCGCTCTCAAAATGTTTGCGTTCCCCAGAGAAACTTTGCGTTCGCTCTCAAAATGTTTGCGTTCCCCAGAGAAACTTTGCGTTCGCTCGCAAAATGTTTGCGTTCCCGAGAAACTTTGCGTTCGCTCGCAAAATGTTTGCGTTCCCCAGAGAAACTTTGCGTTCGCTCTCAAAATGTTTGCGTTCCCCAGAGAAACTTTGCGTTCGCTCTCAAAATGTTTGCGTTCCCCAGAGAAACTTTGCGTTCGCTCGCAAAATGTTTGCGTTCCCGAGAAACTTTCCGTTTGCTCGCAAAATGTTTGCGTTCCCCAGAGAAACTTTGTGTTCGCTCATAAAATGTTTGCGTTCCCCTGAGAAACTTTGCGTTCATTCGCAAAATGTTTGCGTTCCCCAGAGAAACTTTGTGTTTGCTCACAAAGAACACAAAAAGTTTTGCGAGTGAATGCAAAGTTTCTTGGGGGAACACAAAAGTTTGCCAGGGAACGCAAAGGTTTTGCGAGCGAACGCAAAGTTTCTTGGGGGAATGCAAATGTGCGAGAGATTACAAAAGCATTAACATTATTTTTTCATCACCATGTCCCTTTAGGGGCTCCGTACAGGTCTGTTCGACATCTGATGTCAGTGGTGACGGTATGTCGGTATGTTTTGGCAGAGTTCTGAACCTGCAGTGCATTAAAAATAAGTAGACCCAGACAAAATATGCACATTTTCCATGTTGATTATGTAGAAAAAAAAAAAAAAAAAATTAAAACAGAAAAATTATTGATGGGTGCTCTGCTTTCTGTAGGTGCAAATTCTGTGCAGACTTTGAATACACAACTTTGCTGAATTAGCTTAGCATCTGAACAGAAAAGGTTCCCTTTTAGGATGCTTCTTATAACTAAATAATAAAAGGAGGTAGGTTGATATAAAAATTCAAATCCATGAAAACTATGTGTTATGAAATTAAGCATATATGTTATTGTAATTAGGTGTAAAGGTTATTGTTTGCACATCTGTTGTGTGGCTCTTTGCAGTAATAGCCTAAGGTTTTTTTTTTGGCTCAATGCGCTGATCGGGTTCGCCTCCCCTGAAATACACTGCAAAAAAGAGAGAAAATCTCAGGAAAATCATTCTTTTGCAGTGTAGGTGTTCACACTGACAGGAAGGCATTTATTTTCAAGAGTTTTCAACTGATTACCATAACAATACATTTTAAAGACAGCTGTCAGTGTGAACAGGGCATAATGCTAACACCTCTTAGCCCTGCAATACATAAACTTACCAGTAAAAGGCACCACACTCTTTTGCCTCTGGGACTGACCACAATAATCCACTAAATCAAATCATTAACTAGCAGATACAGAACTTTGTAATTCAAGCATCAGCATAGCCGGCTTATACCTGGTTAGCACTTTATTTAGCCTAGTTTGCATGCTAAGCCCTTGCAGTGGGGGTCTGTCTGCAGATCCGTATGGTGGGGGGCAGGACGGATCACGAGGGTCGCGTGGAGGTTCAGGTCAAGTCCAGGTGGGGAACTATATGCAGTGACAGCTGGACCACAAGAGAAGCCATGGTGGCGTGCAGACAGTTAGGCCTCAGATACTGCCTGCATGCTATCACTGTGAGTAGGCGCTATGGGACTGGCTGATCAAGCAGTGCAGCTTGATTGGTTTTGAAATCCCATATTAACATAACATGTGAGCTATTCATGTGTAAAGTATACACTACCGTTAAGTCTGTTAACATTAATACTTTTATTCAGCATGGATGCATTAAATGGATCAAATATTTATAATGTTACATAAGATTTCTATTTTAAATAAATGCTGTTCATGTGAACTTTCTATTAATCAAAAGAATCCAGAAAAAAATGCATCAAGGTTTCCTCAAAAATGTTAAGCTGTTTTTTTTAACTGTTTTCAACATTGATAATAAGAAATGTTTCTTGAGCAGCAAATCTGCATATTAGAATGATTTCTGAAGGATCATATGACACTGAAGACTGCAACAGTGATGCTGAAAATTCAGCTTAGCAATAAATTACATTTTAAAATATATTAAAATTGTTATTTTAAATTGTAATAATATTTAGAGCCCGAGCGATTTATTGGTCTATATGAGCCTGTCGCAGATATATCGGCATTGGCGTATATGACGCAGATATGCCACCGATATGAACGCGCGGCCAAGCATGTCCACCCGTCTCACAGCGCGCGAATATTCACACAAAATTAAGTCAAAATGCCGGTCTTGTCGAGTATCATTGTAAACATAGTCCGCTATGTCTTAAGTGAACGTAAACATGAAATTTGCACCGCCACCTTGTTGTATTAATATCTAAACATGCAATATATCAAAAGAAAGAACAGAGCCTCTGTTTTATTCTAGCTTCATGCATTCTTTTTTATCAACACTTGAATGTGGGTACGTTTCATGAAAAATAAAAAACATTTTGAGGAAAAGGCTGAGAAAATCGCGTTTTTAACAAAGACTAACTTACATACAGATAGGATTCAGATCGGTGATCAAAACACAGATGGAGTAACAGATCGAGTCCATCAACACCCCCAAAGCATCACAGTCCTGGGGCGACATTTCTTTCAATAACATCAGTTTTGATTTATAAGCTGTTTAATGCTGATGATCGCATTATTTTACATATGCATCTGTTTATATGAGATCACGCATTTCTGCTTCTTCTTCTCCTGTGTTTTGATCAGGAGATTCTGCACTCGATGCGTAATAGCGCCCCCTACCGTATAACAGTGAAAACACAGAAATCATCAATGGTAGGGAAGCGTTTTCTCTTAAAAGGCGAGATAACAAAAGAGAGAAAAAAATAAATCACTCACTGCTCTTGACTGAATAACTTTAATTATGGTTAATCTATATTTATACAGTGAAGACTATGAAGTGATATTTTACATTTGATTATTATTTCTGTAGCCTACCTGAAAATCTAGTTTAGACCTATGAAAAACCTGAAAATAACTGTTTTTCATTTGTATGTTTGTTCTGTTGTATTTATGTACAATGTATGTATATTATGTACATAGGCCTACTGTATCATATAAACAGTACCAGTCAAAAGTTTGGACACCAATGGGAAAGTGTGCTCAAACTTTTGACTGGTACTGTACTATAATATACACATAAAGAATATTGGCCGATATATCGGTATCGAAATTTTTTTACGCCCTAATATCGGCATCGGCTCCCAAAAACCGATATCGGTCGGGCTCTAAACAATATTACTGTTTTTTATGTATTTTTGATCAAATAAATGCAGCCTTGGTGAGCATAAGAAACGTCTTTAAAATCATCCAGATCAGGTTACTAAAAGTCTGTTCAGTATGCTTGAAACATTAAAATAATATTTTAATAATTTATTAATTGCATTTGTTTTTCCCAACAGTATATACTGTAATTATCTCTACTTTATCCACTTTTGATGATGAATTTTTCGCAATTATAAGCAATTTATTCACAGACTGAAAGTGTAAACATTGTGAAAAAATTAGGCAAGCAGCAACACCAACACTCAACCAATGGTTTCAGTTTGATGCAGGACTATATGTTTGTTTGACCAATGGAAGTATTTGCCATTATTTTTGCTATTTTGTTTGATTCAGATTCAATTCAAGTCTAATGCTGACATTATTTTAATGCTTTGTATTATGTTTCTTGTTTTATCCATGTTCATTCATTTGCCATATGCATTCATCTACTGATGAGCTCTCCCCTGTGTTAAGGAAACATGGTACTGGGACAGCAGTAATGTGACGGAGATGGTTCTGAGTGGAGTGAAGTGTAAGGGAGATGAGATGACTCTGACCGACTGTCAGCATCATCCTGTCGTCAGCTGCAAAAGAGCGGGAGCGCAGTTCTCCGCTGGCGTCATTTGCTCAGACAGTGAGTAATATCAAAGACTTTATATATAGAAAGACAGTGCACTTGTATTACTATGAATGGGAGAAAGTCCAACGCGCAATATGGCGGAATAAGTCCTGCCTTCTAAATAAGAGCCAATTGCCATTAGAAGTTCCGGTTCCTATAGAAACAGGCGTGTTTTGAGACGTGCGCTTGCACATTAGCTTGGTTCAGCCTGAAAAATGTTTTGTCATGATTCGAGCGATTAGAAACAAAATTTATAAGACAGTTGTTGTCCGATTTAATTGGTGATTTAAAATATGAAATTTAATCGTAAACATGGCGAACAGTTTTGGAGAATTTTATGTTTCCCTATTCAAAGAGATAGGAGCTGCACTTGCATGCCCGAGAGGCGTTTCAAATATGCAAGCCTGTAAAGAAAAGCATGTGTTTCAAAAGAAGGGTTATTCTATCATATTTGTGTATCATTCTGGTCCCTTTCTCGCACAATCCCTAGCGGCTTCGGACCTAGTGCTGAACGCTCCATTGGTGGAGCAAACCGTTTACATCGAGGACCGACCCCTGCACATGCTGTACTGCGCAGCAGAGGAGAATTGCCTCACCAAATCAGCTGCTCAAGCCAACTGGCCATACGGCCACCGTCGCCTGCTACGCTTCTCCTCCCAGATACACAACATCGGCAAGGCTGACTTCAGACCACGGCTCGGACGCCACTCATGGGTGTGGCACGAATGCCATAGGTAAACGGAGGAGCTCTTGTTGTAGCTGATTTTCAAGTCTCATACCTGGCCCACAGTCTATATGTCCTGTCTTGCATGTGGAGCATGTGTTTAAGACCCAAAAACATACACTATGCAAGTGTGCAAATTTCATCACAAAATAGAGCGCTGCAGTTATGTTTTTTTTTTAGGTCAATTAGGAAGTTAGCAACAACCTGGTTCATTCAGATTTTTCCATTATTGGCTTTTGGACTGTAGGAGAATTAAGACCCAGGACCAGGTATGATGAATGAAGATCAGGAATCAGAGATGCATTCAATTGAAGAAAATTTTACTGAAGAATAGTTTGCAGTTTCATCAGCAGCTTCAACACTCAGCAAGGACTTTAGGCCTCTCTACGTACACACTCATTGGTTTGTACGCAGATTCTGATTGGTTAAGGCATAGATAAACTTTCCACATAGGTTTTTAGTCAGAAGCATATCTCCCTTGATTATCTAGATGACACCCAGGATCCCTGAGGTCATAGTTTCTAGGCTCCAGTTCTAGGCACCCTGGGTGCCAGTTGCTCAACTCACGAACGTCAGGTCCTGTAACAAAGGGTACTAAAACACACACACAGATACACAGCTTCTTCAAGGTTGGAGTTGGTCGAGCTCTAGCTGATAAGCTAACATACTGATAAGATATACTTTCTCACAGTAAGAGATTCAGGCAATATTCAGTGATTGAAGATGAAAAGTAAAGTAAATGCTTTAACTAAGAATTGGTCACGTAGGAGACAGGCCTGAGTGACTCTAGTGAGCTCGGCTGTCATGGTCAGCTAGAAGAGTATATATATGTTTTAACATGTTATGTGCTTCTCTCAAAAACAAGGAGAGAGTACATCCCAATGAACAGACATGTAATTCTATAACTACTTAAATCTCATAAGCTTAAAGTCATTCAAATCGTTTAATATTTAGAAGGACAAATATTGATTAATAACTTGATTATTAACCACTCGAAGGATATATATTGAAGCGGCAGTGGATTCCGGAATCCACCCCTTCAGGACCATTGCAGAAAATAAGCTCTGTGACCAAAGTCTATGATTCTTGCACGTTTTGTTCATCATGATAATCTTTACAAATGAACACAACTTTTATGAATTTTTAAAAACTCTAAAATAAAATCGCCAGAAGTAAAAAAGCTTAAGTAGGCTATTAATGAACAACACCACGGTCGCATGATTTCAGTGTCACCACTATCAACTCTTTCAAAAGTTAGAATAGTTTGCAAAAGCGCGATTATAAACACAATAAGGCTGTGAAAGTAGACTAGTGAGTAGATGACTTTACTCGTTCGTTTATTTAGCCATTTAGCCACTTTTCAGCAACTGCCTTTTTCAAGAAAAGTAAAAGCTTAGAAAATCACAAGGTTTACTGATGTATTTTATGTCGTAGAATAAAACATGAAAATATCTTGAGCTTGAGACAGACCTTATTTCAGGCATTTAACCAAAAACCCATTCAAACACCCGCATTGACTTCAGGACGATGGAACCGGAAGAGCTAAATTGTTAACTTGTTTCCGGGTTTTGGCCTACAAGTGGTAACACTCTACAATATGGTTCCATATGTTAACATTAGTTAGTTAAATAGCTAACATGAAATAAAAATTAACAATACTTTTACAGCATTTATTCATTTTAGATCAATTAACGCTATATAAAATATCATATGTTCGTTAGTTCATGATGAACTATTGTCATTGCATTCTTAGCATTGCCACAAGGGGCACTACAATGGGCATTATCCATAAACCGTCTTCTTCTGCTGTCAGTTTAGTCTTTCCGGTCGACTACTGTCATGACAACAGTTTGAAGACACTTTTGCCAATCAAGTTAATTAAACTTAGTTAAATTGTCAACATCCAATGTAATGCCTCAGACATTTAAATATACTACCACCCCTTGAGTACTGAGGTTTTTACTGCCACAGTAATGCAAGAATGGTTCCCTCTGATTTTTCCATTGGCTTTTGGATCATTGCAGAAAATATGCAAGAATGCATAAGTAAACAGGTTGCAATGCATTGGCCAAATTCATGTCTGCATTTGTGTATTTGCATGACAGCATCAAGACTTGAACTTAAGTGAATTATGCATAAATAGATTCATGTTCACTTACGGTAATGTTGTTCGCTGAAAGTATTGGATTGGCTTGCTTGGCTTGAACAGAGATCTATCAACTGTGTTTTTCTTTTAAGCGTCTGGCAGCTTTGCTGAATCTCCTTTTGCTCCATCCTGATCCAGCTGCAGCCCCAAGGACCTATATAGCTTTACTAACACTGAGCGCTAGTGGTCATGTCGGCTGAACGACATTCCAAAGATCATAAACCGATATAAATTTCTTCCTACAAACCAGAGCAGAGGTTTTCAGACCCTGGACAACCTACAGGGTGAATGAAAGTTCAAGCTGGCAGTCTCTGCTTTAAATGAACACATGTGTGCCGACATGATCCAAGGCTTGTTATCAGTCTCTCAGGGGTTTCTGTGCGTCATGGTATAATCTTCAACAATGAGCTGGTGTAGTGCTTAAATATCAATATTTTGCATTACAACTGTATGGTTACAATTTTTTTTTGCTCCCAATTTCTCCCCGTTCATATTTAAACAACTGCTGCATCTGAGTCTATGAATTGAAGTCTCAAAACTTATTTTAAAAATGAGTAAAATATTCACTCTTATTGAGAAGCACTGAGGACCAAATAGCCTGGTGGCAAACCAGTTACAATATTCACATAAAAGACACATTATAATATTAAATAATATTTTCCTCCGATGCACCACCTACTGGCCAAAGTTCATAAAACGTGGTCAAAAACTAACATTTTTGGCCAGATGTCATGCTTGGTCCATATGCTTTTGGAGGCCTGTAGAATATGATGGTTATTAGTTATTCATGGTCTGCCATATGGCTTTCCAACGTTTGGAACAGGTTTCTAAATGACCCTGTAATTGCTACTTGCTGTTATATTTACTTGATTTGGTCCAACCATAAGACAGCTTAAAGTGCAAAAAAAAAAAAAATAAAAAAAAAAAACTGATGAAAAATAAACTATAACAATAATTAAAATGCATTTATCATATTAACATTTTATTGTTTATTATGGTAAAACCAGCAATGTCTCACCCTTAAAGGGATATTCACCCCAAAATGTAAACTTTGTCACCATTTAGTCTCTCCCTCGTTCTTCTGTGAAACAAAATGAGATATTTTGTAAATAAACACTTTTTTTACACTTACCAAATCAAAGACTTTATATATAGGAAGACGGTGCAGTCTGATTACTTATGAATGGGAGAAAGTGACACGCCTAATATGGCGAATAAGCCCCACCTTCTAAATGAAAGAGCCAATCGTTGATTAGTAAAGTCATCGCGGCCTGCAGTTAGATGCTCCGGTTGCTATAGAAACAGGCATGTCCTGAGACTCACGTTCAGGATTGCGCATTAGCTCTGTCCAGGCTGAAAAATGCAGTTTTTTTGTCATGATTCGAGCATTTAGAAACAACATTTTTACAGTTGTTGTCAGATTTCATTGGTGATTTCAAATATGAAATTTAATCGTAAGCATGGTGAAAAGTTTTGGAGAATTTGATGTTTCCCCATTCAAAGAGAGGCGTTTCAAAGATGGCCACCGAGTGAAATGAGTTGTCTTAAAGGTGCTGTATGCTAAATTCACCTACTTGTTTCTCATAAAAACAATGATACAGCCAGTTATTCTACTTTGAAATTTGCTTTTCGTGTCGGAATGTCTGTTTTTGTTTTGGTCTGTGCGAAACCGTTCGTTGCCAGTTTACCCAATAGTATTTCGACACCATAGGTTGCCAGCGTATTGCAGCCATGGAAGCCAGCAAACAAACTGGGTCAGAGATCGCAGATTCTACCCAACCTAAAAAGCCTCGGCATCCATCTAAAAATCTCTATGAATGAGAGCATATTAAAACATGGATAAATCAACTTACAGTGTGTGTAAGTCTTCTCGCCTTCCATTGTCAATTGCGCTCGCTCCTGTTGCTTTTCCTCAAGCTGGCAACGCGAACTGAGGAGGAGGGGGCGGGGAAACTACGATCTTCAATATTTTGAATTTGGACTGCAGTACCTATTTTGACCACTAGCTGTCAATCCTTTAAAGGGACTTTGACCAAATTCAGTGGGTTTAATTGACTTTTGAATCAAATGAACCAGTTCACTAAAAAGAACAGGCTCAAAAATGATTAGTTTGATTTGAGTTTGATTTGAACAGCTCAATATCTACTTCTTTAAAGAATCTACTTTTGAGATCCAAAGAAAAAAATCAATAAAAGCATAACAGAAATTTTATTTTTGTGTTGACTATCCCTTTAAAATAGCCTCTCAATGCTGTAGACTGCGAAGTCTGAATTCAATGGTGTAGAAGCTGTAGAGTCTTCGAAATAATTTTTCCAATGAATTTTTACGTAGTCAGTGAATTTTATACTCTCCACACCATGCGTTTTTCAGATGATTTATGAATAAGAGCAGCTCTGAATAGTCTCCATTAACTCTTTGTGTTGGTCTGTGTTTACACTGCAAGCTTCCTAGCAGACAACAGGTTTCCCAATGTATGTGCCTGACACAGTGATGATGAGGAAACCGGTTGTGTGCTCTTGCTGAAAGGACACACACAGCCGGGATCGGGACTGAGGCCAGTGTCTGAGAGGCTGGTGTTTACACTGCGACTTCAGTTCCCTCCTACAGGCCTACAGCACTGAATCTGCTCTCCAAGGCCTTTTAAATCCTTTTTTTTTTCACCCATGAAAATGACAGATTTTTAGGCTGCAGTATACAGAATTCAGGACAGCTTAAAGTCAGTTTTTGTTTGTTTGTTTTACTTTTATTGTCCTCCTTAAGGGAAACTAGTTTTGCAGCAGAAGGTAACAGACATACAGACAATACATAATACACAAACAATATATAATACACATCGCACAAATCATAGTTCATTTTAAAGAGATCTACCTATGAAGAGTTCATTAAACCAACAGCGACCGAAACAAAAACCAAAAAAACGTTTTGTTCTTCCACCTCTAAAATGACGCCCAGGAGGCAACATTTGAAATTCTTTATATAATGGTTGATCTAAATTTCTTAAAATTTAATGTGCCTTACTTAAAACCTATCTATGATAAATGTGAATAGGCTGGATTTGACTTGCTCCTATGACTTTTCCTGCCACCTTAACATGCAACCTATTCCTGTTTGTCAAAATTACCAAACCAAGCTGCGATACAAAAAGAAAACACTGATTCAATAAAAGACTTATACAATAAATTCATCATCTTGGAGCATGCATTAAATGAGTTTGTACTCAATACATATGTACATTGATATGTTTTTTTAATGATTTTCCATATAGCTGGCCTGGTTATATTTGAATGATGTTTTTTTTGTGTGTTTATGACCTCCAGGCACTATCATAGTATGGATATCTTCACCTATTATGACCTGCTGTCTCTAAACGGGACTAAAGTGGCAGACGGACATAAAGCGAGCTTCTGCCTGGAGGACACAGAGTGCCATGAAGGTAAGACAGGGGTCAAAGGTCAGATGCTGGACGTGTCTGTATGATAAACACCAAACTTTTAATCTTGTCTCTTAACCCATTAAAAAAATGTTACTTTATTACTGAGGTTTATTTATAATGTTAGTTTTTTGTGACAGAAATAATTTAGTTTTCATAAATTAGGTTTCAGGAGGTTTTTATTTCCAACAATCAAGGAAAAGTTTATTTCAGTGCTATAAATGATTTGTTTCATAGTAACCGTGAAATATTTTTGCTTTCATACCAAGGTAGTTGTTTATCCACTAGGGGTCTCTAGACTACTGGGTATTAACTATTGAAATCTGTTTCTAGAACAGTTGTAATACTAATACATTACAGTGACCAACACTTTAAGTCTGCTCTGTCACTTTTTTATATCTGGTGTGTTATACATAGGCTACTTTAGATTTGAAGTTTAATATTAAAGACACTAAACCAGCCAAAGGTATTGCTGGTCTTGCTGATTTAAAGGGATAGTTCACCCAAAAATAAAAGTTCTGTCATCATTTACTCACCCTCAAGTTGTTCCAAACCTGTATGAATTTCTTTCTTCAGCTGAACACAAAGGAATATAGATGAATGTTTTAACCAAACAGTTGTTCACATTGACTTCCATTGAATGGGAAAACAAATCTACAAATATCTCAAAACCCTTCTAAAATCAGCAAAACAGTCTATCCTGATCATCCTGGCTAGGACAAGACGTTCACACACAATTTGTTTTTGCATTTTACTGCGCTTATTTTCCATTTAAACGTGTGAGATGGGCGTTTGCGACGTGTCTGGCGTTATTTGCAACGTCTCGTGGATGAGCGCCATGTTTAGAAGTTCCAATTTTTTTTAATTCCATGGGAATGGGAAAAAACACAAGGTCTTTGGTTTTTAAAAGTTTGAAATTTTATTTAAAATTTAATTTGGGCTGCACGTTTTCACAATGTCATATCATGCGGCAGGGCAAAAACAGTCAAAGACGTATGTAGCATGTTTACATAGAAAAACAATAGAAACGCATCCCAGTAGAAAGCAAAAACACGACATCTGTGGTAGTGAAATAATAATAAAAAAGCAAGGTTGAAAAAGTGACCTTCTTTTAAATGAGTGCAGCATCCGAACACGTTCGTCTAGTGCATGTTTACATAGAAAAACAATGGGAAAGCAGTGCAGTGGAATGCAAAAAAATGGTTTAAGGTGGTTTAATATTAGGCTGGTTTAAGGTGTTCTCCGGCTTGGCTTGTCACCAGAAATACACTGGTGCCACTTCCCTTGTTGCAGGTGTTTCAAAGCGCTATGAATGTGCTAACTTTGGTGAGCAGGGCATCACGGTGGGCTGCTGGGACTTGTACAGACATGATATCGACTGCCAGTGGATTGACATCACGGATGTTAAACCAGGGAACTACATTCTACAGGTATTTACTTGTGGTAATAGTCACAGAAAGAGAAACCACTTTGGTACTTTGTTAAAAATGTATTTCCATCAGCTAGATAGCACACTAACAGCAAAGAGAGCAGTTACATGAGCAGACTTTGGTCCCGTAGGACCCCATTGTCTGGGCTTCTCAGCAGGTCAAAGAGTTGTCAAAGAGCTGTTGCAGTTCTGCCCTCTAGTGGTGGAGATTAGTCAGTGCTCACACACAGTTCACCATGATGTCCAGGAATGCAAGGGTTAGAAGAGTAATAGGATTTGGTTTGATTAATGATGTTATAAACCTTAATTACACAGAGGGAGGGTGGAGGACGGATTTTACTGGAAAAGACCCTCCCGGATTAGGATTAACTAACAAAAAACCCAGAATAGTCTTTTATTTTAATGTTCTTGCTGTCACTGACACGCTTTGCTGATTATGCTGTTAGCTAGATTAAGTTTGATTACAATAATGCAACCATGTTTTCCTGTATCAGTCTTATTTTTTCTCTTTCTCAGGTCGTAATAAACCCCAACTTTGAGGTAGCTGAGAGCGACTTCACCAACAATGGCATGCGGTGCAACTGCAAATACGATGGCAACCGTGTCTGGTTGCATAAATGTCATCTTGGTGAGATGGGTCCTTCAGATCTGCCCGATTCTATTAAACATTTGAGAGGAATGAAATGTCATGCTTGCTTAATCAGATATTTTAGATCAGCACTGACTGAAGTATTTTTATTACCTTCAGTTTTCTTGTTTCTTACAGTTTAAACTTAATTTGTATTATTTGTTTCCAGGTGATTCATTCAGTGAAGAGGCTGAGAAACAGTTTGAACATTATCCTGGGCAGCTCAACAACAAGATCTCTTAACTTATTTTTTGGCGAACAAACCCAGGGAACTGCAATAACCACGTGGCTCTGGACAAAGAGAAACTTTAATCACTTAACGTTACTATTTATTCTCATTTGAATCCATTGCTACTCAATCACATGTTGTCATGCTGATTTTAGATGAGCTCATCAGAAATGATCATGTAGCCAAGGGCCTCAGCGACAGAACAGAGCTGTGATTGTGGTCTGGGCCTTTGTCAATGCAAATGCAAGTGGTTGGACAGTGGCTATACACTTCCTCTTGTATGAATGCTGAAAGCATTCACGTGAAACACCAGTTTCATTTAGTGAATTTATAACATGCATCAGGGAATTATAAACGATGCTTTCTAAATGTTTACAGACTGATTGCTGATGGAATGAAAGTCTTCTCATGCTTCATTATGTGCATTTACATGTGTATTTGTACATTTCTGGAATGTCCTATAATCATGTTTGTAAAATATATACAAATCTGCTCTTTGTAAAACCTTGATGCCATTTGAATGATCTTCTCTGCCTACATTCAGATCTAAACTAGAAAAAGACATGTATCTTTTCAGCAGTTTTTCCAAGCTGGATTAAATGGAAAATAGAGGACTTCATCGTGGAAATTGTATAATAAACATTGATACAGATCTAAATGGAGATTACATGCCCAATGCCAAATAGAATTTCACAAATATGACAGAATATGGTTTGGCATTTTGTGCCAACACTTATATGGTTGTGGAGTAGGAATTTAGATTTTGAATTCAGAACCACTAAAACACTATAGCAGTGTTTTCTACAACCACTTTTGAGTGGTCACAAGTAATCAGGGTATTTAAAATGGGTATTTTCAGTTAAAACTTGCAAAACCTTAAAGGGATAGTTCACCCAAATGAAAATTGTCATTTACTCACCCTCAAGTTCTTCCAAACATGAATTTCTTTCATCTGTTGAACAAAGATTTTGAAGAATGTTGGTAACCAGACAGTTGACTGTACCCATTGCCTTCCATAGGGGGAGGGAAGGAAAAAAAAAAGTCTGCTACCGTCAACTGTCTAGTTACCAACATTCAAAATAGCTTTCATGTTCAACAGAAGAAAGAAACTCATACAGGCTTGGAACATGAGGGTGGAGTAAATGACAATTTTCAGTTTTGGGTCAACCATCCATTTAAATCTAATGAGTACATGTAGACAAACTGCTGAAGATAGTTCAGACCTGACCATTTCAGAGCTCAACTAAATCAACACTTAAACTTTTTAATAGAATTAAAACCTTTATTTTAGAGTTTGTATTTGAAAGACCTTCCCTTCTCAAGAATAAAGAAACAAGTAAACCAGTTAAGTTCTTGTATTTGTTTTATTAACATTTACATGAAAAGGAACTGAAGTTAAGTGACAGGAAATGCAGTAAGAAAAAAAAAAAAAAAAAAAAAAAAAGTGACAAGTTTAGAAAAAGAAAAACATGGAACACAAAACAATAGTTAACTTAAGCAAGCTCCTCTTCACCCTCCTCCTCAAACTCTCCTTCCTCCTCAGCGGTGGCATCCTGGTACTGCTGGTACTCGGACACCAGGTCATTCATGTTGCTCTCAGCCTCGGTGAACTCCATCTCGTCCATGCCCTCTCCAGTGTACCAATGCAGGAAAGCCTTGCGCCTGAACATGGCCGTGAATTGCTCAGAGATTCTCTTGAACAGCTCCTGGATAGCAGTGCTGTTGCCGATGAAGGTGGCGGCCATTTTGAGGCCACGAGGTGGAATGTCACAGACGGCAGTCTTGACGTTGTTGGGGATCCATTCTACGAAGTAGCTGCTGTTCTTGTTCTGAACATTGAGCATCTGCTCGTCCACCTCCTTCATGGACATACGGCCACGGAAGACAGCGGCCACAGTCAGGTAGCGGCCGTGACGTGGGTCGCAGGCGGCCATCATGTTTTTGGCGTCGAACATCTGCTGGGTGAGTTCGGGAACTGTCAGGGCGCGGTACTGCTGGCTGCCTCTGCTGGTAAGAGGAGCGAAGCCAGGCATGAAGAAGTGCAGACGGGGGAAGGGCACCATGTTCACTGCCAATTTACGGAGATCCGCGTTCAACTGACCGGGGAACCTCAGGCAGGTTGTGACACCGCTCATGGTGGCAGAAACAAGGTGGTTGAGGTCACCATATGTAGGTGTTGTGAGTTTGAGAGTGCGGAAGCAGATGTCGTAAAGGGCTTCGTTATCAATGCAATAGGTCTCATCTGTGTTTTCCACCAGCTGATGGACAGACAGTGTGGCATTGTAGGGCTCTACCACTGTGTCTGAGACTTTAGGAGAGGGCACCACGCTGAAGGTGTTCATGATACGGTCAGGGTACTCCTCACGGATTTTGCTAATGAGGAGGGTACCCATACCAGACCCTGTACCTCCACCCAAGGAGTGAGTGAGCTGGAAGCCCTGCAGACAATCACAGCTCTCCGCCTCTTTCCGAACCACATCCAAAACAGAGTCAACCAGCTCAGCTCCTTCGGTATAGTGGCCCTTAGCCCAGTTGTTTCCAGCACCACTCTGGCCTATCAGATGACAACAAATGGTTAGGAGTTTAGGGAAATAGATCCATATCAGGTCACAATTTGCCATTCAAATTGTGTTCCGAGCAAGTGCAGGATCAATTTCTCTAAATCAGATGTTCCAGCTAAACAATCAACCAACAATTGCTCTTAGGTTCATATTGATTTAATAAAATAAAAAAAAATTAATTAAAAAAAATATTACCAAAAACAAAGTTGTCTGGTCTGAAGATCTGACCAAATGGACCGGACCTCACAGAGTCCATTGTACCAGGCTCCAAATCCACCAGTACAGCACGTGGAACATACTTTCCACCTGAAAAGACAAAGTCCAGACTTTTAGGACATATCAAATGTCATAATGCGTAGATACACAATACAGCTTTGTCAAGTTAAAGAATACAAAAAGGCACTAAATTCTGCTCACCTGAGGCTTCATTATAATAAACATTAATTCTGTCCAGCTGAAGGTCACTGTCGCCATGGTAACTGCCTGTTGGGTCAATTCCATGCTCGTCACTAATGACTTCCCAGAACTGAAATAAAATGGATTCAAAAGGAGGAAGACATTTATTTTTTGTTCTCCATTCAATTTCGTTAGCTGGACTTTTTGGACAATAACCAAAAGGTACTAATATGGAATTTGTTTATAAAGGCAAATAGAAGCGATTAAAAACCAGGTTAATCCAATATTGAATAGACAGAGCTTCCCGTTACATAGGCTCCACACTCGTAAAATGGAGTTTGCCAAGTCACCGGGGCCATTTTACATCACCGGGAGCTTAGAGTAACAACGAAGTAGCACCACTATTGTCTTGAATTTTAATTTTGTATATTGCACAATGATATGAAATGATTCATATCCTGTCTCTGCATGGGGCCTGGGGGTATTTGCTACATAAAACGTTCCCGCACTTTTCCATGAGCTGAACCAGATACAACCGGCCACATTACGACACGTGATTCTTCCAAGTGAATCGACTCGTTTGAACTGTTCGTTCTCATCTATTCGCCTGCGTCACGACTTCCCTACAGTCGGGCGACAACTGTAGGGGAGCAAAATCTCGAGCGATTCGGCTCTACCAAATCGTCACAAAGAACCGACTCTCCTGCGCATCGGACATTACGCCGGTCCGGCGCGGCCAACACCCTAAAACTAACGCATTGTTTCACCATTAGTTCATTCAAATCGTGCGGATTTCATACAATACTTAAGACATCAAGTCACTTTTCGTCGATTCTTAGATGAAAATGAGATCTTATTTAAAAACTTGTTGCGCGTAAGATTAATTTAGGATCATATTTAAACCAATATAGCTTTTAGTAGTGAAGATTAAAGAATGATGATGATGATGATGATGATGATGATGATGATAATAATGATAATAATAATAATCATCATCATCATCATCATCAAGTCGGCCAATTGGAAATACCAAATATGTATAGTGATCGTTTAAACTATAACAATTTAGGGTTCTAAAAGCCGCGATGATTAGCTTTCCCCCCAAAAGCCCAACCGGTACTTCATATATAACATTTTAAAAAAAAAAATACATATTTGTTCAGCTCTTACCTTAGCACCAATCTGGTTGCCGCACTGTCCAGCCTGTAAATGCACAATCTCCCTCATTCTTGCTTGTTTGTTTGCTTGCTTAACAACCCAAAAATGACTGAAACAAACACCAAACTCAAAACCCTCGACAATGAGGTCGTAAACCGAGATGTGCTCCTACTTATTCAGTCTGGAGAAATCACCTACATTTCCAACATTCTCATTGGTCGCTGTGCGCCCTCTCCAGCATTCTCATTGGCTCATTTGTGAGCTCATTGTTATGATTGGTTCATCCAGACGGAGGCATCACTAGGCAGGCTTTATGGCCATTGGCTAGAAGAGCGGTTATAACGGCTCTCGACATTCAAAACGCTCATCTTAAAAAAATAAATAAAACAAAATCATGCTTTCGTGAAGGAGGGGCTGTATGGATATTTTCCAAAACTTATTTGCTTGTAGACGACAAATAAAACCTAATTGAAGACGTTTTGACAGTTTAACCCCACCATTTGTCTCCTATGACCATTACAAGGTGTTAATTCATTTATATGGCTGTAATAAAGTAATAACAATATTAAAAAACTGATAGGTTCCATGAATCTGATAGGTTCCAAGTGTATCCATGAACCTAATTTTGTGTAAATGAAGAAAAAGCTGAGAGCATAGACATACAGTCCAGTCACTGGGCTTTACTGTTGTGTACATGGGTGTTAATCAGTCAGCTGAAAATAAATCTTTTCAAAAATATTCCTGATGACAAAAAATAGCATTGTAAAGGTAAGACATGCTATAGGACCTCTTGAAAAAATTGTAGATCTATCCCTGACAACATTTTCATTCACAAAAAATATGCATAAATAAAATACATACATTTCCAATGATGTATTAAGTCTATAAAGTACAAGAGACACAATCAGAATAGTCTTTGCATTTCTATATGATCTTTAATGTCTTTAAAAGCTGATACTGCATCAACATGTATCCTTTAACCACATAATGAACCTCAAGTTGTTTTAGTTCACTGCCATTTGTTTCTGAACCCTTATTCTCTACCCAAGGACCTTATAAAAATAATATGAAGTGTGCCAAGGTCACTGGGTCTTAATACAAATTGTTTACCAAAATAATTGTTTTCTGTTGCAGAGAGAAATAATAAAAAGACATGCATGATTGCCATGCAAGAAGATTTACAAAGAAACAAAAACAAGAAAGGAAAAAATCCAGTCTTCTCTCTGTATGTTTGGTGAGCACAAATGTTTCATTCTGGGTCAACGCTATAATTTCTTCTTTGTCTATGTGGATTTTGTGTAAAGCAGCGGCCTTTTCTAAACAATTCCTCAGGTGTGTCTTTGTCCACGGTCATAGATCATCCTCTTTGTTCAGTTCATGTTTTTCAATGTATCGTCTGCAGGTGGGGTGAACAGAAAGTAAAGAATCAGATTACTCAACTCGCCAAATAAAAAAATGGAATACAGCACACATTTATAATACAACAAACCTAGTGGACACTGACAAACAACAGATTTTCAAACATGTTACCTTCTTGCATATTCATATAAGGCTTCTTTTCTCTCCTGTAGGGTCATGTGTCTGTCTGTGGGTGATCTCCCAAAAGATTTGGCAGCTGGCTGTTGAAAGAATACACAGACATATTTATATAAATATCCTGTCAGACAAAAGGCTTCAAAGTTACTATTTATAGTTAAATTCACCAATACAGGCCATGCAAGAAGGCGGCCATTGTACTGTTTGTACAGAATAAGGCCAAACTCTAAACACAGCACGCACGCTCTTTGCGCAGCACCAAATGAGCCAATAAGCATGTCCAGACAGGTTATTAGGGCTTTTCACACTTGAAATAGTTAACCCTGAGTAAACAGAATCCTGGGTTATCTTGCTTCACGTTTCACACTGCTCGTAATTTACCCTAGGTTAGCAATCACTCCTGAGTATTCATAAGCTGACATTCCACACTGTGCATTCCTAAACCCTGGGTTAACATTGTTATTTGAATATTCGCGGTGTCAGTGTCAATGATTGGATGCATCCTCGTATTGCCGACTGTTCTATCGAGTTTATACTGAATGGACATTTCAGAATGAAACGGTCTCTTCTTCACTCTAATTGTCCTCTCAAACGCTGAATTTACTGTTTATATACAATGCACAGTTTTTCCGTGGACTGTCCGAAGCACGCAAATATGAGTATGCGATCGGTTGTCTGTTGCTAGCTGTAACATTCTAACACCACATCCTTTAACACTGTACAAGTTTGACACCGCAATGGCGGTGCTAACCCTGCTCCGGCGCAGAGTTTCATAACTAGGGTTGGGTACCGTTCACATTTTAACCTGAAATTCGGTGCCGGTACCCAACGGGACCTGTGTCATAACAAATGTGATCTGTGTAATAACAAAAACATTTATTTCAGTGAAAAAAACAAGTCCAAACCTCTCAATTGCAACATTTTATTTATTTAGAAATTTTACACACTAGACAAAATAAATCCTATCTCTACCTCCCAAAACCGTCCCTACAACCTCCAGTCTAGCTGTCACATGACATCACAGTGTCTCCAGTCCAGGGCATAGTGTGAGCACACTGTTCCCTTTAACAATAAACACAGTCACTGCCCTATGACAGTCATTGACTCTCTAGTGAAGTAATGAAGTCTTCTCCGCCAAAGTGAAAGGTGATTTGCTAAAATCAAAACAGGGACGGTAATAGATGAGTGCCAGCCAATGAGATTGCCGTTTGCTCATTAGTTCCCCCACTACCGGAAAAACCGGCATATCTTCTGCTTGTTCTTAAAAGCTGAATAATTCCAAATGAACACCGTTATTTTGACAGGAAAATACAACAAAGAATATCGTTTACATGTAGTGTGTCGACTGTGTGATAAGACTCTCTTCTCTCTTTGCGTGTGGGAGAAACAGCACTCTCAGCAAAGCAACGGCGAGTTGTGCGCCTTCACACTAGAGTTTACGGTACGTCAAATACAGGTATGCTCACATCCACTGAGCTGAATTGAAATAATTACAGATCGCTTGACGGAGAGCAAAACTCAAGCACTCAGTCAGAGTGTTCAGCAAGACGAGCAAGTGAAAATATATCTATGCTAAACTTATACTTAGCCTCTAACACACACACAGACGAGTAAAATCTAAGAATTTACTAGATAATGGCTAATGATAGACATTATTTAGTCGCCCAGATTGAAGATTTACTTGCATTGTAGAGGTGCATTGCCTCTGAACATGTTGCAGGGGTGACATCACATGGTCTCTCTCTTTCTTTAACGTATCTTACTCTCACGGCCAGACTGTGTCACTGATTGATTTAATGTGAATCGGTACTCGGTAGTACCAATGTAATTCGGTCGGTTCCCTTTAAAGTACAGAGTTCGGTTCCCTACCCTATTCATAACCCCGGGTAAAAAGCGATGCTAACCTTGCTTCTAAATTACAAATGTGAAATGTTCCTTTACTCGGGGTTAAAAGCAGTATTTAGACCCAGAGTTAAGAGCAATGCGAAAAGTCTTATTGAGCCAAAGAACCGGTTCAAAATAAACGAGTAAAAAAAAAAGAACCAAATGGGACTATTTTAACTTTGACATTTAGAACCAGCTCATTCGGTTCTTTTTTTTTTTTGAGTCAGACATGACCGAAAAGCTGATTTTCAACTGTAGGTTTGATTCATACATTTCTAACCAATTCTTTGGTTCAATAACTCATCTGGACATGCTTATTGGCTCATTCGGTGCTGAGCATACTTCGGATGTAGGTCTTGTGTCATCAAACCGGAACAAAAGTTCGATTCAGTTTAATTCTGTAAACCGGCTCGACTGGCTACCCGATTAAAAGAACGATTCACTGAAGAACCAAACATCACTACTTGTTAAACTTTGGCTAAAAAACTGGTTCCTTTGCCCCTGCATCTTTTCAGTGAGTGATGTGAGTGTCACTGGTACCTTTAAATTGGGTGTGTATGCTATGGCAGACGGGGTGGAGGAAGCTGCTGGTTTGGCTGGAGCTGAAGGTGTGCTCGTAGCAGCCTCCGAGTTAAACTGGTCAGTATGCTCCAGCAGGTTGGTTATGGTTGTGTCCACACAGTTGGTCTGTACTGTACAGAAGAAAGAAAGGAGTAACTTAATGGGATAGGTCACCTAAAAATAAACATTTGCTGTTAATTTACTCACCCTCAGGCCATTCAAGATTTAGGTGTCTTTTTTTCTTCAGTATAACAGTAAAGAAGATTTTTATCTGAAACCGTGGTCCTTGGTGGTTCATATAATGCAAGTCAATGACTACCGTCACTTTGAGAGTCAAAAAAACAAAAACATATCCAGGCAAAACTAAATTAGACCGATCGTTTAGCTTCTTAAGACCTCAATGTATTGTCAGGAGCCATGGGTATTGTGCAACTGAACTGAGGCTGTGGATTACATGCCTGTAATCCACAGCCTCAGCAAACGGTCCTGAGCGTGTTTGCGAGCCTCCTGTCGCAGTATGACGTACTATGCACATGAGCAAACTCACACGTGAACTGATGTTGTGTGTTTACAACAGAGAGGGAGGACGCGTGTGTTGTATTGTTCATCAAATGTGCTTATCCTGGATGCCGCAACCTATATAAAAAATTAAGATTACGTTTGGTTGCGCAATTTCAATCAGGAAGATTTGACATAGATTCCAAACGTTTGCATTCCACGTATACACCAATATGCGACAAGACGCTCGCACTCCAGACTGTTGTGAACATGCTCAGGACCGTTTGCAGAGGCTGTGGATTAGAGGTAATAATGTTGTAAATAATGTTCAGTTTCTAGCACAGACTGATCGGTTCGCTTCATAAGATCTCAATGTATCGTCAGGAGCCACGTATTTCCTGTATATGACTATATATGACTCTCAAAGTGATGGTAGCCATTATATGAATCACACCAAAGGACTACGGTTTCAGCTAAAAATCTTCTTTACTGCTCTACTCAAGAAAAAAAAAGTCACCTACATCGTGAATGGCCTGAGGGTGAGTAATTCAACAGCTTCCCTTTAACCAAATCCATTCTTAATGGTTAAACCCAAGAAATCAGCTTTGCATTAGTACACACATAATGGCACAGTTGCTTTTTTTAAGCTTGTCTGAATTAATATTTCAGGAGATTTCATGTTAATGACTAATTGCATACAGCAAAGCATTATGGGAGGATGACATACACAGATCTCTGGTGATGACCGATAACGGGACGCCAGGCAGCACCTCTTTCACCTGCTGCACCATACGTGCTACTCGTGAGTCTTCGGCTCCAGCACTTGTGCCCAGGAAACCCTGCGCCACTGTACGAGGTCTGGCACCCAAATCTGTCAAAAATATAGTTTCATGTTACACTAGAAGACAAAATACATCTACTATACTGATCCAGTGATCTAACTTTATGTATATATACACATCATAATTGCATTTCTCACCATTGAATCCGTTCTTACTTGAATGTGCAGTCTGAGGGGCAGTGTGTCTTTTCCTTTTGATGTGTTCGGCTTTGTCTGCTTTAGTAATCTGTGTGGAGATCACGCCCAGCTCGGTGGCCAGCAGCTGACAGAGGGACACAATGGACAATACATTAAACGGCACACCGAAGTCAAAGCTTTAAAATGGACATGAAACAGATCTGAAGGTTAGGCAGATGAAAAACCATGTCAGTGGACAATAAGATAATGGTTTGTTTGAATGTTTTTAATGGTAATTCAACCAAGTATGACATTACCGGAAAATGGTTTCAAATCCATTTAATTCCTAGGAATTTCAGATAGCATTCATTACTACAGAAGCATGACTTACAAACTTTCAGCAGGCAATAGGCAGAGGATCGGTCCATGCATTTACACGCACTTTAAATGTTTTAGTAGGACTAATTCATTTTTTTTTTTTTAAATGCTCTAGTTGAATGATACCAGTCCAGTTTTTGTGACATGGACTAACACTACTGTTCAAAAGTTTGGAGTCACTAAGATTTTTTTAATGTTTCTGAAGGAGTCTCTATGCTCACCAATACTGCATTTATTTAATCAAAAATACAGTGATAGTTAAATATTATTACAATGTAAAATACCCTTTTAAAATGTAATTTATTCCTGTGATGGAAAGCTGAATTTTCAGCATTATTACTCCAGTCTTCAGTGTCACATGATCCTTCAGAAATCATTCTAATATGCTGATTTGCTGCTCAAGAAACATTTCTGATTATTATCAATGTTGAAAACAGTTGTGCTACTTCATATTTTTGTGGAGTGTTACGATAGTGTAGATAACATGATGGTATCTCGGTTTGTCCAGCATGTATAAACATTAATAATCACTAGGGCTGGGTATTGACACAAATTTCACAACTCGATTCGATTTCGATTCACAAGCTTGCAATTCGATTCGATTCGATTCAATGTCGATTATTTTGTATATACACTCACCTAAAGAATTATTAGGAACACCATACTAATACTGTGTTTGACCCCCTTTCGCCTTCAGAACTGCCTTAATTCTACGTGGCATTGATTCAGCAAGGTGCTGAAAGCATTCTTTAGAAATGTTGGCCCATATTGATAGGATAGCATCTTGCAGTTGATGGAGATTTGTGGGATGCACATCCAGGGCACGAAGCTCCCGTTCCACCACATCCCAAAGATGGCTCTATTGGGTTGAGATCTGGTGACTGTGGGGGCCATTTTAGTACAGTGAACTCATTGTCATGTTCAAGAAACCAATTTGAAATGATTCGAGCTTTGTGACATGGTGCATTATCCTGCTGGAAGTAGCCATCAGAGGATGGGTACATGGTGGTCATAAAGGGATGGACATGGTCAGAAACAATGCTCAGGTAGGCCGTGGCATTTAAACGATGCCCAATTGGCACTAAGGGGCCTAAAGTGTGCCAAGAAAACATCCCCCACACCATTACACCACCACCACCAGCCTGCACAGTGGTAACAAGGCATGATGGATCCATGTTCTCATTCTGTTTACGCCAAATTCTGACTCTACCATCTGAATGTCTCAACAGAAATCGAGACTCATCAGACCAGGCAACATTTTTCCAGTCTTCAACTGTCCAATTTTGGTGAGCTCGTGCAAATTGTAGCCTCTTTTTCCTATTTGTAGTGGAGATGAGTGGTACCCGGTGGGGTCTTCTGCTGTTGTAGCCCATCCGCCTCAAGGTTTTGCATGTTGTGGCTTCACAAATGCTTTGCTGCATACCTCGGTTGTAACGAGTGGTTATTTCAGTCAAAGTTGCTCTTCTATCAGCTTGAATCAGTCGGCCCATTCTCCTCTGACCTCTAGCATCAACAAGGCATTTTCGCCCACAGGACTGCCGCATACTGGATGTTTTTCCCTTTTCACACCATTCTTTGTAAACTCTAGAAATGGTTGTGCGTGAATATCCCAGTAACTGAGCAGATTGTGAAATACTCAGACCGGCCCGTCTGGCACCAACAACCATGCCACGCTCAAAATTGCTTAAATCACCTTTCTTTCCCATTCTGACATTCAGTTTGGAGTTCAGGAGATTGTCTTGACCAGGACCACACCCCTAAATGCATTGAAGCAACTGCCATGTGATTGGTTGATTAGATAATTGCATTAATGAGAAAATTGAACAGGTGTTCCTAATAATCCTTTAGGTGAGTGTATATCAGGTACAATACATGGCAAATTTTCTCAAGGAAAACAAATCTCTTAACTAATGCTGTAAACTATGGGAGTCAGTTGTAGCCTACTATAATATTGAAGGTAAAAATTAACTGATTTGTATACAAACACTTAAATTACACTCAATAATGTTTTTTTTATAATAATAAAGTTATAATATTAACTTTACAATTACATAATCATATTTCTACTCCAAATTGTTTTAAATATAAACACTTAAATGGTGGCTGTCATAAAAACTTGCCAGATTTATTCATACATGCATTAAATATTGAAGAACATTAAACATTATAATGAATTTGTGATATGGGGCATATATTTAGCAAAATGCTCCTCTCTAAAGTTATTTTTCTAGCTGACTAACAAGTTTATGGACACTGGATATGGCTTTTCTGAGGTAAATTGACGTTACATTGTTCACAAGCTGTTTTACTGACGCCTTTCCAGTTGAAACACTGATTGTATACCTCTTGATTGTGGAGTCCCACAGGGATCAATCCTCGGGCCGGTATTGTTTACCCTGTACATGCTACCACCTTTGGCTTCCATTTTTAACAAATACGGAGTATCCTTTCATCTATACGTTGATGATACTCAGATCTATTTTCCCTTAAAACATAACGATAAAAACAGTTTACAACCGCTGTTGGCCTGTTTAAAAGAACTCAAGCTTTGGCTCTCAAGTAATTTTCTAAATTTAAACAAAAATAAAACTGAAATAATTCTATTTGGGCCTAAGGAAAACTGTGTTTGATGTTGACCGTGGTTCTCTTGCTCTATATGAAACACAATGCGTTAGAAATCTAGGCGTTTTGTTTGATCACAACCTAAAATTTGATAAACAGATCAGTACTGTTGTGAAATTATGCTTTTTTCATCTTTGCCAACTCTCTAAAGTTAAACCGTTTTTATCCCAGAGCAACTTCCAAACAGTGATTCATGCTTTTGTAACAACACGTTTAGATTATTGTAATTCCCTTTATTATGGTGTCTCTCAGTCTTCTCTCTCCCGTCTACAGCTAGTGCAAAACTCCTCACTGGGACCTGCAAGTATGAGCCGGTAACTCCTATTGTATCTGCACTGCACTGGCTACCTGTCAAATTTAGAATTGATTTTAAAATTCTTCTATATGTTTACAAATCCCTCAACAATTTGGCCCCTCAGTACCTGACTAATCTGCTCCGTCCGTACACTCCCTCTAGAACTCTGAGATCCAGTGAGCACTGTCTACTCATCGTGCCTAGATCTAGACTTAAAAAACGAGGTGATCACGCTTTTGCGACTGCAGGTCCAAAACTTTGGAACGGTTTACCTTTTCACATCAGATTAGCTCCCTCTATTTCCACCTTTAAATCTGCTCTAAAGACCTATTTATTCTCTTTGGCTTTCAGTACTCTTTGATCTTAGGTTCAGTTATTGTTTTACTATTGTTGTGTGTTCATTAAGTTTGGGGGTTTTTTTTCTTCTTTTCTTTTTTTTCTATCTTTTAGTTTGATTCTTTTATGTACAGCACTTTGGTCAGCCTTGGTTGTTTTTAAATGTGCTTTATAAATAAATATTGTATTGTATTGAGCGATTCTTTCCATATGACATGATACAGATTTCGGTAAGTTGTACTCTATCTTTTAACACACTTTCAGATGCTCATTCATGTTTATTTGGAGTATGGGGTCTCTGCGGAACAAAAGCGGGCATTTCTAAATTTGTGGGTGTTTTTAAACTGATGGGTGTTTATAAACCATGCAATGAAAATGATGTGAAAGTGCAGTGAGTTTTAAAGGAAAGTGCAACGGTACAATGTTTGATAGATAAAATAATACACAATTCAACACAAAAAATAAAAGGAAAAAAGTTTTACCTCTTGGACTTTGCTGGCAAATTCTTGAAGAGATTCACCATCTTCTTTAGACAATGGTGGAAGCCATCTGGTTGAGAGCATTTCAAATCAATCACACCTTACAATTTTGTACAGAGACACTTAGCGAGAGTGAGAAATAAAATGTATTAATTCAGAAAGACATGATGCTTCTGATTCTTTATTCACTCAATAATTATAACATTAAACATCACCATTAAACATTAGCATCTACCTCTTCAAAATGTCAACATTTTATACAACTAAATATATTCAAACATTTAAAAGTGACAGTAATTAAAGTACAATATTTAGCAATAGGCAAGTATGCACAAAAATTCAGGACTAAACCTGAAACTGTCGGTCTTATAAGCTTCATCTTTAAGACTCCTGAGGCTCTTAAATACTGAAAAGCTTCATTAATGTATTACCAGTTCTGGCCTGTCGAGAGCAGCAATAGAGGATTGTACGTTTAAAATACTGCCACTGGACAAAGGAGAAACTGTAATATGTAGTACCTTACATGGTACACTGTGAACGGTACAAAAAAGGTCCACAGCAGCTCCGTCAGCCATGAGGATTCTGGTGTGCTCTGAAAAGAAACAGAGAAAGACCTTTTATATCATCCTAGATGCTAGTGTTTAACAGAACAGTTATGTGCATGTCGATGCCTTGACGCTTATTATCTATACATACTTTCACATGCACAGTGCAATTCTCCCTACCCAGTTGACCATGGAGCTGCAAAAGCAGGTCATTCAAAAAATCGTCATGGAATTACCATCACAACCATAAGCGCATTAACAAAAGACCGCCCACATTTACATAAAACACCCATCCAGAATTCAGCAACTCGCCCCACCCAGATGAACGACAGTGCTGCACCAGCTGTTTTCACATGCAAAACAGTAAGCAAATCATAACAGAAGTCATTTACATATATAAGACGTAAAGCTACAGTACAGTGTGTATCATTTTTAGAGCATGAGAGGTCGAAAACCTAAATTATAATTATAAAACTAAATTATATAATTTTTTTTGATGCAAGAAAGCCTGGCAGCAAAAAATACAATTTTATTTGGTTATTTTATTACTACTGTGGTACAGTGCAATAAAAAACAACAAGCTATTATGTGACAATTAGAACCAATAAGTAGATGTTTAATGTTGATTTAACAGAAGGATTAAATAAAATATAACACACAATTATACACACACACACACAAATAAATCTAACACTAGAGTACTAAAGGGAGTAGAAAAAAGCATTAACGTAACGTAATTGAAATGAAATAGTTTCACACATTTGTAAATTAATATATATTAATTATCACAATATACTGTATATTGGGTCTTTACTATGGAAGCTTGTTTCCACCACGGAATAAAAAATATAAAAATTTATATAATAAAAAAAAAATCTCACAAATCTGATTTTCTTTTAATTCTGAGAAAAAAAAAGTCAGAATTGAGAGATATAAATGCGCAATTGTGAGTTGCAATGTCAGAATTGCGAGAATGTCACAATTCAGACAATTGAGAATTGCAAGATGTAAACTTAGAAAAGGTTGAATTGTGCTGCAATTACCTTTTTTATTTTTTTTATTCTGTGGCTCAAACAAGCTTCCATACTTAAAACATACAAATATTTAGCTGCCTTTTAAAATTGAAAGAATCAGATGTGGAGGTCAGTGGCATCAGCTGTAATACAGCAGCTGAATGAGTGGATCATATACATACTCCAGTGCTCACTAAAACAAATAATAAAACCATTTTGCAATGCTGTAATGGGAGCAAGAGGTCACTATGAGCCGATCTGCCGACCTTTGACAGTCCATTTTTCTATTGCACTGTGAATCACTTATTATCAGTGCTGCTATAAATATCAACACTCACACAAAGACCCTCCTGTGTGTGTTACAGGAACTTGAGGATGAAAAAAGATCTGGAAACTCTAGACACGATTGACAATTATTCAGTCTCATTTAAATGCATGGGTGGATTGTTTCATAGGAAAGTGATTTACAGAAATGACAAGTGCAGAATTGTCATAGAAACTACAGATAGCATTACATTACATACACATTCAGAGTGATTATTATCTATTATGTGTGTGAATTTAACCGGGGTTACAATAAAATACCTGTTAACTGCAATCATTCAACAAGAGTGGATTATAAAAAAGGGTTTAAATGCAATTACCACAGCTATGAAAGGCCTCTTCACCAGCAATGCCACAGGCTGGATGGAGTCAGACACAGAGAAAGGCCAAGAGCTGAGGAGAGAGAAGAAGTTGGGCTTTTAAAAATGGCAGCTTTCTTAAAGAGAAAAGGAAATGCCATCTAAAAGCTAATGGCAAAGTGGGTGTCAGCTGATTAACAGGCAGTAAAGGCTAAACCTGAGGATCAGTAAAGCTTAGAGAGGAAACGTCAAAGAAGCTTAGCGAGGACCTGGCAACCCTCCCAGAACAGATCCACATTTTAATCACCGAAGTCTCACCATTAAAGTACTCCTTACTTACCAAACATTATTTTTATCAGGCACCTGACTGTCTACGTACAGTACGTTCACGTTTAAAACCAAATCAGATACATTATAAATCAAAATGTAAACTATATTATCGACTGACTCTTTATATAAAGTTTGTTATACAAGTATATCCAACTTTTCAGCATACATACACATTGGGTGATATATACTATATAGTAGGGCTGGGTGATATGGACAAAGAAATCATATCTCGGTATTTTTTGGCTGAATGGCAATATACGGTATATTTCTCTGTATTTTTTACATTTTTCTATTGGGATTTAGAAAAAAAATCTGTATTTATTTAAAACAAAAAATCTTATTTCACATCCTGCCCAATGTTGTCCTACACAAAATGTTCATCGGCTATGAAAACAAATATAGTGAATATAACCATGTAGCCTATGCTTTTTATGCATTATGTGCATAAAAGGGTCAAATCACATTACATTCTAACATTGTAACATCACAATCTAAAAATAAAAATAATGCTTTTTAAAGCAGAAGTTAAATTCACTAAACTAAAAATTAAAATAAATAAAAACAAAAGCACAGACTACAGTATATTAGGCTATTTTGATTACCCAATTACAATAGTCACTTTACAGTTACTGCTATCATAAAAATACACTTACTTGTAGGTTTAAAATTCTACATATGGCATATTTATTGTTCATCAACATATATTTTAGCAAAATGTATATTTTAGTCAGAAGTCAGATATACAAGTATGGCCAACTTTATCTGCATACATACAGTATACTCGCATAGGGCAAAATATAATTTATAGCAAATCTCAGCTGACTGATTTTGTATGAAATCTGCTAAATGCAACTATAAGGTATTAAGATATACGCATTAACACCACGATTTTCTGTAAAGCTGCTTTGAAACAATGTGTATTTGTGAAAAATAAATTTGACTTGAATTGACTACAGCCAAAAGTAAAGAAAGAAGAATGTTTTGAACCTGAACTTGAGGAGGCCGGTTCGGCCGTTGGTGGTGTCCTCCTCTGGAAAGAGCAGGAGGGGTAAAGCGTTAGGAGATGAGCAATATCTGCAGAGGGTCTCAGTCAGCTCCGTCCTGCTCCCTACGCCCTGACCCAGCTCCATGAAACCCCTCGCCCAGCACAGGAACCCCACAGGGCCCTCCAGCAGAGGCTAAACACACAGAGAAAGAGGCAAACATGGTTAGATGTAGCTGATTAGTTACAGCATGATGATAGTTCACTAATTACACAGTAATTAACTAAAAAATTAGATAAAAATGGGATATAGCAATGAAAAGTATCTTTTTTTTTATTATTGAAGCTGAATCAAGTAGGAAACATTGTGTAATGCATCTGAGCAATGCGTTCAAACATTTGTGGTCAGTACGTTTTTTAAATGCTTTTGAAAGAAGTCTCTTCTGCTCACCAAGGCTACATTTATTTGATCAAAAATACAGTAATATTGGGAAATATTATTACAATTTAAAATTCTAAAAATGTTCTGGTTAATAAATATTTTAAAATGTAATTTATTCCTGTGATCAAAGCTGAATTTTCAGCATCATTACTCCAGTCTTCAGTGTCACATAATCCTTCAGAAATCATACTAATATGATGATTTGCTGCTCAAGAAACATTTATTATTATTATCATCAATGTTGAAACAGTTGTGCTGCTTAATGTTTTTGTGGAAACTGAGATACATTTTTTCAGGATTCTTTGATGAATATAAAGTTCAACATTTATATGAAATAGAAATATTTTGTAACATTGTAAATGTATTTACTGTCAACTTTGATCAATTTAATGTGTCCCTGCAGAATAGAAGTATTAATTAAAAAAAACTGAATGGTAGTGTACATATACTGAGTGTATTATTATACTGTGCAAGTTGTGTAAATAATATATTATGTATATTATATATGTATATTAGGGTTATAACTATTTTACAAATAAAAGATTTTCTGTATCATAAATCAATAAACTTTTGCTTAAAAAGAAGTCACAAAATTATGGAAAAATTTACAGAAATTTCCAGTTCAAATTATTGTTCCATAAATTTGTGACTCTTATGGAAATTTCCACTATTTGCTCCTTTCTTCCTTTGATTTCTGCTCCAAGAAACTGGTACCATCCAATAATTTGCATTTGGAGTGGCATTCTGCACTTTTCTTCTAGTGAAGATTCTTCTAAAGGCACACTTCCTCTTCTTCCATGTGATTGCTGAAATCTCACTAGATTATTGGTCCAGATAGCCTTGTTCTTCTGTAAGGTAGTATCACTTATCTTTTGCGACATTATATATTGCTTGCTACTGAAACAAATATCAAAAAGTATCAAGTTGAGTTGTTTGCTCATAAAGCTCCCTCTCTCTCTCTGTTCCATGCCATACCAAGATTTGGATTGTTCTAGAAAAACAGTTCAAGACACTTCCAGCTCAACAGTCCTAGAAAGTTCCAGAAAGTTCTAAACAGTTCTAGAAAGTTTTAGGAAGTGCTAATTATAAGCAGTAATGTTTGTTATATAGGGCTGGGTAAAAAATATTGATTTCTTGATTCTAATCGATTCTCATTTTTAAGAACCGATATCGATTCTTAAATCCAAGAATCGATTAGTTTATCCTGTTTTAAGTTGATGAATAAACGTAACTTTGTAGAGCCCCTCCCATCCAAATCAATCGCAATAATCTTTGTGCTTTGTTACTTTTGATAAGATACAAAGTCTCAGATTTCAAATTACGTCCATTTTATTACGAAATCTAAAAAAATAAATACCGTTTTGGTGCTGTTTGATGTGGTGTGACAGATCACAGTAGCGCAGCTCAGCTCGAGAAGCGGCAGCGCGGGGCGCACATGAACTGATCATCTCCTCCACTTTAATATCAGTTACAGCGCGAAATAAACATTAATGAACGTCTGACTCTGAAGGTATACGAAAATGAAGACTAAAATCCTTATCACGTCACATGTAATCGCTCAATCAGTGTTTCAACCGTGGAAAGAAAGCTTGTGTATAAAACAGCTTGTGAACAATGTAATGTCACATTTACCTCTGAAAAACTATTCAGTGTCCATAAACTCATTAGTCAGCTAGAAAAATGAACTCTAGAGATCAGCACTTTGATAAATATATGCACCACATTACATAGGCTATTCATTATAATTTTTAATGTTCTTCAAATTCTTATTTAGGTTATACTCCAAGACGTAGAATCTTTGATTCTGAAGTACAGTATCCACACTGGTGCGGTGTCTGACAGCAAAGCTGCACATACTCCTCAAAACATTAGATTCATCCGCGCTGAGGAGCCGCGCCGACGCACAACTCACGTACAGATGATAACTCCGCAAATAACTGCAATTGCAGGTTTCAAACAGAGATGGCAACAAAGAGGCAAAACTTACGGACTGCAGCTTTAATGCATGTTTGAATAAATCAGTCAAGTTTTTATGATTGCCACCATTTAAATGTTTATTTCAAATTTTTCTACATTTAGTAGAAATAGAAATATGATTATGTAATTGTAAAGTTAGTAATATAACTTTATTATTATAAAAAACATCCTTGAGTGTAATTCATGTTTGTATTTAAATCAGTTAAGGTTAACCTTCAATATTATAGTAATGTACCAACTGACTACCATGTATAGTTTACAGCAGTAGTTAAGAATTTTTTTCCTCAAGAAAATTTGCCATGTACTGTATCTGATATATATCCACAATAATCGATATTGAATCGAATCGTGAAATTTGTGTCAATACCCAGCCCTATTGTTATATGGTTGTTAAACTTTTTTTAAACTTAAAGGAATTAGGGCGTTTTTCATAGTTTTTAAGCAAAAGTTCATCGATTTATGATACAGGAAATATTTTATTTGAAAAATAATCAAAAGGTTATAACCCTAATGTATATAATATTTAAATTCATTATTATTTAATAATTTAGTACACTAATTGTAAATCTTCAATTTTGTTTATTGTAATGTACAATTACATGTATTATTAATAAGTCTACATTTATAATAAATACTTGATTTTATTTTCTAACTAAAACCTAGGTCAACTCATACAGAAATGTAAGCTCAAGCAGAGCAGCATGACCTCATGTTTGAAACCGAATGCAAGTTACTCCTACTGCCCCGCATCCAAACAAAGTGAATCTTTTGAAGTGAGCAAACAGAGAGAATGAAACCTCATTCACTGGCCTCTGGCCTAACATTAAGTCAGCACAGCTGCCAAAGGAGAAATAGACCTCATTGTGTGAGTAAACCAATGAAAGACACAGAAGTCAAGGGCAGAGCAGAGGAGAAAGAGATTACATCATGCTAGGAAAACACTGAGACACACATACACACTCACCGTGTTACAGGAGGTCAGGAGGTTGATAATATTGTGGTCGAAATGTGTAACGTGATTGCAGATGTAAAGTCGGGCAGTTTTGTCCCGTAAGCGCGGGCTGTTCTCCTGGACATGCAAACCCAGCACTGAACACATTATTCTCACTATGAACCTGAAACAGCACAGACAGATGACAATTAACACACACTGGCTTAAATACAGCAAACATACAAAAACGCAAACTAAGGGTGTGTTCACACTTGAAGTGACGATGTGAAGGCCAAGTATGGTAACCCATACTCGGAATTTGTCCTCTGCATTTAACTCATCCAAGTTAGTGCACACACATTAGGAGTAGTGAGTACCGTATTTTTCTGAATATAAGACGATCCCCCTTTTTCAAGATGTACCTTTTGAAAAATAGCTTTTTGCAGACCAAACCTTGTATTTTATAAAGAAATTACCTAGTAATTTTCATATTGCATATTTTTCATTTTTCATTTTTGTATTGAAATTATGGTAAATACTGGTAAAATGTACAAACAACAACATTTAAAAAATAAAAAAACTTTTTGGCATACCATAACAATAATCTGTAGCCCATCTAAATTATATAACAATTAGGCTGTCCATCTCAGTGAAAACCATGTAGCCTACCAAAATTTCATTAAAGCCGGGGCGTACACGGTGCGATTTTTGCTGTCGTATGAGCTCGCAGACGATTTTTTCACTCGCGTGGAAATCGTTGATGCTCGCATGGTCGCGACTCGCAGCATGTGAGAGGAATTACGAGACGAGCCGAGCACGTTACGAGCACCTCACGACCTCCCGATAATTTTTAAACATGTTTAAAAAGTTCGGGGAGTCAGCCCGATTTTCAACAGTGTAGGCTGTTCCCTATTGTCAAATCATACACAACCACGTCACATAGGCTAAATCTATGTGTATTATTAAGCTATAAGTGGCTGCAACCATACAGCATGCGCATAGACTGTCACACACACGCGCACTTTCTCTCTCTCTCTGGTTGTTTCTGTTGAAAGGAATGGCTGCTGTTCTCTGGTTTTCAACAAATAATTTGCACACATCATTTTTTTCTTTCTTTTTCCTATCCGAAGCTATAGCTGCAACACTGAAAGCTCCAGTCTCTGTGTTTAGCGCAAACGTGATTGCCTCTGGCTCGTCTTGCAGTCGTGCCGTGTAACAGCTGCTTTGACGCGATTATCAAGTTAACTGACTCGTACCGTGTGCAATATCTCACGACCTCCCGAGTGTCCAAATTTGCACAGTGTACGCCCGCCTTAACAGTAGAAGTGAAATCTTATTGTAGTTGAAATCTGGGTACCGTCTTACGTTTTAAAATCACGTATGGAGGAAGTTTGGTCCCGTCAGCGAGGCACGCAAACATCTCACGCAAGACTCTCTTTTTGCGCTCGCGATCTTCTAACATTACACTCTGACACACCGTATTTCGTGGCACACTCGTTTTTACGTACATTTGGCGGCACTTGTTGCGGGTGCATGTAAAAGTCTAGACCCTGAATATAAGACGAAACCGTTTACTTAGGGTGTAATTCTAAGAAAAAAAAACATTGTCTTATATTCGGAACAATACAGTAGTGGACACACACTGCAAACCGTGGACACACACCCCCGGAGCAGTGGGAAGCCACTGGGAGTTAGGTGTCTTGCTCAAGGGCACCTCAGTCATTTCCTGCTGGTATTAAGAATCAAACCTGCAACCTTCAGGTTACAAGTCAGACTCTCTAACCATTAGGCCACAACTGCCCAGAGTAGTTCTTTTCTCTCCAAAAAAAGCAACAAATACATTTAGTCCTGGTTCACTTAGTGTTCACACTGTCTTTTTTAAGACTGAACCTAAAGATACAAATTTTTTTAAAAGCGCTCATTATATGTGCGTACATATGATGGTATTTTGACCAGCTGAGAACTCGTGAAGAACTTATAAAATGTGTAAAGGAGTCAAAACAGCGGCAGGAATTCCTCCGTCACACACACAAACAAAGATCTGCTGCGAGGAGACGCATTTCTGATGACAAACAAAAATGACAAAGAATTTTACACTACATTTTATATACATGCATTAGGAAACTTGTGACTGATCACTAAGCTATTAATAATTTTTAAACACCTTAATCAGATGTGTGACAAATTTTTACAAGTAAAAACTGTGTGTAAAAATTATACATTAATAAAAAAAATGCTGTTTAAAAACATCTGAGCATGTCACACTGCAGCAGTATTGTTATTGTTAACTAAAACAATTAAATTAAATATTAGCTAAAAACGTTGCCTTGGCAAAAACGGAAATATATAAGTTTAAGTTAATAAAAAATAATTAAAGCCATATAGAAATATTTAAAAAATGACAAAAGCAATAAAAAAATTACTCAAACTTAAACTGAAATTAAAGTGAAAACTGAAATTATAAAAATAAAATCCAATTCAAAATATTAATAAATACTATAAGAGCATATAAATAATACTATGCAATGTTTTCTAAATATGATTTTTTATTACTGATCCTAGTCTTTTGATGTGCTTTCTAAATGTTGCTATCTATTAACGCTCCAGTGTGGCGTCTTACCTTCTGACAATACTGTCAGGTAGTGCACAACTCACTAGAAACACATGAACACCAATAAATATTCGCAGTAGCATCAAGCACAATCCGACAGGGGAGTACAGCAACAACAGCAGCAGGATGAAGCGATCATTTGGTAACCTGTGGAAACAGATGACAGGAATAGAAACCAGCTTCAGGATCTATTTCTGAGAACAGCCGTTTGGCAGAAACCAACATCCATCTCTCCATGTCAGAGACCTGAGTAGTGTACACAGGAGACTGCATAACTACATTTCCAGCAGTTTACTAACTAGTGCACTTTATTTCTGCTGTCATGTCGGAGTTACTCTAATATATCAGGATGACTAGAAACATGAGTTAAGGCCTTGGTGGGAAAAATCAGCTAATATACAATAATGCATTATGATTTAAATGTAAGTTTTATGCAGGCAACAGGCCTTACTGCTGACATAAATAATCACAAATATTAAGACTGACTGTGTTTATATATACAGCATATTTTGGCAGGTTTCATTAACTGAAAAAACAGCCAACTTTTATATTATGCAATACTAACATATAAACCATATAATAACCGTTCAAAAGAACAGCATTTATTTGAAATAGTAAGATAGTAAAGGTTTATGTTACAAAAACATATGTGTCACTTTTGATCAATTGAATCCGTCCTTGGTAAATAAAAGTATTCACTTTCAAACTGTTTCATTAGCATTTATGACAAACATAGTGTATTAAATTACGTACGTGCAAAAATAACCAGAAATCATTCGTGTTTACTATTTATTCTCTTATGTATGTATCTGAAAATCATTCCATAGTCTCTAACAGACTTTATACGGATGTGTTTTTGAGGGTTTGATGTTGAACATGCTACGGCTAATTGTGTTAGCTCTGCAACTGTTGTCATTTCAAGCTTTAAATGTGAATAAGTTACCGCTGGAAGTCGAACATCTGCTCAATCCCCCGCGTTTCCATTATTTAAGCTCTTTCTGGGATATTGTCAAAGGCTCCTGCATACTATTCTTCAGGGTTTAACGGAAGGTGAGAGGGGGAGAGACGCTAGCCCGTTATTAGCCTGTGCTGTTATTCGCCATGTTGAGAAGCTGCTGATGTTTCTAGATGGAGAACAAAGAACTTCAGGAAAGAAACGAGATTAGACACTCCAGGGCTACTTCCGTGCTGGATCACGTGCGTTGCTGTAACGCATCTGATTGGTCTTTAGATGTTGAGGCTCGCTTTTATACAACAAATAAAATTATAATACTCGATATTTAATAGTGCACACCGCCAAATAATTGGAGAAGTGCAATTTTCCACAAATACAACATAAAATAAATATTGTTCGATACATATTTTTTCCTTGACAATAACATGTTTTAATTAACATTCCACTGGTTTCACAGACCAGGATGGATAAAACCTAGTCCCAGACTAAAATGCGTGTTTGAGCTGTTTTAACTGAAACCAATATCTTAAAATATGTCAGTGTCAGTGCCATTGTTTTGGCTCAAGATGCACGCCAGTAATGTTTTTTTCTAAGGCACGTTTATAAATGAAACCGGGCCATTATGTAACCATTTCAGTTATAAGCTAGCGACCTCCTATGCCGCATTTGTTAACCTTTTACCAAATATTCAAGAGTGGATGAGCTGGCAAATAAAGCATCTATGTTCCTCTTCAGTTTTCAAAAGACAACTCACCTTTCATCTCCGCCTTATTTTCTTGTTTTTCTACGTGCATTTTTCTAGTAGAAGGCTGACATCTTGCGTTATGGAGTATGCACTACAATACAGTCTGACAGCCTTTAGCAGACAATAGTTTAACATAACATTTACATTTTTACATTTTCTATTATTTTTGTATTCTTACATATTTAGACAACTCCTAACTATTCTTTCATTTTCTTCCTTTTGCCTTATGAAATTAACTTTGTGCAGAAAACAGGTGCTGTTTTCAAACACTAGGGGGAACCACAAGTCTTCTTATTTCCCAATGTCACTTTTTCAACTCTCAAGACTTTATGAAAACTATTGGTGTCAGTGACTTTTTGCTAGCAATAAATGCTCTATTTTTTCTACTTTGTTCCTTCATGGAAAAATAAGTCACAATTTAGCAGGGTAGCCTAGCCTACATTAACTGTAGTAACCCACATCTCTCTCAGTATATAGTATATTGACAGTATATTGACAAAGAAAATAACGCAGTTTGTCATAGGCTATATTGATCCGAGCATTACTGCAAAGGTAATATACTACACAAGCCTAAAAATCTGACACGTCTGATCTATACGGCTGCCATTTATAATAAAACTCAGTACGAATGAATGTCTCTCTCCTCACAAACACACACACAGTCAGATAACAGTGGTGCCCCTTGAATGCAGTGCATTCGCCCCCAGCTGCAGTTCCCAAATACGTCTCTTCAGTAAGAGATTGAATCTGCCCCATTCATTAGCCTAAGTGGATGAGCTTCCCTAATAGATGCTCCCCTTCCCCTCAATAATTGCTGTTGATTGGCATAAATTAGACCCTAGTTGCCAGACGAGTGATTCTCGACGACGATAATCTGATTCCCAGTTGAAACTAATAGGATTTTAACTCCGGTTTGGCCTAATGTCCGTCTGTAAGGCCTGGCCCGGCTCTGTTAGGCCAGACCTGCCCTTCAGCCCAGCGGCCGCATGCACAACTCACTCTTACTGCAGGGCTGCAGATGAGCGTCCG
This sequence comes from Coreius guichenoti, assembly GCA_039654105.1. Lineage (NCBI taxonomy): Eukaryota > Metazoa > Chordata > Actinopteri > Cypriniformes > Gobionidae > Coreius > Coreius guichenoti. The sequence continues at coordinate 32,399,021 of CM077173.1, forward strand.
AATAAATGAATTTGTACCCTCAGGTGAACACGCACGCACACGTGCTGTCAAACCAGACCTATGAACAGATGGTGTGGCTAACAGTGTGTCAAGAGAACTTGACTTTATAAGGCCTAAAATTGTATAGGAAAAGAGACGGGTTTGAAGAAGCTCACTATAATGCAAAACAAGGGCTCTTCTTTTTTGGGTTTCCATGTTTTATGGGTACTTTCCATAGACGTAATGGTTTTTATACTGTACAAACTGTATATTCTCTCCCCTTACACTAACCCTAACCCTAAACCTACCCATCACACAAAACTTTTTTATATTTTCAAAAAAGATCATTCTGTGTGATTTATAAGCTTTTTCCTCAGGGGGACCAAAAAAATGTCCCCACAAGGTCAAAATGTATTGGTATTACTATACTTGTGGGGACATTTGGTCCCCATAACATATAGGGAAAACCAGGCCACATACATACACATATATGTTGGTGCATCTATCGTTATGAGGACATTCCATAGGCTTAAGGCTTTTATACTGTGCAAACTATATATTATATCCCCTAACCCTAAACCTACCCAAAACAGAAAACTTTCTGCATTTTTACATTTTTAATAAAACATTGTTTAGTATGTTTTTAAGACATTTTCATTACGAGGACTCAGGAAATGTCCTCACAAACCACATTTACATTGTAATACCAGTGTAATACCCATGTAATTATACAAAATTGTGTCCTCATAAATCATATAAACAAGCACACACACACACACACACACACACACACACACACAGTTCCTATAGGGAGGTGGTTACTTACAGGCCCAAGTCGCTATGATGTTTAGGTCTGTCCTTCGAGTCATCCCAAAAACCTCTTTTGAACAAGCTACAAGATTTGAGGTATTATTCTTGTCTGTAGCACAAATGGTGAACATGCTAAAAACAAATGTTCAAATCCTAAGCCTAAGTATGAATAATAGTGAGCTGTGTTAATTTAGTGTGTTATCATTTATATTCACTTGCTTCCATGTTAGGCCATCAAAATGATGTCCAGATCAGTATATTAACACATTTTGCACCAATCCCTCCTAAATCAAAGCTTTTTGAGACACATGTCCCTAATGAAGATCACCCTTATTTGATATTATTTGTCATCAGGCTGATAAGAGCGAGCAGCACGCCTCGAGTCTAATGAAACTCCACTCCATTAGTGCTGAATCGGACAGATTGGCCTCCCAGAGAAATGAATTGAGTTTTTTGTATTTGTGAGATCATTCTCCCTGCATTAACTGATCTTTATCCCATCTCTTCATCACAGCCAAATCAGGTTAGGCGGCCATGATTAGCTGGGGTGGCCTCCCTTTTTAAGCAGTAATTGGGTTTAGCGGCTTAGCTGATAGCGCCATTAGGACCAATAACGGCCTTGCTTGGCTCGGGGAGTGAAACAGATTCTCCTGGAACAGATGGCAGATGCTGGTAAAGGGGCTTGATTTAGAGGGGGCGAAAGCAAAGTTTGTGTAACCGTAGAAGTTCTGGCGTTGTGCTGCCTCTGTCTGTACGTCCTCTGTGTTCTGTGTTTGCCGGATGTCCGTTTAATGGGTTAATAATATGTATATATATATATATATATACACACACACAAAACATTATGACCACCTTCCTAATATTGTGTTGGTCCCCCTTTTGCTGCCTAAACAGCCCTGACCCGTCGAGGCATGAACTCCACTAGACCCCTGAAGGTGTGCTGTGGTATCTGGCACTAAGATGTTAGCAGCAGATCCTTTAAGTCCTGTAAGTTGCGAGGTGGGGCCTCCATGGATCAAACTTGTTTGTTCAGCACATCACACAGATGCTCGATTGGATTGAGATCTGGGGAATTTGGAGGCCAAGTCAACACCTCAAACTTGTTGTTGTGCTCCTCAAACCATTCCTGAACCATTTTTTCTTTGTGGCAGGGCGCATTATCCTGCTGAAAGAGGCCACAGCCACCAGGGAATATGGTTTCCATGAAAGGGTGCATGGTCTGCAACAATGCTTAGGTAGGTGGTACGTGTGAAAGTAACATCCACATGGATGGCAGGACCCAAGGTTTCCAAGCAGAACATTGTCCAAAGCATCACACTGCCTCCGCCGGCTTGCCTTCTTCCCATAGTGCATCCTGGTGCCATGTGTTCCCCAGGTAAGCAACGCACACGCACCCGGCCATCCACGTGATGTAAAAGAAAACGTGATTCATCAGACCAGGCCACCTTCTTCCATTGCTCCGTGGTCCAGTTCTGATGCTCACGTGCCCACTGTTGGCGCTGTCGGTGGTGGACAGGGGTCAGCATGGGTACCCTGACTGGTCTGCAGCTATGCAACCCCATACGCAACAAACTGCGATGCACTGTGTATTCTGACACCTTTCTATCATATATATATATATATTTTTTTTTAAACACACTTTTTTTCACTACATTATAAATTTGTCTGCTAACAATGTCCAAAAGTCCATTTCCACCACAATATCATTTCCGCCACCATCTCACAATTATGTTTTGTGATGTTGTGTTTACTAGCATTTTGTGGAATAAAATCAAAGACTCTTTTGGCTAATTTCATAACTATTATTTTATTTATTCAACACACACAATTAAATAATATTTTTACATCTTTTACATATTTTGTCAAAATAGCAGGTTGATTGAAAATGATGCCCAATAAAATATTTTTACTCATTATTTCATCTCAGAATCTTCAATGAAACTGTATACCTTGGTAAACACTTCAAGCGTTATTAATGGTAAATTGTTGGATGTAACGGAAATGACGTTACAACTAAGCAATAGGTGTAATTTTTGTACAAAAAATAAATAAAATTATATACATATATATATATATATATATATATATATATATTAGTACTGGGGGAAAATTAATTGTGATTAATCGCATCCAAAATAAAAGTTTGTGTTTACATAATATATGTACTGTGTATAATTATTATGTATATATAAATACACACACATGCATGTATATATTTAAGAAAAATATTTATATTTATATTTATATATACAGTATATACATGCAAATACATGCAATGGTCTCACATTTTCCTCAAGCACCTTCTGATACAATGTAGAATTCATAGTGGATTCTATGATGGTGAGCTGGCCAGGTCCTGCTGTAGCAAAGCACCCCTAAAGCATGACACTTCCACTTTTGCTGAAATGCTATATTTGGTTTATGCCAAACATGCCCTCTGTTATGGTTTCTAGATAATTCAATTTTAGACTCATCTGTCCAAAGCACCATTCCAGAAATCCTGGCCTTTGTCTATGTGTTCTTCAACTTCAGTCTTGCCCTCATGTTTTTCTCAGACAGCAAAGATTTCCTCCTTGCACACCTCCCATAATAATAAAAGTTGTGCAGTCTCTATCTGATGGTAGATGCATGCACTTTGATATCAACTGTAGCAAGAGCTTGCTGTAGGTCCCGTGATGATATTTTAGTGTTTTTGGAGACTTCTTTTAACATTTTGGGGTGTATTTGCTTGGACGGCCTGACCTGGCCATATTGGCAGTGGAATGGCTGAATACAAATTCTTTTGAGATCTTTTTATATCCTTTACCAGACTCATAAGCATCTTCAATGTTCTTTCTGAAGGCCTCAGAGAGCTCTTTGGATCTCACCATGGTGATACCTCACTTCAACAATCACGAGCAAACCAAACTAAATGTCTGAGGTTTAAATAAGGCAAGTCTCCTTTAAAATGCTCTGTCACAATATTCTAATCATTTGCACATGATGTGATAGACCTGTAGGTAATTTGAGCCATTTTAAGTATAAATAAATATGGGGGTGTCCTAACTTTTTCCTCACAAGAATTTACATTTGCATTTTTCAATTACATTTAACAGATATTTTTAGACTTTTCTTTGCTTTCATTTGTTTAGTTATATTACTTGAATCTCCCAATATTGTTAATGAAGATCAAATGTCCATATGTTTAACTGTTAAAAAAAACAGGCTTTCATGGGCTGTCCTAATTTTTTTTTACATGACTGTATATATACATAAGAGTGGTGTCAAATGCATTTTTAATTAATCAAATCTAACATAAAAGTTTGTGTCTGTGTATATGTACAGTGGGGAGAACAAGTATTTGATACACTGCCGATTTTGCAGGTTTTCCTACTTACAAAGCATGTAGAGGTCTGTAATTTTTATCATAGGCACTCTTCAACTGTGAGAGACGGAATCTAAAACAAAAATCCAGAAAATCACATTGTATGATTTTTAAATAATTAATTTGCATTTTATTGCATGACATAAGTATTTGATCACCTACCAACCAGTAAGAATTCCGGCTCTCACAGACCTGTTAGTTTTTCTTTAAGAAGCCCTCCTGTTCTCCACTCATTACCTGTATTAACTGCACCTGTTTGAACTCGTTACCTGTACAAAAGACACCTGTCCACACACTCAATCAAACAGACTCCAACCTCTCCACAATGGCCAAGACCAGAGAGCTGTGTAAGGACATCAGGGATAAAATTGTAGACCTGCACAAGGCTGGGATGGGCTACAGGACAATAGGCAAGCAGCTTGGTGAGAAGGCAACAACCGTTGGTGCAATTATTAGAAAATGGAAGAAGTTCAAGATGACGGTCAATCTCCCTCTGTCTGGGGCACCATGCAAGATCTCACATCGTGGGGCATCAATGATCATGAGGAAGGTGAGGGATCAGCCCAGAACTACACGGCAGGACCTGGTCAATGACCTGAAGAGAGTTGGGACCTCAGTCTCAAAGACAACCATTAGTAACACATTACGCCGTCATGGATTAAAATCCTGCAGCGCACGCAAGGCCCCTCTGCTCAAGCCAGCGCATGTCCAGGCCCGTCTGAAGTTTGCCAGTGACCATCTGGATGATATCAGAGGAGGAATGGGAGAAGGTCATGTGGTCTGATGAGACAAAAATAGAGCTTTTTGGTCTAAACTCCACTCGCCGTGTTTGGAGGAAGAAGAAGGATGAGTACAACCCCAAGAACACCATCCCAACCGTGAAGCATGGAGGTGGAAACATCATTCTTTGGGGATGCTTTTCTGCAAAGGGGACAGGACGACTGCACCGTATTGAGGGGAGGATGGATGGGGCCATGTATCGCGAGATCTTGGTCAACAACCTCCTTCCCTCAGTAAGAGCATTGAAGATGGGTTGTGGCTGGGTCTTCCAGCATGACAATGACCTGACCTGAAACAGCCAGGGCAACTAAGGAGTGGCTCCGTAAGAAGCATCTCAAGGTCCTGGAGTGGCCTAGCCAGTCTCCAGACCTGAACCCAATAGAAAATCTTTGGAGGGAGCTGAAAGTCCATATTGCCCAGCGACAGCCCCGAAACCTGAAGGATCTGGAGAAGGTCTGTATGGAGGAGTGGGCCAAAATCCTGGGAGGACAAGTATTTGACAAGTATCACTGCCGATTTTGCAGGTTTGCCCACTTACAAAGCATGTAGAAGTCTGTAATTTTTATCATAGGTACTCTTCAACTGTGAGTGACGGAATCTAAAACAAAAATACAGAAAATCACATTGTATGATTTTTAAGTAATTAATTTGCATTTTATTGCATGACATAAGTATTTGATACATCAGAAAAGCAGAACTTAATATTTGGTCCAGAAACCTTTGTTTGCAATTACAGAGATCATACGTTTCCTGTAGTTCTTGACCAGGTTTGCACACACTGCAGCAGGGATTTTGGCCCACTCCTCCATACAGACCTTCTCCAGATCCTTCAGGTTTCGGGGCTGTCGCTGGGCAATACGGACTTTCAGCTCCCTCCAAAGATTTTCTATTGGGTTCAGGTCTGGAGACTGGCTAGGCCACTCCAGGACCTTGAGATGCTTCTTACGGAGCCACTCCTTAGTTGCCCTGGCTGTTTCAGGTCAGGTCATTGTCATGCTGGAAGACCCAGCCACAACCCATCTTCAATGCTCTTACTGAGGTAAAGAGGTTGTTGGCCAAGATCTCGCGATACATGGCCCCATCCATCCTCCCCTCAATACGGTGCAGTCGTCCTGTCCCCTTTGAAGAAAAGCATCCCCAAAGAATGATGTTTCCACCTCCATGCTTCACGTTTGGGATGGTGTTCTTGGGGTTGTACTCATCCTTCTTCTTCCTCCAAACACGGCGAGTGGAGTTTGTGTGTGTGTTTATGTGTACAGTTGCATATATTATATATTTACAAACTTTTGTTAAATGTGATTAATCACAATTAATCGATTTGACAGCACTAATAACTTTGACAGCAATATATATATATATATATGGTTCATATTGGTTCATATTTCATAGCATAACAGTGGTATTTCCTGCAACAAAGTAGACGAAAATAAAAGGCATGATGCTCAACCAATTGTAGAGGAGGTTCATCTCAAAAATCTTCAGAAGAAAAGTGTAATACTCTACAAACATAGAGCTGACTTTATTTCTTTAAAACGTTGATGTTTCGGCCAACTTCAAGGCCTCCAGACATCCTTTTTATTCAGAGACAATAATTGACCCCTAGTATTGATTTCCCATGAGGATATACCTGGATATATAAAACACCCATTTAATGGTGTTTCTTTAACTCTGGCCACTTTAGGCCCTTTTAGAAAAGATTTTACTCGATTAAACGAAGTCATGGAAAGCATTTCTAAGCATCTGAGTTGTGTTATTTTCATTGATGGCTGTGGAAATGTGGATGAATTGACATATAGGAGTGGGAAAGTTTAATATTTACATAACTAAAGACAAATCTACAAATTGATAATCTACTCCACTGATTTCCCTAAGAAAAAAATCCAAAAAAACGTTTTTGACATGGAATTTCAAAATATGTGTATTCTGAGAAGTACTTATGATAGACACACACACACACACACACGTCTGATTCACTATCTTTGTGGAGATTCTCCATAGACGTAATGGTTTTTATACTGTACAAAATGTATATTCTCTCCCTTACACTAACCCTAACCCTAAACCTACCCATCACACAAAACTTTCTGCATTTTTACATTTTCAAAAAAATTCATTCTGTGTGATTTATAAGCTTGTTTCCTCATGGGGACCTCAATTTAGGATCCCACGGTGACACAAGTCCCCATGAGTCAATGTGCATTCAGGTTGAAGTCCCCACCGGGATAGAAAAACATGTACACACACACACGTCATGTTGTGATTGTATAGCCTATCTTTACAGAGTCGGGATGCAGTAAAGAGCTTCTCATTAATGTAGGAACAGTGCCGCCTTTTCCCGCTCAAATCCGTCTCTGGAGAAAGACTTATGAGAGAGCACTTCAGATGAATGAGTGTACACAAAACCACTTCAATTATTCAAGTCCAGCTTGGCACAGGGTGTGACTTTTGGGAAACACAGCACATGCTGCCCAGATCTGTGTACCTGTTGAGCATTAAAACTATTAAAATGATGGAACTATGCTGCTTAAATGGTCTGTCTCAGCAACTCATGTCGACTGTAAGATTGCAAAGAGACCAAATCAACCACCCTGGCCAACATTACCTGCTCTGATTGACCATTCCGATGTCCTAGTGTGCCAAGTTCTCAAGTCGTGGCTAACACTGTGAGGCTAATGTCTGTCGAAGGACAAAAAAGGCACTTTAAAACAATTTAAAAGAAATCAAGCAGTTCACTTTGCGGGAAAAGCATCCTGTGGTGAGTCTGAGGCAGTTGGATCATGTTAATAACGCTGAAGTTAAGTACCTGCCTGGTGAGATAAAAGACTTGACAGGTTATAGGGTGTTTCATAATATGGGAAATAATGGATAATGAGAGTGCCATAAATGTAGATTGGTATATTTTGCAAAGATGAGCTGGAGAAAATGATTGCACTGATGTATTTGACTTGTTTTGTTTAATATTCTTGTTTTCATCTGCTAACAGGCTACACGACGCAAGTGAATTAAGATACAATTCAAATGTTTTCTAAAATCCATTACGCTAAACTCAATACCTTCAACACAGCATGCTTACACAGCCCTATAAAACATCGCACTGTGATTTCACAGCAGGTGACGTGCTGAATGGGATTTATATTGCTTTCTCATGGAATTGCAACTTTATATGGGACAAAACAAAAGAGTGTTCGAGCGCGATACCAAAAACAACTGATCTTACAATACGCAACATAATTATATATGAATATAGGATTAAAACAGTACCATACAGTATATGTTAAATAACCATAGTGTATATATCAGATATAAACTCAGATCAACTCATCAAATCTATCTATCAAACATTGCTTTTATATATAAGAAATACACAATTATTTATTATGCAATATTAAACACTCCCTGACTGTTGGTGATTTCACAGTTTTGAAGAGAAAGTTATCGAATTACATCATGTAAATTAGTGAAATAGAGATCCTATTGATCATCATTTAAAGGCCCATGATAAGGGCTCTACCTCCTGTGACACACTACGGTGATTCATGGCTTCTGTGTTATCACAAACCAATATATCTAATCCCCGAGGTGAGGTGAATCTCTCCCCTGCTTCACGTCCCGTAATTCCATTGCTTGCCCTGTTTAATACACTATACAGTCATTTGGATTTACAAGCATTTGCTCCATATGTGACCTCCGCTTAGTGACATCATTGTTATAAAGGAATTAAATTTGTGGAGGCTCCATGAAGACTGTGAGACAGTGTGTGTGTGTGTGTGTGTGTGAGAGACACATGAGAGAGACAGACAGACAGGATAAAGCAATTGATCTTCATGAATCTGACATGCCTGTCCACATGAAAATAAATCACATGAGCAAAGTACCCATTAAACTGCAAAACAGACAACAGAAACTGACATGAATAAGAATGATTTACATATCAAGTTTTGCTTTCTTTTCATGGGTCACTAATGTCAATGAAAGGTTTTTTTGGGGGGTGAGCCAATCTGATCACTCTGAATCGTTGATAAATCCTGTTTTCATCCAAATAACTTGAATCAACTGAACTATAAACTACATTTACACTGCTGGTATCCTCCAAAAAGTTTCTTCAGTCACAAACATGTGCCCAAAATGATCATATTTCTGTCCAAAACAGAAGAAAGCAAGAAATTATATTTTGCTTTATTTTATATTTTTGTTACCCACTATAATATTTAGAAATTTGCATTACTGTATAGCTAATTCAAAACATCTCAATCTCATTACAGTAATACAGTAGAGCAATATGTAAAAAAATTTGTTCTAGCTTTAATTTAGTTGATTTAAAGCTGGTAACTCTTTTTGGTTAAAGATTATCCAGAATCAATTATTAAGGAAGTACATAACCAACCAGTGTTCAAAACTATCTCCTTACCTTAGCCCGATTCACAACGGTAAGACTGTAATAATGTTTTATAATTTTATTGTTCAGGTCGTTTTTCGAGGGAAACGAGTTTGCCGCAGTTCATCTTTAAGTCATTAGGCTATGTCACGTTATTATTTTTTTTCAGTTGGTCAGAACAAAAGTGGCAGACATGTTACTTTGTTACATGTAACTTACTTGTTCAGATGACATTTCCTGGTGAAACTTTTTATTTTGGAAGTACTTCCAAGACTGAAACTACGATGTACAGTGACGATCCACACACTGGTGCGTTTACAGAACACTTAAACATACACCTCAAAACATCAGACTCATCCGCGCGAGGAGCCTTGCCGCTGCACAACCCCAAGAAGATAACTCTGCAAATAACTGCAATTTCAGGTTTCACACATGATAGTGACAAAGAGCTAAAACTTATGCACTACTGCTTCAAATAACAATAGTATCTTTGCAGAAATTAGTTTGATGAGAATCATCATGGAGAATAATGGGAATTACGAGAGAGAGGGAGAGAGAGAGAGAGAGAGAGAGAGAGAGAGAGAGAGAGAGAATGAAAAAAAAAGTCTGTAAAAAAGAGCTTAATTTCTTTAATACATGCAGTATAGGCTACCACCTCATTTTTCATGTAAGAGAGGACATCGGTGTCATCTGCTGTTTTGGCTTTGATATTGCAAACGGGCATTTCTTAACATATTATTTTAATATATTGTCTTAATTATAAACAATGTTTGTAGTGCAAATAGTTTTACCATTTACTGCACTTTGTTATTTTTCTCGTTATTTCCATATAGCGACTAATGAATCGAAAGTCTTGCACAGTCCCAGAAAATGGCTTACTCCCGCCTTGAAAAATAAGGTGGATAATTTATTTTTGAGAAAGTGCCATATATTTTTGACATTGACAACATATCTCAAACTCAAACCATCAGACAGACATCATGTTCCGCTGAACAGGGAGACAATGAGACATCTATTTTTGCTGTCGTCTCAAAAGGAGTTCACACAATTGCAGACAGCTTGTTTGCCTTCAAGCAACAATTTAAGACGTTACAGTCTCAGATTAAGTAACACTTTCTAACAATGCACTCACATACTGTGACAGCATGTATTTTCCAGTTAAAACCCTTAAAGGAATAATCAAACAATGAAAATCTGTTATTATACATTGACCTGGGGATATTGAGCTCCAAAAAGAACTATATTCAGAAGACTGAGTTGTGTGAGTCATATGACCTACTTTTATCTTGCTTTTTGGACAGATTGGAAAAGCACATGGTAACCTTGGGAAAGGTTCTCAGAGAAAGTTAATTGGAGTGGGGTCTGATCTTATCATGGACGTTCAATCTGTGTTAGTTAACAGTAAAACTCAAGGCACACTCCAGAGCTCGCTGCAGCCTCCTCGGTGTTGAATAGAAATAGCCTGAAGCAATTAGCCCACTAAGACCCACTCATTAGGAGGTAAGAAGTGAATGAGATCTGCTCACCACAGCTAATCAATATTAATGATGGATTATTTACAATTAACAATGGGCCCTTAATGGCCGCCTAATTGTTTGTTTTGGCTCAATGTGGCGAGGTGAGAGCAGCAGACAAACTAAGGACATTAGTGAGAGAGAGGAGCTAAATATCTTCTCACTTTCTTTCACAGCACAGATAAGCTCATTTGTAATGGAGGCCTGTTTTGTTTTTCATGCAGAGCTCCAACAACAAATCTGGACCAACTACTGAATGTTTTTGTTGCCCCATGAAATCAAAATGAGAGTTTCCCAGCTTTCCCAGTGTTGGGGAATGTTACTTTTAAAAGTAATGTGTTACAATATTGCGTTGCTCCCTAAAAAAGTAACTAATTGCATCACTTAGTTACTTTTTATGGAAAGTAATGTGTTATGTTACTTTTGTGTTACTTTTTTCCTCACCTGGGCTGGGCTTGCTTTGTTTTTAATAACAAAAAAGGTTATATTTTTGGCAAACGTAAAGGCCCTTTCACACCAAAAGTGAAAATGCAAATTCACGTCTGTACAGTAGAGGGCGCAGCTCAAACAAACCAGCTGTGCTGCCATGCTGGATGGCAGAAGAATAGAGAAGGTTCAACACAAAAGGTTCACAAAAATAAAACACAAATGTGATGTTCATCAAAAGTCATTTTAGCTTATTAATATGCTTGAATTGGATCATCGAAGGTCAGCAGAAAAGACATTGGTCAATAAAGTGAGATTGAATACATAAAGTATATTTCTGTAAGTTAACATTTAATTATTGCAGGTTTGTGTAATATTCGAGATTCTGAAATGTGCATATGATGGACACTTTACTATCCCATGAGGCCACGGGATAGGATTTATGAATGGCTGACGCTAGTCACGTGATAATGACAACATGGCGAATGTAGTACGTCCAGATTACATTCATACTACACACACTCATACTATAGAGCATATTTTTTTTTTCGTGCAGTATCAAAATAAATACCTGCTCAAGAGAGTATGCGATTTCGGATGCAGACAATCATATGATGTGGAAAAGACAAAGTTTTAGGTGTGCAAAAAATCAGATACTTACTGAGACCAGGTTTTGTGAAGGTTAATTTATGACCCTTTCTGCTGACTCCTCCAGTTTGGTTAAAAACCCATGATTTCAAACCCACGGTTTCACCCCCCACCCCAACTCAAAACAGAGCATTTTGATTGGATGTTGTGCATCTCCCAGCTCACACCTTTTGTTTGGCAAATGGGGGGAGGCACCCTGCAGTTTAAGAGGGGGTCACCAAAGTAAGAGCTGTTTCTTTCCACCTTCTTGCTCATTCAGCCTGTTGCACTTTTGTGACACAGGAACACGGGTCACTTTATCAGGATACTTTGAGGACTGCAAAACCTGGAAACCTTTTTCAGGCGTAGTGACTGGTGAGGATCACTCATGTCCCTCAAGAGTGCATTTGTTGGCTTTCTGCACTGACATAAAAGCTACTTCTGCTATCTGAGACAAGGACTTTTTATCTTTTTGGTGACTTTAGCCAGTATAACCTTACAAACAATGGCTTATTTACTAGTTATACTAGTACTGATGCTAGTTTCAGTATCTGAGCCATTCCAGCTGGAGCACCTCGGTCGTTTTGACTGGCAGAAGAGCCTTCGACCAGGTGAGGGATGCCCTAAAAAGTGCCACCCTGAGAGGTGCCCAGATGTTAGGCAGCTGCAGGGTTGTCCAGCCGGGCTGGTTCGTGACCAGTGTGGGTGTTGCTGGGAATGTGGAAACGATGAGGGGCAACTGTGTGACCCCGAGCCCCGGTCCGGGTCTACTTTCTACGGGCGCTGTGCTGAAGGTCTGCGCTGCAGAGCTCCACGCAGAAACCCCACAGGTGAGCCCAGAGCCGTCTGTGTGTGCAGCAAGCAGGAAGCACTCTGCGGTTCTGATGAAAAGACATTTAAGAATATATGTCAGTTTCGGGCGGCCCAACACAAACAAGGCAAAGGTCAGACGTTGACAATGGTGCACCATGGACCCTGCAAGACAAGTAAGTATCTCTAAACAAACTGATTAACTGTATACATAAATTGTAATTCAATTGTTATTCTCAATGGGGGTTTTCGTTATTGCAACTTTTTACATGCAGTGCATTTAAGTTTATTACAGTAAATACAATATTGTAAAACTTTTTTTATTGTATTCAATATATACAATATTTCGATTGCAGCACAACAAATACTACCATGATGTATAAACACGTTACAATTCATATATTTCAAATAACTTAAACATTAAATTAATAAAAATAAATTATTATATATTAAATTATATATTCACATGACAATAATGAGAACGTGAAGTCAGTAAAAATAGGGTACAAATTACTGTATAAATATGAAGGAATTTTCCGTATAGTTTTTTTTACAGGTGTTTTACTTGTATTTTGAATGACGCATTGCATTGTGTTGTGTTTTAGGGTTAACAGAAATTTCCTTAAAATTACTGGATAATGTCCTGACAGAAAATTACCAGTACATTTTCCGTTTTTATTTTTTACAGTGTAAGGAGTTTTGGGTGGGGGTGCTAAATTGGCATAAATATAAAGTCACAATGCAAACAATGAATGGCCCTAAAACAGGATTAATTTTCTTTCAGCATTTATTTCTTTTGCTTTTGCCGTAAAATGTGGCCGGGACATGTCTTGACAGAGATTTACCCTTCTAAAGGCCTGCAAACACTGTTTTCTTTTGGGCATTTGATTTTTAGTCTCAGTACTTAACTTGTTTGCTCCGCTACCTCACCTAAAGTAAAGGTCGCATCATTTTGGTATGAATACATTTGCTAATGTAAATGTATATATATAGATGTAAATGTCCTCTCAGGAGGAGCCATTGTCATGTATAGAGTCTGAGTGCCAACATAATCACCTCATTTCAAAGTTTTGTCATGGAAAAGGCCAAATGAAAACCCATTTGTTCAGCTGTGGGAATAAAAACCCAGCCATTATGTTTGTATTTACCTTACCGCCATGTTTAAGATTAGCAGCTCGTAAGTGTCCAATCTCACACCTTAAAATAATTAACCAAGCTAGCCAAACACAGCACAAATGGCTACCGCGAATACAGAAGCTGGTGTGAAAGAAGAGATTTGCTTTGGGGTGCTTTTTCACTTAAAATATGAATGTGCTATTCTAGCTTGTACTATTTTGAACAATGGCTGAAACTTTGTATTACTAGCACTTCTCCTGTTTACGATGAATCGCTTCATTCGCTTGTATTACTCAGTTGTATGTCACTTTAGATAAAAGACTCTGCTAAATGAATAAATATAAAGATTTCCATCTTCTGCAAACTTTACAGAACCAGTTATCACTTACGCTCCCCGTGACATCGTCACAACCAAAGGAAGTGATGTCATCTTTTCCTGCGAGGTGTCGTCGTATCCACTGGCATCCGTCCAGTGGAGTAAAGAGGGGGATGCCATTTCTTTTCCTGCTGATGATTCAAGCACAGCTGTACAGGTATGTATGTGCACATACCAGTGAACAATAAAACATGATTTTTTTTTTATAGCAACCCAAATACAAACTGTCATCAGAAATGCAAGGTCTGCATACAATGATAGTCACATATTCTTTAGTATTTTTCATCACATCTAATTGAAGCTTCAACAGACAAACACATAGTTAGATAAATCTCACCCCAGGTTTACATTCTAGTCACAGTTCTGGTGTTGTTAAATGTGCAATGGTGTGCGTTTCTGTAATTACAGGCCCGTGGAGGTCCGCGGAGGTTTGAATTGACCGGCTGGCTCCAGATTCAAAGAGTCGGCCCGAACGATGCAGGTGTGTACACATGCACCGCCAGGAACGCCTTCGGAGAGGTGTCTGCCTCCGCCAGATTACAGGTTACACATGGAGGTATGTCTGAGAACACTCATTCATAGACACAGACACGGCCTTTAGAGAACAAGGTCAGAGGTGAACATGCTGAAAAAACATGATTGTTGGGGCTGCTTCCACACACTCACAGACACAAACCCTACTGTTTACATGTTTGACGCACACACTTACACCCGGAAGAATATGTTATTGTTCAGAAGTTGCTTGTTCACTCAGGAGACTTTTAAGTACATTTAAGTATCCACAATGTTTCTCCTAAAATTCCTGGGGAGAAATAAAAACAAACACAAATGAGTCAGAGTTGATGTTACCGCCTAGCTCAGATAGTTTGATTTTGGAAGAATTGTGATGACAAATTAATATTTGAGATCTCTGACTTTGATTACAGATTTTGGTATCTTAGCAAATCTGAGCACAGTTTGAGACCCTGTCAAAGTCTCTTCTGAAACTCTATACATGAGATTCTGGACTCTTTTTCTCAGAAGAAAAATATGAAAGATATATATATATATATATATATATATAAATAAATAAATAAAAATAATAAATCCGTAAAATAACAGAAAAAGTACTGGCAAGTACTTATTACCCGGACATTATCCAGTATTTTTACAGACAATTTTGAAACACCTGAAAGGAAAATTCTGTTAAATTATTACCTATATATATATATATATATTCTCCACTGAGAAAAAGTCTCCATTATTATTATAACCTTTATTTAAGGAAAAAACCTCTCTGAGATTAAAATGTACACAAAACCAATACAAAACAAATAAGACCAACATAAAATTAATTGACTATTCCTCTGATTCTCGAATAATGGATTTAAAATATTTCAGAGACACCAGATTATGTATCTTCAATTTCGTTTGGAGAATTCCAATCAGAATTCTTATCAATTTAGTTTCATTTCTGTGCAGAAGAAAAATATATTCAGTTATTATATTAAAAAAGAACTCTTTTTAGATTTTTCTTTCTTATGAATAACCAGTTTCATGTTAGTTGATCTTCTGCAGTCATGCAAATTGATATCTCATCTAATTACAATGAAAAGTATTTTTACTTAGCAAAAAATTATTTTGTCTTGTTTTCCAGTACAAATATCATTATTATTAAATCGAGACACATTTACTTAGGATAGTAAGTCTTGCTTTCGATCAAAAATCGATCAAAACTAAGGGACTTCATGCTTAAAACAAGAAAAATACACCAGTGGTGTGGGAAAACGTGAAGACAAGTTTATTTTTCTTACCTCACTGTCAGATATTTTTATTTTAATAAAGTCACTTAATTTTCATACTTTTTCATAACTTGTGTTATCTTTTACTTCTTAAATAAATGTATCTTGATTTAAAGGGATAGTTCACCCAAAAATGAAAATTTGATGTTTATCTGCTTACCCCCAGGGCATCCAAGATATAGGTGACTTTGTTTCTTCAGTAGAACACAAATGAAGATTTTTAACTCCAACCGTTGCAGTCTGTCAGTCGTATAATGCATGTGAATGGTAACACATGAGAGTATGAGAACTATGAGGGTTAAAAAACATACACATACGAATCCATATTAAACCCTGCGGCATGTGACGACACATTGATGTCTTAAGACATGAAACGATCGGTTTGTGTGAGAAACCGAACGGTATTTATGTCATTTTTTACCTCTAATACGCCACTATCCAACAGCCTTCATTTGTGTTCTACTGAAGAAACAAGGTCACCTATATCTTGGATGCCCTGGGGGTAAGCAGATAAACATCAAATTTTCATTTTTGGGTGAACTATCCCTTTAAGAATGTTACTGTATTTGTACTGGAAAACAAACAAAAAATCCTGAGGAAGAAAATCAAAATTCAAAAATCAACATTTTTGCAGTGCAGTAAAGGCTTTTTAAAATATATATATATATATATATATATATATATATATATTTATTGAACATTTTCCAACTTTAGCAGAAAGCACAAAAAAAAAATTCAACCACCATTGGGAAAAATAAAAAACACACACACATAAAAGAACCAAAGCAAACAAAAAAAGGCACAAGTAATAATGAGCACATTTAACCTAGGCCCCTTGAAGGGTAAAAAAAAAAAAGTAAAGAAAAAAAAAAGATACATTACAATTTCAAAACCATTATGTCAGTAAATGCTATTTAACAATGCAAACAACAAATGTTCATTTCCCTTTAATTTGAACATTTGTATTGTTTTAACATTGAAAAATATCCATCCATGCTGCAAAGAGAAATCTGTTAGGATATTCATGTTCTTTCTGTGGTCTATGGCGTGGTCAGAAAAGACATGCGAACGCACCAACAGTGGGAGCTGATCGATCCGCATTTGCTACTATCAAAGCTTATCATCTCCTCATCGCTAAAGGTGAACTTGGCCTTTCCGAGAATCCGACGGGGCTGACGATAACCGTACACCAGTCGAGGGCTTTCTGCAGCAGCAACATAAAGGCTGGCGATGACAGGAGGTCGAGAGGGCCCTAGATGGGGGGAGATTTGGAAGGGAAAGGGAGAAGGGGTGGAAGGGCTTGTGTATTATGTGGCAGGTCGTTGCTGTGACTGTCTGGCTGTTATCTCTTTCTCTGGGGGGTCTGCTGCCTTAGACGGCCCCTTATCTGCACCCCCCCCCCATCCCTCATTTCCCGGAACGTCCCGACTGCAATGAACTCTGGGATAGGTGGCAGTGAAAGGTGACTCTGGACACAGGACAGACCTTTTCCTATAGGAGGCTATAGAGAAAAATAAAAAAAAGACATCATGAGTGTTTTACAGGACATTGTGGGCATATTGAGAAAATGCTGAGCTTTCTAAAAATGATCAAATGTAGACGTGCTGCTTTTTATTTAGTGCATTAATTAATAGATCCTCTTAGCATGCTGGCTGTTCGCTGCATTTTCACTCCGTTAATGAAAAAAACATCTACTAAAAATGTATTATTATTATTATAGTATATTATATTAAATTAAACAAAATTAAAAAAAAAAAAAACTTTCTAAAAGAATGCATATTTATGATGCATCATAAATAATTAATACAATTAATCAAATTGTTTGTCCTCTTTATGTTTTCCAGGTTCTCAGCTGAACAAAGAAAACGGAGCTTATAGAATATCAGGCGAAGAGGAGAATGTCGACGATGAAGATTATGAAGGCCAGCCGAGTGGATATATGTATTTGTGACATATAGATATTATAAAAACATAGCATTTAATCACAGATCGTTTTTATTATGTTTGAAATGTAAGCTTACGATAAAATGTGTACTCTTAAAATATTTTTTTTTTTGCCGTGTATATAAATCAAAATAATTTCTATTCACTCTTGAGAATTGTACTTTAAAAAAATAGAACTTAATTAAATAGTTGATCTACTCATTGAGTCCTTTATTGTTCATAATGCATTTCAGAAAATCTGTTTAGGGCAAACCTTTACAGTCATTATGCAAAAGTGCATGTGTGTGCCGGACTTTGCCGTGGCATGCATTTACGCTGAAACCATTCCCTGCTTTTGAATAAAACATCAGCAGTGTCTCTCCTCACTTCTGGTTTCTCAAAGATGCTCAGCAGAGAGAGAGAGAGAGAGAGAGAGAGAGAGAAAACACCCAGGTTAAGTTGTTTGAAAGCTCTGGTATTAAGAGGCGTTTTACACTTAAGAAGTTGGTTTCGCTGGGTTTTCTCTTCCCTCCCCTATTGATTGATGCTTAGCTATCAATGCATAATAGAAAAGCACTCAGGACAAATGTGGGGTTATGGCCTTCCAGGGAGAGAGCAGACCAGGCTGTTTCTCAGCGCCATTATTGCCCCATAAAGGATCCCCGGGGAGGGACAAGTTCCTCACATCAGCACACACCAAATACCCAATTAAAAAAGAAGACCTTTAAATTCTCTCCTCTTTCCTGGGCAGAAATCAATCAGAATTCAATCTGTTCGGCTAGGATTCCGACAGGCCAGGTAATTGCTCACCAGAGCTCGGATAGGTGACAACAGCTTCGAGGGGAGACGGCGAGCCAATCAGGTGTTCTCTTTCAGCGCCGCTACCGTCGGTGAGAAAGCAATGATACCTATCGAAAGCTTATCTATACGCTTATTTTTAGACTCCTCGTGGCAGGTGAGGACTTTCTTTTATAGGCATCAGGTAAGCGATACGACTTTTAGCTTTAAAATAAATGGATCATTTAAAGTAAGTGGCTCTCATATTCGTCTTCTTAAAAGCTCTTTGAAAATGAATTCCAATTTGGAATGATTTGTACTCCGAGAGGCGTTTGTTGGGGAGCGTGCAACACGATTGGGTGAGAGAAACTGGGAGAGTGAGAGAGATAGATGGATGAAGATGTGATATGGAGTTAGAAGAATGCAATTAAAAGCTGAATCATTCTCACTCCAGCGTAACTCTATCCGTTGAGATGAGAGCCGAGCTTCTTTCTCATGGCTGTATTTGTGTGGATAAAGCTCTCCCCTGGCCCTCGTTTTAGATTCGCGCTTAATGATTCCCACTCCGATGGGAGAGAGTGGGCTGCTGTCAGGATGGGAGACGCGATCCGGACGCAGCAGTGCCCGAGTCCCTCTGGCCGGCAACACCATGTGCAGGGGTCAGCCGAGGTCAGAGGTCATGGGCAGAGAGCTAGGATTAATGGACATCTCAATAAAACGCTGGGTCGGGTTACTAGTTGCCCAGCCTGACCTAACACACACACACACACACACACACACACACACACACACACACACACACACACACACACACACACATTATTTCAACAAACATAAGACTCACCTCAGCTGAGTCTAGAAGAGGATGTGGTCAGAATATGTATTCTGGCTACCTACATTAAAGATATTCAGAAGAAAAAAGATGTCTGGATTTATTTCATTTAAAAGCATCAACTGGACAATATAGAAAACTGAAATAAAAAGTGGAAAAAGAAACGTGGAAAAACGTTAGACTTTATAAACCAGTCATGACAGTGAATGAAGCATTTTAATATTGTGCTGGTCGATGGAAAAGACCATGAATATCCACAGGAGAGATGAACAGAGATCATATTGACTCCTGATGGCGAGCAGTAAAACAGAATCAAGCAAACAATCGCTTGTTGACTGATCATTATTTAGATATTTCATACAGTACAAAAAAATTCATAGATATCTGGAGGACCAAACCTAAAAAATAAATAGGCCTAACAAATAAACTTGACATCCAGTGAATGTAATTCATTATATTTAATTCATTATATTTATATAATAATTTTTTAATTAAATTAAATTATATTAATTAGCTAAATAAATAATTAATTAGGTTTCTGAAACATGAAAAAATAAAGAAATACAATTCATTAAAATGTATTCAATAATTTCTGTAGGCCTATTTATTTACCTCAATGTACTAATGAGATCATGTCCTCATGTCTGGAGAACGAAGGCAGAAATGCTTCCTTAACACCATCAGGTGGCGCGTGCTGCTGTCTCATCCGCTCTCCGCTGGAACTCTCGCGAGAACACCGAGCGCTGCTAAAGGAACTCTCGCGAGAATTCCGTCCGCTGTTAGAGCTGCATTTAGGTGATGGATTGTGAGTGGCCTCATTAAGTCACGCAATGAGTGAAATATGTCTTTGTCTCCCCATTGTCGCAAAGTAATAAAGGGATGCCGAATTCTTCAGCACAGCTGCACATTATTGCACAGCTCTCAGCTAAACGATTTTTTTATCTCCTCTAATTGATAAATGACAGGATGAAAGGTTATTGTTGTCACGCTAATTGGAGATGGCGGTGAATTACTAACGGAGCTCGTGCGTTTTCTGCAACGGCATTGGGTGGCAGAGTCTGACTGGACTTTTCACAGCCAGCTGCTCACTGGCCAATATGAAATATCCACATGAGCATTAATTGTTGTGATTAAGCAACATTTGGGAAAAAATATAATATTTACAATAGTAGGCTAATATGGCTGTAAGATAAAGCTTTCGGATTGCATGTCACAATTACAAAATACTAGAACAATAATAGGCTACTAAAACTAAGTTAAGATTACTGTTAGGGGAGACTGAGGCTAAATGTCACACTTTTTTATGATAGGCCTTATATGGTAGGCTATTTAAAGGGATAGTGAAAAATGAAAATTAGCCCATAATTTACTCACCCTCAAGTCATCCTAGGTGTATATGACATTCTTCTTTCAGACGAATACAATTGGACTTGTATTAAAAAATGTCCAGGCTCTTGCAAGCTTTATAATGGCAGTGAATGGCGGTCCAAAATTTGAAGCCCAAAAAAGTGTATCCATCATTATACCGCCTTTAAAAAACATAGGCTAACTTTATTCAAGTGCAGGAGCAAACAAAGCACTTCTATTTCAGTCTTATTTAAATCATGAACGGACTACAGTGCTTTGCAGAAATGGACTTCCATTTGCAGGAATGTATCATTTAACCCTTCTATTTTCCTCTCCGGAGAGCTACTCTTTCACTTAGCTTTTTTCCCTGTGAAAGCAGGATTTGATTACTACGGTAAGTAGTAAACATGCAGGTATTTTTCCATCTCAGCTTGTTCTGAGTTCAGGGCCTCCGAGTGTGTGGATGCAGCTCATCTATGGCACTTTCACAGATCAGCTTTCACACAAACAAACCCTCACAAAGGAAACTACCATATGCAGGTAAATGTACAATTGCCAGCCATGCACCACCTAAACAATCAACCACTGAGTGTTATGGATGCTTGTCATGCTCAGATTTGCCTATGCAAACACATCGTCTCTTTTTGACGTCCTTACCTTTGTGTTAATAATTGTTTCAGAGGAATTCTTTGATGTTGAATGATGTGTATAGTCAAATGAATAGCATGGAATAATAAATATTAGCAGTACGGCATATTAAAAATGTAACTGTGTTCAGAACAAACATTAATAGTGACTAAGTAAAGCTGGCTAAGATGTTATCAATGTTCCTAGTTGCTTGAATCTCTCAGCAACACATTGAAGGAACATATTTCATTTTGTAGCTGTACTAATAATCTATTTCATATTTCTCTTTAAAGTGACAGCTATACTCATGTTTCAAGCAAAAGTATACTTGCCTTTGACTGTGGCTTATTAAAATCACATGTTTTCTTATGCATGCATTTTCATTTGGCCCAGTCAGACAGCAGTCAGTGATTGACAGATGTATTGATCCCCAGAGAAGCTTTGTGACGGTGATGTGGCATATTTTTATTTACTGCCTGTCTTTAATCCAACCTAGCCACTGCTGACAGTACCGCCTGTCCTTTAAGACAAACACAGTGCCTATTATGTGGAAATGGAAGAGTCTAGTGTTTGATATGTTGAGGATGCCATCAGGGGAAGCTGTCATGGGTTCGCCAGCACTGTCACCAACATAATAAATCAACTGTCTAGTCATCCATTCATCCTTTTGGCAACTCTCTCCCAGCTTCTGTTCACTTTCATTACCGTTCATCAGAACCATCTTTCTTTCTTTCTCACAGTTATTAAACTGAACTGAATCAACAGTGAACTGACTTAATCTGAAAAATGACACTATTGTTCTGTAGAGCTTTGAATTTGTCTCATATTTGATGAAGTTTGCATCACTGATTGTTATTTTCCTGTTATTACTGTGAAACGATCTGTATTGTATTAAGCGCTATACAAATAAAAGGTGACTTGACTTTTTTTCGTAATAAACATTTTTCATTTAATTATTTTCATTCAAGCTAAAACAATGCCAAAATAGCGATTTGACTGTTGATTAACATTAGCAATAGCCCACACAGTTCACTTTGCTTTTTTTGTGTGGCATTAAGGGCCGGGTTTATCTGAAAAAGTTGATACCACAATAAACAATAACCACAGATAACAGAACGCAATGTATTATTTCTTATTTTTTTATATCTTATTTTTATTATTATCTCCGGAGTGCTACTCTTACATTATTTCACATACTTAGATGCACTAAAGAAGATATTTTGAAGAATGTTGGTAAACAAACATTCCATTTACTTCCATAGTAGACTATTTTTTTCCCATACTATGGAAGTCAATGAGGCCCATCAACTGTTTGGTTACCGACATTCTTCAAAATATCTTCTTTTGTGTTCAGCAGAAGAAAAACTCATACAGGTTCGGAACAACTTGGTGAGTAAATGATGACAAAATTTTTGGGTGAACTATCCTTTTAAAAATTTGTTATAGAGTGACAATTTAATCTTGTTATAGAGTGGTGCAGGTATGACATCACTCTGTAGGCCAAAATGCGGAAGCGAGTTAGCATTTTAGCTCTTCCGGTTCCATCATCTTGAAGTCAATGGGTTTTTTGAATGGGATTTTGGTTAAATGGCCGAAATAAGGTCTGTGGTGAACACAAGCTCAAGACACTCTCACGTTTTATTCTACGGCATAAAATACATCAGTATTACACCACTCGTGATTTTTTTGTTATGTGTCTTGAAAAAGGCGGTTGCTAACAAGTGGCTTAATTGGACTACAGAGGATTAAACGTTATCACGCCAAAAAGGTAAGCTCAGTCCACTTTTACAGCCTCATTATGCTCATAATTGTGCTCTTATAAACTAGTTTAACTCAAACTTTCTGGAAAATGTTTTGAGATAAAAACTGAAAGAGTTGCTGGAAGCTTAGTGATGGTAACGTACCGTTGAAGGCAAGCAACCGTGGTGTAGTTCGTTTATAGCCTACCTTTAGCTTTTTACTTCTGGCAGCTGCATTTAGGCTTCAAAATTCATAAAAGTTGTGTTCATCTGTGACAACTATCTTGCTGGAAAAAACGTGTAAGTATCATAAACTTTTGTTGATCACAGCTTGCTTTTTTGCGATAATCCAACAGCCTATGGGAAAATCCTATTGGGTTTTTGTTGAGGGAATCAGTGAAATGCTAACTGCCGTAAAGTACAAGAGACTGAACGTTATTCAATTCGATATACTCACGGCGAAGTTCTATTTCGTTCGTAGCTTAGAAGTAAAAAGAAGTTTGCAGCGATTAAACGTTATCACGCCATCAACGCTGCTGAAAGCGACGTTTAGATGCTGCGCGCCTTCTTCTCAATAACAAAATAAACACACAATAAAAATGACAGAATCATAGCGACGTGGATATGTTTGCACCAGCTCTGCAATTCACCGGCATCATATGGACAGATGAGGTCATTAAAATTACTGTTATGATTGATTATAAAGTAGGCTACATTTGAGACAATAGACTATACAGATCTGGCTATGTATGACTATAGTTTGAGTTAATCATTTTTTTTGTATGACACACTGACATTACAGTAGTACAGAACGGCTCTTTGTGCATTATCCTGAACATTGTATGTATTCATTTCATGCGTGTGAACGGAAGAGAGGCTCACGGGTCAGGAGTGCGCGTAAATGTCACATCCTTTTGATTTTCCTGGCAAAAATGTCCCGAATCCTTCACATAAAGGTCAGTCTACAGGCTTTCGGTGAATTCAGAAACGCATACTAGCAGACTACTACTATTTCTGCCATAGAAAGATATGGTAAAAGTAGTCAGAGTAGTATACTATGCAGTTTGGCAACCTAGAAAGTTGGGGAAAGTCTCGTTTTTTATGTTTTGTTACAAGCTGTTCACAAATTGGCAATAAAAAAGCGATTAATACATGAAAACTCTCACATATAGCCACTTTAAGAAAGTCTAGTTTTCTATACTAATAAAATTAAGCAAGTTTATACTGAAATATAAATATCAATGGGATAAGAAAAAATAAACTTAATTGAAAGGAAAAATACGTTTATTTTTTCCTTGTTTTAAGCATGAAATCATTTAATTTTGATACTCTTGGTACTTTTTTAATTTTGATACTCTTGGTACATTTTATACTTAAAACACAAAATAACTGCTAATGGGAAAAGAAAACAAACTTAATTTAAAGGGTAAACTATTTAATTTTTATTGTTTTAAGCATAGAAACACTTAATTTAGATAATGTTTTCAGAAAACAAGACTATTTTGCTTCTCAAGTAAATTTATTTTGATTTAAGAATGTTTAGATATAGACTTACTGGAAAGAGATCCATAAAATTGTTCAGAAGATTATTGGTAAATCTTTTGCCCTCTCTCCGAGTATTTATCTCTTGAACTGTAAAGCTGATTTACATCTTGACCATGGCCCTGAATGTGTGTTGCATTTCTGTACTTATTTGGCGAGAAAATGTATACTTTTGTTACGGCCCACTCCTCATGTCATGTCTCCTCACTCCTTCTGTTAATACACTATATTGCCAAAAGTTTTGGGATGTCTGCCATTCTTAATCCGTAGGGTTTAATGTGGAGTTGGCCCACCCTTTGCAGCTATAACAGCGTCACCACAAGGTTTAGGAGTGTGCTTATGGGAATTTTTGACCCCCCTCCACCAAACTTTGCACAATGAAGTCAGGCAAGTACCATTCTCCTGGCAACCACCAAACCCAGACTCGTCCATCGGATTGCCAGACAGAGAAGCGTGATTCGTCACTCCAGAGAACACGTCTCCACTGCTCTAGAGTCCGACGCTTTGCATTGCACTTGGTGATGTAAGGCTTGGATGCAGCTGCTCGACCATGGAAACCTATTCCATGAAGCTCTCTACGCACTGCTCTTGAGCTAATCTGAAGGCCACACGAAGTTTGGAGGTCTGTAGCTATTGACTCTGCAGAAAGTTGGCGACTTCTGCGCACTGTGCGCCTTAGCATGCGCTGCGATGGCCTATCACTTCGTGGCTGAGTTGCTGTTGTTCCCAATTGCTTCCACTTTGTTATAATACCACTAACAGTTGACCGTGGAATATTTAGTAGTGAGGAAATTTCACGAATGGACTTATTGCACAGGTGGCAACCTATCACGGTGTGATAGTGATTGTGATTGTGATAGTCATGTGGTTGAGTCAAGTTGCTTCCCTTTTAATATTAGAAACAACTAACTTATGATTTACACTAGAAATCTAATGATTTCTGGCAAATTTGGTCTCCTCTTTGGAATTTTGTACGTTGAATGTTGTTATCTCTTGATTTATATTAATTTTGGTGCTATCACCCTTCACTATATCCTTGGATTGTTAGCCATTGTATGATTGTATATGTTGCTGTGCGATACCTGTACCACTGTTGTGTTATTGTATAACTATATATATATATATATATATATAAAAGAATGTTTAGATATTTGTACTGCAGAAAATGTTTGCCATGTTATCAAAACTGGGTGTCTTTCTAAGATTTGATTCCATTGGAAAACATTCCAGTGGCTAATTCCTCCTTAAATGCTCAGATTGTATCAACCCAGTACCTTGTAAACGCATTTGTTTCGACTGATACAAATCTCAATTTTTTGTCAGATCCCAGCAATTTGGATTTTGGAAATTGGACAGTGAGTGTGCCATCCGAGGCTGAGATGAATTCAATCCTAACTGCAATGCATTTCGGAAAAGCCAAATCTGTGGTGACATCATGCTGCGAGAATAAATCGACGCTGGAGGCTACAGCAGGTGCTCAGGTTCATTGGTTATGGATGGGTATCTATCATTGCCTCTGGTCTTGAGCGCTCTCAGAATTGCAGTAGGCCTACCTGTAGCGAGCGGCGCACTACTGCAGGCCTGAGAAACATTACAGTGAACATCAGTAATGCAGAATCAAACCTGTCGTGAGCCATCTCATCACAGACTGAAGTGAGTAGGATCATTCAGAGAGTGATTGTCCTGTTTTATCGCCTCCTATTCTAATTTCCAAACAATTATGCCTGACATAATTGCCAATATCCACAGCTGGGTTTCAATGATTTTCAATGAGTTACCACATCACCAGTCGTCATATTTCCACAGTGAAATAATAGTGCATCACATCAGAATGGTTTCGCTTGAGAAATAAAACTGAAAGCGTTTCACTCTCACACTAAAAGGACCTGTTGGGGACATCAGGATTTTGTAAACATGTCCGTTGGCGACATGCCGATGTGCTCTAATAGCTGGTTTGAAGATGCGCACCAAGTTACAAAGCGAATATATGCGGGACTCTGTCCCAAGACATTGTGGGTAAAGAGCTGCATGATGACACATTAGAGCCCTTTGTGACAGTCATACAAGCACCTCAGTGTTTCTTTAGATGATGTAATCAAAACACGAGCGACTGCAGAAGCAACCGAATAGAATGAAAGTGAGAGAAAGACACCGAGGTCAATTTGGTCCAGTTTGCAGGCCCTCGTGTCATCTTTACCGAGAGTGATCCGAGAGAGGCGAAGAAAAGGAAGCGAGATGCAATCTGATTATCATCGAAGCAGAGACACGAGGACGATGGGCGTTTAATGCATAAATGCTGGAAAAAGTGATATTTTATTACAGCAAAAAGGCTTTCAAAAATTACAGGAAAAGGCTGGAAAATGTGTCTGCTTTGGATGGCACTAAAACCTGGTTTAACAGGGTCATAATTCACTTAAGTCTGATGGGTCCTGTCGTTCATACTCTCAAATGTGCTGCCCTGAAATCCTGATTTGATCAGCAGAAACTGCATTTTTGAGGAAAAACCACTTTGTTGCTATTACTGTGGTATTTCAAAGATGGATAAGAGCAAAAAAATTGCTTCTTCAAATTTCATTTTTTGATGTCCCATTCAATTGATCAGTTTATACTGTGAAAAACGACCATGTTTCCTTCCAAAGGGGACGGCCTTCTGTTACATGTGCTACACAAAGCAGAGCAATTAGATGAAAGGCGCTACATTTAAGATGATTTATGCCACGCATTATGTCCGTGGAAATCCCCATTCTCACTTTACACTCAGATTTGCTTGAGAGAAAGGGAGATGTCAGACATTCCGACTGCGATAAGATAATTACAACTATATGAGGAGAACATTAATTATTATGATGGCAACTATTTATATCAATTCTTTCGACAATGTATATGAAAAGCAGATATGTTTTCAAAGACAGTTTAAGGCTCATTAGACCAAACTGTGGAGGTTTTCGTTAAAACTCAATGATATTTAATAAAGCTAAACTGCCTAAAGTGCAATAACGTGAAACAAAAGTCAGTTTCCATTGGTCAGCCATCGGCTAGCATTCCAACCAAAGTCAGTTGTGGGATACTCCCAGAGGCGAGAAAATAGGGTGTGCAATATGCACCGCTTTAACCCCAAGTATTACTGTCAACAAAGAAATCCCAAACAAAATTAATGCTATGTTTTACACATTTTAAGCAATTGCCAAACAAATGCCACCATGTTTGTCTGATGTCGTACATGTGCAAAATTATTAATAGATTTCTGCACAAATTAGAAGTCTGACTTCAAGTAGGAAGATGGAAATTCCGAATTTCCCAAATGCAGAATAAAAATAGCATTTAACTAAATTAGACAACTTTGAGACAAGTAACCTGTTGCAAGACACACACCTGGGTTGTGCACCATTCTGATTCGAACTGAGAATGCCTTTTAAATTCCAATTCAGTTCTTGAATATAAGTAGAATTAAATTGATATAACTAATTTTTTAACTAGAAAAACAAAATTTGTCAAAAGAAACTGAATATTTACTTGGAAAAGCCTTTAAGTTTCATAGGCACAGGCATATTAGAATGATTTCTGAAGGATCATGACTAAAGACTAGAGTAATGATGCTGAAAATTCAGCTTTGCCATCAGAGGAATAAATTACATTTTAACATATATTCAAATAGAAAAAATAGAAAGTTATATTAAATTGATAAACTTTTGAACAGGCAGAAAGAAAGACAGACAGACAGTAGATGATTGATAGATTAGATAGATAGATAGATAGATAGATAGATAGATAGATAGATAGATAGATAGATAGATAGATAGATAGATAGATAGATAGATAGATAGATAGATAGATAGATAGATAGATAGATAGATAGATAGATAGATAGAACGACAGATAGAACAACAGACAGATAGACAGACAGACAGACAGACAGACAGACAGACAGATAGATAGATAGATAGATAGATAGATAGATAGATAGATAGATAGATAGATAGATAGATAGATAGATAGATAGATAGATAGATAGATAGATAGAACAACAGACAGACAGACAGACAGACAGATAGATAGATAGATAGATAGATAGATAGATAGATAGATAGATAGATAGATAGATAGAACGACAGATAGACAGACAGACAGATATACAGACAAACAGATAGATAGAAAGACAGATAGAACAACAGACAGATAGACAGACAGACAGACAGACAGACAGATAGATAGAACAACAGATAGACAGATAGACAGACAGATAGATAGATAGATAGATAGATAGATAGATAGATAGATAGATAGATAGATAGATAGATAGATAGATAGATAGATAGATAGATAGATAGATAGATAGATAGATAAATTCAATAAATTCCTATTCATCTTCCTGTGGGGTGTGGCCAATTCAATTCAAACTGAACCAACTGAAACCAATTATTAATTTTGCACAATCCTGACACACACTGCTAGCATAACACAGTCATTCACCCCATGTGGACACATCCCGTCATTCGCAGAGTTTTCAAAGCACGCTGGTGTTGAATCCACCTGTGTGGCGGGAGTTAGCATCTGCTCGAGCGCGTGCGCTAGCATGTAGCCTGAGGTGGTGGAGCATAGATCAGAGCGGGTGGATCATTAACCTTAATTACCTCTCTAATCCACTCCCCATACTACAGAGTACACAGACCGGCCCATTAGCCTGGATCACTGTCAGCCTGCAGGGGTCTGTGGCTCCTCTGCTTCTCACAGCAGCCCCCGGGGAGAGATGGCCTTTTTAGGAGAACCAACGAGTGCCTGCCTGGAGGAGGGTCGGACGCTCTCTGGCACCCCTGCTTCTTTTGTTTGTTGTCTTTCAACCTCTTTTTCATGTACCCAGATGGTTCATTTTGGAGAAGCTGGTGTATGGTACATGGTACATGCTTATTTGGGTTTTTTATTCTACCCTGCAGGCATCCTTCACTCATTCTTGCTTTGCTCTTTGCCTTTTTCTGTCTTCATCTCTCCTACACAGCACTGAGTGACATCTCAAAACACATCCTAAATCTATCTGTCTGTCGTTCTATCTATCTATCTATCTATCTATCTATCTATCTATCTATCTATCTATCTATCTATCTATCTATCTATCTATCTATCTATCTATCTATCTATCTATCTATCTATCTATCTATCTATCTATCTGTCTGTCTGTCTGTCTGTCTGTCTGTCTGTCTTTCGTTCAATCTGTCATTCTGTTTGTCTGTCTATCTATCTAGAACTTCAAATATTCTAACAAAACCTGAATAAACCTTCAAATTTAGGTTTTAAGCTATTTTAATCTTTCAGAGAAGAATTTGTTAAACCAACAAGTACAAACAAATGGATATATATATCAACTAGATTATTTCAGCATATTTACTGCATACCATTTAACAGAATCAACTCAGGCTTGTCTTGGATTTTGCGTCACTCTCTGTTTGCTGGTCTGATGGAAGGGAGAGCAGACGTGGCGCCAGTACTGTAGCATTAGATGCAAAGTTTCCTTCTGCTTCAGTGGAGTTCATCATAACTATATTTGAGTTCAGTGACACCGGCATCCTCTCTCTCTCTCTCTCTCTCTCATTTTTCAAAGATGTTGAGGCGTTCATTTGGTCTGTGGGTCTTAAAGCTGTGCTAAGTTTCAGGTTAATCATCTCAGTTTCTAATATGGCTTTACTGGCATGGAAATTTGGGGGCATTTCCTTTGGGTGTGAAGAAGCCAATAATGATGCCAGTTGTGGACAGTTGGCATTTTTTCATTGGAAGTGATCCAAGGCTATTTGTCTTGACTCTGGCTGGACTCCAAACTGTTATTAAAGTTTCTTCTCTTTCCCTGCCGTAAGACTGAAATGTGGGCACTGACCCAAACAGACACACACACACTCATTTTGAGTAATTTTGATGTATATGCTGCCATTTTAAATCAAAAGGAAAATGATAAGGCAAGCTTCCTATGGTTAGGTTATGTGAGTCACTAAATCACAGATCATTCCAGAAAGATCAAGACTGCTTTATTGACACAATGAGGGCATAAAATGGACTATTAATTCACATAACATGAGCATTACAGTTAAGCAATAAACTTTAAAGTATTTCTCTGATAAATGTTTATGAAAACCAGGTGATTGACGCATCTTTGTTGGAGTTTTAATTAAAGTCTGCGTATGATCCCCTGCAAACTAAAATGACGGAGTGTTTTTAACCGTGTTTCCCAGCAATTAAACCATTATTGTCCATAATGAGCATTTGAGGAGCTCTCTTCAGCCGCTGCTCATTATTTCTGTATATATGGACACAGGAAATTGTATTGATCAAACGCTCTACATATTTAATTTTGAATCATTTGGAATTA
Organism: Coreius guichenoti; assembly: GCA_039654105.1. Taxonomy (NCBI): domain Eukaryota; kingdom Metazoa; phylum Chordata; class Actinopteri; order Cypriniformes; family Gobionidae; genus Coreius; species Coreius guichenoti. The sequence goes on from CM077173.1 coordinate 32,430,118, forward strand.
TGAAAACAGCTTTGCCACTGGCCACGTAATTCCAGTGTGCCGTCTCTAGACACTGTGTAAAATTGCAAGAAAAGAACAAGAATCCTTTGAGAAACACCCAACAACAATTGTGATGGTGAAGCAATTTACAACTAGAGAAAAAGAGCCATTACAACAGTTTTTTAGGGTCATGAAGATCTATCTATCTATCTATCAATCATTTTGTTAGTTTTTGAAATACATGTGATATATTAATTAATTGTAAATTATTTCTATCTACATGTTTTATACAACGAATACTAACATATAAAGCTATTGATATTATATATATATATATATTAGTTTTATATGTTAGTATTTGTTGTATTGTCTTTCATTACTGATTTAAATAAAATAAAAACACAATAAATTACAGTAACAGAATAAAAATCACCAGTGAGATTTGGATGGAGATTTGGATGGATGGATGGATGGATAGATCACTTGATATTACTGCTGGTCGCTGAATGTTTTTATCATAAAACAGTTGTCAAATATTAAATGATTAGCTACTTACATCTTACGACGCACTCTTTCCCTGCTTTAAGTGCTGCGTTGGAATTCGCACTAACAGCCTTCTTTGATTTGATTGGCCATCTCACTCATTCTGACAGTGACGAGCGCTGTTAGACCGCTGAGGAAGACCAAACTAAAAATGTAACATTTAACTTTTGTCATCCTATAGCAACAAACAGACCGGTGTGTAATGGAGTACAGCAGAGCAGCATCAAGAATATCAAATATTAGGGGGGGGACAGTTTGGCCATTTCTAATTATTCGGGGGGACAGTTTGGCCATTTCTAATTATTCGGGGGGACTTGTCCCCCTCAATGTCTATGGTGGTTACGGCTCTGGGTAAATGTGATTTTTGAAACGTCACTTTTCATGAGATTCACCGTCATAGTATTTACTATCAAAGCTGTGTGGCTTGTTGTAGGAACCATGGAAAGTATGTTTGGGCTCATTACCTAAGTTCCAAACTCAGCCCCTGAAAGCCGTCGAGGCCACAATTCCCAAATAATAAAGATTATGATCCTCAGTCTCTGTAGACGTCCTGTACCCTTTCCCTATTAAAGCAGCACACTCAGCCAGCCAAACTTTCTAGATGAAGAGCTTTGCTCCCTGCGGCACCAGCGTACCCACTAAAAGCCGCCCGGCCCTCCGAACAACCGGGAAACATTAGCCCTCCGCACCGCCGCCCCGGCCAGCCTCTAATGGATCGCTCTCATTTCATCAGTCGACTGACATTTAATGAATATATATTTTATCTCCTCCTCTCCCGTGATCGGAATGCTCGCTATGTTCCGGGAAAGAGCCACCCTGGGAGTGTTTGGGGCGGACCACAAGATCTTCCGACCTGGCACCTGCATGCCGAGCTCACGCAGACCCCCACCCCACCTTCTTCCTCACGTCGTCCTCTTCCTCCTCTTGGCCCTCAATATCGTATGGAGATAAATAATTCATGGCTAGTTATTAGGGCCGGTTCAATAGAATGGCTGCTGATGGAAAGCCGTGCGGAGTGGCTGCCCGCGGGGAGAGAGCGTGTTGTTGTGTCAGCCCCCATCTGCCAGAATGCAATAAGGAGAACAATGAAGGCCTTGATTTCCACCAGCAGGCCTATAATCTTTAAATGGCTATTAGCAGTGGAGAGCAACCAGTCAATAACCGACAAAATCCTTTTAAAAGCTGCTCTCTCTCTCTGTCTGTCTCACTCTCTCTCGCTGTATCCCTCTCTTTCTTGCTCTTTCGGTTTAGACGTCTCCGTCATGACATTCTCCTCTTGTCGGTTTTGCTATCAGATATTGCAGCTGTTGATGTTGCCTTTGCTTTACCGGCCTGATCACACACTCAATCACTCTTGCTTCATGTAGTATACGCGAAGCCATGAATATGCAGATTAGTCCCTGCCTCCAGTCAATCACACCAGCTCGGACTACCTGATCCACTCGATTAACTGTAGTAAACGCTACACCATGGCAAGTGGAAATATTGGTTTAATTCAGCCATATATGTTTGAAATGGAAATGGAAATTCATTGTGTAGTGTAGACAGCTTCATTGATTATAATGGAACTTTGTGAGATTGCGATGAACTGATATGAGTGACAGCTTTTTAGTGATTGTAAAGGGATCTGTCTTTGCGTGCTTTGTTTTCTATATAATCCCTTCAGAATTTGAAAGTCGACACATAACGACAATTGATATTTGGAATTGATATAATTGAATATAATTGAAATTGATTAGTCTTTTGCTTGACTTCATTGTCAAACAGCTAATAATGTGTTGCTAATGTTGCACAAACCATGTTCCCGTTCGCCATCTCAGAGTCAGACCGCTGCCTTCTGATAATCAGCAATCCTTAGAAATAATGGTAGGAAAAGTCCCGCCCTACACATTGACGGGATTGGTTACATATTTTGGTAAGTTTTTAAACAACATTAAAAACTTGATTTTCACCAAATTGTCAAGTTATCATGACTTAAAATCTGGCATAATTGTATTAAACTATTTAGATTTATTTTAAGAAAATTTCTGTCAACTGATTAAAAAAAATCAACTAATCAATTGCACATTTAATTTTTTTCTGTAATTAATCGTGATTAAAAACATTGGCATTTTTAATATTTTTAAATTGTAATAATTTCACAGTTACTCTCCAAATTAATGTAGAAACAACTTAAAGACAGAATATTTTAAATATTTGTTGTAATGGCATCTTTTTATGAATGACGGCCAGTATCACTGATACTAATACTGCTACTGATGTCTCTATGAAATTGATTTTTCTTAACTTTAAATGATAGACATTCAACATTACAGTATAATTGAAAGCTATCAATTTCAACATTTATTAGGCTTAAAAAAATAACTTTTATTTTAAGTGAACTTAAAGCAATCTTCACATAAACCCATTATAATAAATGTCATATTTACCTGTGGCCTTCCTACCTGTTAGACATATACAGAAACTGAATAAAGTTATCAAACACTTTTGTTAACTGCATAAATTATAAATTAAATATAGATAAATCCTTATTAAAGGGAACATTTTCTCTGTTACCTTTGTTTTTTGATTAACATTAATGACAGACATCACAGCAACTGGTTTATTAGTCTACTGTCACTTCAAGATCTGCCTCTGCCACACATGACGTGGATCTGATGAGCCGTCACGTGCTTCTCATTTTCTCTTTAAGTTCATTTAAGATGTTTTTAACTCATTTAAGACACGCTATTGTTTAAATAGCAAATGCACTCGTGCCCATCTGTTCGCCCATGGGCGTGCTGGTCTGAAAACGAGGTGTGTTCAGGCGTATTGTTGGCGTGTTGCTATTTTGAGGAAACTGAAAACGACTGAGCCATTGACCAACAAAAACCTGGTCTAAAGTCAATGGCGCAGTATTTTTTGTGTTATTTAAAGAGCGCGTTAGTAATATGCGCCTATAGGCGGGTGCAAAACACGTGTACACTTTTAAATATGAAAAATAAAAGGATTCCTCTCTGGAGAAGTGTTCAGTCTTTCCGCTTGCAAATTCCACGATGTAAATAGCGAATCCGCCATGGTGCGAGCGCAACTGGCTTTTAAAGGGAATGGGAGATGAGACTCTGATTGGTTAATTGCGCGTTACACCTAAAACACACCCATTACTCATTAAGAGTATAGGGACAACCCTTTTAGACCATGCGCTGGGCGTGCCGACCATTTTTTTCGTTGTTAAACTAGCAAAAGTGGATTCGGACACACCCAAAGTGCACCTGTGCCATGCGCTTCAGACCATGCACTTAGATCGTTAAAATAGGGCCCAACAAGTTACTTAACACAGCAACAGAACCAACTACAATGCCAATATAAATAGGAAACAGTCCCCCAGTGCAACCATATTAATGATTGATGCCCCAGTGCATGACGGGAAGGAAAATGGACTGGACCATAAAGTAAATAATTTTTTTTTTTTTTTTTTACAGTGTAGACCTATTTAAACTAAAAAAACATCAATCCAACTCAGCTGTGATGCTTGATGGATTTACTTAAAAAGAAAAAAAATCATAACAGAAAAGCTCCCTTGAGATGCTTGTACAAAAAAGTCAAACCAACAAAACTACAATAATCAAATACATGTTTAAGCATTATTTTGGCTTGCATGATCAAAGAGACATTTTCGAGCACTGTTCGTGATCATGATCCTCAGTCTGATTTGACTGTAGATTAGTTCTATTTACTTAAATAATCAATGGAAAACAACTGACTCGACTTCCTTCAGTTGCTTGACATCTTTTACTTGTGACAACATTCAGAGCAATCCAACACAAAGCAATCCATCACCAATCTGAATAACCTCACTAGGTTTCCAAAACACTTTTACAATATAGCTAATAAAGACAATCCAGCAGTAAGTGCTGTCCAGTGCCGCCTCAGACTCTTTGGGCCCTTAAATGAGGACAGTTAACAGTCTCTGTCCAGACTGCTACAACACTTTCATTCTGTTACATCAGACAGACATACTATGACAGAAAATGACATTACTGGCTATAATATAAATCAGTTCAGCACTGAAGTGACTGAAATGTCTGGCATCGTGAAAGCAGCAGTGAATCACATTAAACCCATGAAGAACATGTCCAGGTCATATATTTTACCCAAAAATAAAAAGAAAGAAGAAAAAAGTTTGGGATCAGTATGTTTTAGGTTTTTAAAAGTATGTAATTAATAGTTTTATTCATCAAGGATGCATTAAATTGAACAAAAGTGACACTAAAGACATTTATAATGTCACAAAACATTTCTATTTAAAAAAATGCTGTTCTTTTGAACTTTCTATTCATGGTTTCCACAAAAATATTAACTGTTTTCAACATTGATGATAATCAGAAATGTTTCTTGAGCAGCAATTCATCATATTAGAATGATTTCTGAAGGATCATGTGACACTGAAGACTGGAGTAATGATGCTGAAAATTCAGCTTTACATCACAGGAATAAATTACATTTTAATATATAGTAAAATAGAAAACAGTTATTTTAAACTGTAAAAATATTTCACTATATCACTGTTTTAACTGTATTTTTTTTATCAAATAAGTGCAGCCTTGGTGAGTAGAAGAGACTTCTTTTAAAAATATTAAAAATTCTTGCTGACCCCATACTTTTGAACATCAGAGTATATTTTATTTTATATTTTTATTCATTTACATAAATAAAACAATACAGTCATTTTTTTTTACTGTCAGGAGAATAGCCATAGAAAATAAAGTCAGTTACAACAAAACTAAAAAAGTAAACACCCAGATGTATTAAAGAAATGACAATCTGAGCAATATTGTGGTTAATAATCAAATCATGCAAATAACTTTTATATTTATTTTATCACAAAGCCCTATAAATCAAGTCTGGTTTATATTAATTCCAGCTAAGTATACAATTAAATGATATGTCATTTCATTAGGTCTGTGTCTAAAATTCATATTATCCCATTATGATTCTAATTCACATTTCTGTAAAGATACTTAATGAAAGCGTTCCGCAATAGTCTTCCATTGTTCACAACACATCTTCAGTTTTACAAATAGCAAGAGCTGATAATATTTTCAGTTGCCGTCGATAGAGCTTAACTTGTAAGCACAGCACTTAACACAACTTACATTTCACCGCGCTGTGTGCAAACATGAGTCATCTGAAAGTTGTTTGTTTGAAAACAAAAGCCCCCATTTGTGCTCAGGCAAACCCCTCGAGACTCCCGGCCCAGACTCAACATCCACACAAAGGTGAAAGACAGCACCTGAACGCTGGCTGACAGCATATGACAGAAACATTGCATGTGCGCTATGGCATGTTACCCATAATGCCTTCCATTCCACCTCAGGCCAGCCTGTAATTTGATCACATGATCACCTTCTGCTAGGGCAAAGGTCAGGTCTAATGAATGGAGAGGTGAGGACAGCTAGGTAGCAGGCAGAGGGATGTTTGTTCCTCCTCTGTTCAACAGACAAGAAGATCTGTTATAATTTATGTAGTATGTTTGTATGGAAGCATATTTCCGCCTTGGAATAAATTGTGGTAATTGTGAATAGGTAATAGGTAAATAGGTAATTGTGACTTTTTATCTGACAAATCTGACTTTTTCCCCCTTGCAATTGCAAGTCCATATACAATTCAGACTTAACTCATAATTTCAAATTTATTGTATAGAATTGTATAGAGGCGCAACACGTTGGACGTGAAAATGATAACTGTGTCGGGTTGAAACTAGCAAAAAACCCGACGTAGTTATCATTTTCACGTCCAGCGCCACGTTGTTTAAATAGCAAATGCACTCGCGCCCATCTGTTCGCCCATGGGCGTGCTGGTCTGAAAACGAGGTGTGTTCAGGCGCATTGTTGGCACGTTGCTATTTTGAGGAACTGAAAATGACTGCACCATTGACCAACAAAAACCTGGTCTAAAGTCAATGGCGCAGTATTTTTTGTGTTATTTAAAGGGCGCATTAGTAATATGTGCCTATAGGTGGGTGCACACAACACACACACACTCTGCTTATTACACACACAGGGACGCGCAGCAGCACACAAACATTTTTAAATATTAAAAATAAAAGGATTCCTCTCTGGAGAAGGGTTCAGTCTTTCCGCTTGCAAATTTAGCCATGTAAATAGCAAATCCGCCATGGTGCAAGCGCAATTGGCTTTTAAAGGGAATGGGAGATAAGACTCTGATTGGTTTATTGCACATTACGCCTAAAACACACCCATGACTCATTAAGAGAATAGGGACAACCCTTTTGGACCATGCGCCGGGCGCACCGACCGTTTTTTCCGTTGTTAAACTAGCAAAAGTGGATTTGGACACGCCCTTTTCAGACCATGCGCTTAGATCTTTAAAATAGGGCCCATAGAGCCCATAGAGCCTATAGAGTTTATAACTTGCAATATTCTAAATTTATTCTCAGAATTGATATATCAACTCGCAATTGTGAGTTATAATATCAGAATTGTGAGATAAAAAGTCACAATTACCTTTATTTTGTTATTCCGTATACTTCCATAATGTTTGAGCTATTGTGTGTTGTCTCTGTTATTCTCTCTCTCTCTCTCTCTTTTGCTCCTCTCAGCTGTACGCCTCTTTATGGTAATCCATCTTCATTGCTGAGACATATACCGTGTTGTGACAGCACGGACACTGAGAGATTCTAGAAGATGGAAAGCAGGTACCTAACACAGATACAGCCAGACAACCAATCAGACCTCCAATATCTGCACCGGACCGGACGGCGAAATCTAGCTGTCAGCCAATAACACACAAGACAGAGTGAGAATCTGTCAGTATCTGCTGACATATTGCTGTATTTTCTGCACTGATTTTGAGGGGCAATTTATGTGCACTGGATTTATGCATAGTAAAATATGGTGTTGATTGCTGAAAGATGAAATTTGACAAAGAATTTAATACACAAATAAATCAGTAGTGAGGAACATAGAACTGTATCATAGGTGTTACGGAAACGATTGCCTGTCATGATAAATTCCCAGATAGCAGGGAAAAACAATGCTAAATGCTTATTAATAAAATGCAACTAATCATATTATTGTGCATACATCGGCGGGGGGTGCACCTTGGGGTATAATTTATATTATTATAAATAATAATAATAATAATAATAATAAAACTAAAATTAATTAATTAAAAAAATTATTAAAATAAAGATAAAATAAAATACTTAAAAAAAACTTAAAAAATTAGAAATGTTGCAACCAATTAAAATAAATATAAGTGAAAGTACTAAAATGACAAACTAAAACAGAAATAAAAATAAATTATATATATATTACTAAAACATGCTAAAATTAAAATTGTATTTATAATTAAATAATAAAGTAAAAATATCAAAATAAAAGCCAACTCAAAATATTATTAAATAATAAAATAATGGTAACACTTTACAATAAGGTTTCATTAGTTAACAACTTTAGTTAGCATGAACTAAGAATTAACAACGTAATGTTAATGTCAACATTTAATAATACATTATTAAAATCCAATGTTGTATTTGTTGACATTAGCTAATGCACTGTGAACATGAACAAACAATGAACAGCTGGATTTTTATTAACTAACATTAATAAAGATTAATAAATACTGTAACAAATGTATTGCTCATTGTTAGTTCATGTTAGTTATTACATTAACTAATGTTAACAAATAAGACCTTATTGTAAAGTGTTACCAAAATAATATATAAATAATACTAAAATAACTCAATAAATAATTAAGGTTCTGCATTGGGTCACCATTTGATCCACTGTAAAACCAGGATCCTAAAGCAAAACCATTTGAAGCACCCCAATTTGTATCAATTCTTTGAACTAGATGTCTGAGGATTGAATTGCTTTCTCTCTGCAGCAGCATCTGATTTATCACGTCTGTTTGTCTGAGGAAATGGGCTGCACTTCACCTGACGTCCCTGTTGCTGTGTTGCTTTAACCTCAGACAGTGTCAACCGTCGTTTGGTCTCATTCAGCCTTTGTTCACGGTGCACAACATGGCGGTTAACTTCTTGGCCTCTGCACTCGCAGGGAGCCGCCAGACGTCGTGTCACTCGTCACGCTGGGGAGGACGGGAGGACTGGAGGAAGATGGCGTCTGATGTTCTCAGGAAGTCCGTCCACTAGATGAACACTCCTTCCTTTTCACTCATACTCTCCTGATTCTCATCACTCCTCTGGTCTTTAGCACCTGCCAACAGGACAGCGGAAAATGATGTGGCTTTCATAGCTGAGCGATAAGTTGATCACTCCAAGAGCTATGAATTCCAACTACAATAGCATCGGTTTTTACGTTTCCAGGGATAGAAATAAAACTATCCCTTCAACCATAGGCAAACATAGACATGCCAATTAAAACTGCAATGTGTATATTTTTGTGCCACTAGTGGCACCAAATAGAATTGCAAAAATAATAATACATTTAAAGGGGTCATGAATTGCGAAATCAACTTTCCCTTGAGCTTTTGATATATAAAAGGTCATGGTAATATAAGAATATCCTGTAAGTTTCAGAGCTGAAAACTTCCTTGTTAGTCAAAAGCCCTATTCGGACGGTAATTGTTTCTCACGTGGACGTCCGTAAAAATAAATTTGCATGACACCTCAGTGATAAAACTTGTGCATTCAGATGGCCATTTATTCACGGTGGAGCAGCGAGTTTTGTGATCCTGCGCACCTGGGAACGCGCTGCTCACGTGGTCAATTGAATGATTGTGTGCTGTAAATAAAATGTCATATCCTTGGTATAATAAGAATAAATGCATATTTAATTTAATAATAGGAAAATAATATCCTAATTATTATTTCATTACTTAAATCTGTTTAAAAATAGGAAGATATATAGACGTGCATTATAGTTAAAATAGTTTTCTGTCTTGTATTTTATCTCAAAATAAATGGAAATGAGCGGAAATAAGTTAATACAGCCTCTTATTTACATGAGGTAAACATAATGCTGCTTGGTTATTTTAACATACTATATAATTGCTGCCTGCCGTAACGGCCCATTTCAAATGTTTACGTGCTTTTCTTCATTAAATTTTTTTGAGCGGTGATGAAATATATTGCTCTTGTAAATACTTGCCAGCATTTCAGTAATAAAAGGCTAAACCTTTAAAATGCATCCAAATTACAGCGAAGCGCAATCGTACGGTGCTCTGCAGTGGTCAAAAAGGATATAAACAGTGAATTTTGAAGTGATATATTCTTGAAAACTCAGAGATGTGGATTTGGACGGCAATTAAATTACCACACGACCTTGGTGTTTGTCAAAAAACAGTAGGTAATTCGGCCGGGGATTTTTACGCGGGTGGTAGGAGAAAAACACTGACATTCTGGATTCGGACGGCAATAAAATCACAGACTAGCCCCTGTAAATGATGAAAATACCTTACGACCCCACGAGAAACAATTACCGTTCGAATAGGGCTAAAGAAAAGCTTTTATTGACAGCTGGCTCAGCAAACGATCAATCTGCGAATGTGCGTCCCCGTGACGTCAGAGTGCAGTGAAACGCCGCCTCAACAGAAGAAGAACGCCTAATTCTGTAGCCCCGCCCACCGACTCGCGCCTGGCATGTTATGCCGAGTTCACGATTGTCAAAAACTCGTCCGGATCACTGCTCTTTTCACACTGCATGACTATCTGGGGTAGCATCCAGTTGCTGCTGTGTTCACACTGCACAATGGATCGGCGACAGGGGGTTTCACACTGCATGACTTTTCAAGAGGAAGAATCGCCGACAACTCAGTCCAGTGCGCAAACTACGTTTCACAACCAAACACACGCAAGAAGTGACAAGGAAACAACGCGAGATCACACATGCGTCAGACCGGAGTTCTCGCACGAGACTGGAATTGTTATTAAAAATATAGACTGCAGAAAGTTTGCGATCCAAATTGTCTGTGCGCTGATTTACAGCGAAAAGGAGAAAAAGAAAAAAGATTATGGCGGAGGAAATGATTGGGGGGACACAGGGAGCAAGGATAGTGTTCTGCAAAGAGAGTTTGAGGTAAATAAATCATTTTGCAATGTGCTGCTGTTGCGGCTGGTCAAGCAAATGTTTGTGCTTTGTTTCTGTTTGATATAATTGTAAATATATCTATTAAACTACTGATATTCTGGTCTATAACTCCTCCCCGAACTTTCCGCTGCCCTGTATCTTGCTCTCTCATTGGCAGTCGGTCATCGCAGATGTCATTTTCAGTCAGAACTCATTTCACACGGCAGGATTTTGCCGACAGGTCCAGATATTTAGCATGCCAAATATCTCACGGGCGTCGGCGATTCTCTCAGATCGCGTCTTTGATCATTCACACTGCGTGATTGTCACTCACATGCACAAGCACCGATTTGCCTATGATTTCGGGCATTTGTCTGCGATTTCGCAAAACCTGTCGGCGAGTCAAAATCGGGGATAAAATCGGCCAGTGTGAACTTGGCATTAGATAAATAACAGGCCTACGTGGAGCTAAACCGGATTGAACTTCCAGGCAATAAAGCTTATGGCATGTTTCAAACATGCCATAAGCTTCCTTCAGATTCCAAAATGCATGGTTGAACTTTATTTTTATTGAAGATCCAGCTCATGTGGGGAAGACATTGCATTTGTTCGCTTCATTTCACAGGATTCATTTGTAAACAGATTTGCAGACAGGATGAGATTAAAAAACACAATTATGTGAGTAAAAAATGTTTTTTATATGTGATAGTACTGCATTGTTACGTTTGATATCTACTGATTATGTACGTGTCTAACTAAACATAACTTCCACGCTGTCACAGGTTGTGTATTTGAGTTGGTTCATTGTCCTGCGATTCGTGATCAGACTCGAACATGTATGGGCCAGGGCTCGCACTATCTTAAATAGTGTGTGTGTGTGTGTGTGTGTGTGTGTGTGTTATGCACGGTTCACGGTTATATCCACCGATCGGGCCGGCCAAGTAATAAAAAATAACATTACAATTAATTGCGACATTTTGCGAGCCCTGTGGGCGAATCATTCCGGTTGCCGTTTCTCCACATTGGAAGTTTTCAAAACAATTCCTCACGTGTAATGACTGGGGAGACGAATAATATGCAAACTGTTATCCAATCATAGCAGTGGGCGTTTACGTCCAAGTCTTCAATGCGGCACGCCCATAAAAACTGAGCGTTTCAGGAGCTAGGCTCAAAACCAGGGTAGAAAATAGCCTATTACTTATTCATTATGATGTTTTTGAATGTAAAAACCACGCGAACGTCATAAGTTGACCTCAGACAACAGTATAAAAAAATGAAAAAAGCCAGTTCATGACCCCTTTAAATAAAATAAAGTTTTATAAGCTGATTTGAGTTAAGGATGCAAAATGTATTATATAATTTCTGTCAGATTTCATTGGTGACTTGACATATGTTATTGGAATGTAAGCTTGGAAAAAGTTTTATAGATTTCCGTGTTTCCTCATTCAAGTAGACAGTATCTGTACCAGCATTGACTATAAAAATAAATAAAATAAATAACAAAATAAAATAAAAACAACTATAACAATATTTTTTGAATAAACAATATTTATAAATAATATTACATATTTATTAAATATTATTTAAATATGTTTTTATACAGTGCCTTTATAACACTCAGGGTTGCTTATTAATAACTCTTTATCTCTTTCCCTGCCATTGGTGGAATTTTCCGGCAATCCATGATTTCACTCTCATACGGTAGGGGATGTTATTACGCACCTTCTGAAAGAATCTCCAGATAAAAACACAGTCGAAGAAGAAGCAGAAACATTGCTTACGCACATGTAAAATAACACAATCATCAAATATTACACAGCATACAAATCAAAATTGCCTAATGCTGACCCAGGAAGATGTACAGGACTGTAAAGCTTTGGGGGTGTTGATAGACTAGAGCTACTCCATCTATGCTTTGATTATCATTCTGAATCTGATCCGGACGTAGTCTTTGGCAAAAAAACCCTTTCTTTTTGTTCAAAATGTTGCTTTTTATGAAACTTACCCACATTCAAGCAGATGCTCTTTCTTTTGATATACTGCATGTTCAAATATTCATATAACAAAATATTCTGGGGGCCATGAAAGTTTTGTGAAAATGATCAAAAATGCTGGCGCTGGCTGGCAACTTTAACAGATTGGAAAATCACATTAACAAAACAAATATGAAAATATTAGACCATTAGAAAACATTAGCTAAAAAATGAAGGCAAACCTAAAAGTTTAGGATTGATGGCCATTCAGAATAAACATTTTTGCAAGCTACTGCCATTGAGATGAACGAGAATGCTAACGGACACGGATCTAGGTGGCACGAGTACAAATTTCTCTCAGCAAAACCCTGCAGCAACAATGTGAGGGATGTTGGTGTTATGCTCATTTCCTATGAGTTACGTGCTGTTGGACAAGTCACAAACAAAGCAATCAATAGGGACAGAAGTCCTCTTAAGAGGGTTATGTACAGTATATTTATTTTTAAATAATGGCAATGATGGCTAAATAAATACGGGTGAATCCATGAAAACAAGTCCGGGTCACATTTCACCTCAATATCAAAAGAAATTTTAGCATATTTCTGACAGGTTTCGTGAGTTTCAGCCATATATGCTGCAGTTCACGTGTATATACACAGGGTGTGTGCGCGCTTGTGTTTGTTTGATGTAGATCACTGATCTGGCTATATGACAGATTCTGTTTTTCACAGAATATGACTTAGAAGCTGTGATGAGGAATCATTAATCCCATATTGTCATCAATCATTTCAACCAGACAAATATGACAAGAGCTCCGTGAGATGCTGATGGATTTTAAATAACATTTAGCATGTCTGCACTTTGTCTTTTCGTACAATCTATGATGTACACAGAAAGATATTATGTTTCCTGAATTCAGTCTCTGCCAAAAGAAAAGTTCATAAACACAGATATGTTTGCCTTAAATGTGAAGTGTGCAATTTCTACACCAAAAGGAACTGCAAAAATAATGACTGTATTCAAACGTGTTCCTGAACACTCCCACATCTGCAATTAGCCAGATAGCCCTGCCCCAAATCCACATCATAGATACTGTAAGGGCCGGGGTGCTTCTCAATTCTTATTTGTGCATCCTCGTTTCCTTTCCTCTCGTCTTATCTCCACCCCTTCAGGATGCGAGGGAAGGACGCAAGGAAAAGACGCGAGGACTAAGGAATTGAATCAAGTGAAATGATATATCCTCGCTCCCTTTAGCGTCACTTCAAAGCGTCGTCAATTAATAATGACTCTACACCGCTGGATTTAGCTTGCACGTCTGGATTCTTGAACATTAGAGATAATTATTGTAATAGTTTCAACTTCCACAAAATACCACATTTGTCCATATTTCTTTTTATATTACCAGTTATTATTAACAATGAAATATTCTGTTATTAACTGCTTTTTATTTGTTGTATAGTATTACAGTTTGTTTAATTTTCTTTCATTTTCTTGCTTTGATATAATTCTGCAACTGTCCTACTACAGTGTCTTAAAAAATAATGTGGCAAGATGTGAAGGGGGAGGAGAATTTATACGTGCGTCACGTTTAGTCGAAAAAACACTTCCGCAAAGGATACACCTGTGTATCCTTGCTCAGGAACTCCTCAGGAAGCCTCCTCACTCCTCGATCCTCGCCTCCTCGCGGTGCAATTAGAGAGTTGAGATGTCCTACAAGATGGCTGAGCTCGATCGGTTTCCGGGTCATAGGATAGAGGACGGAGGAACGAGGAAACGAGGAGGGATATTGAGAAGCACCCCTGGTCTCACAGACAGGGCTTAGATTAAACCAGGATTAGGCCTTAGTTCAATTAGGACATTTAAATAGCTTTTATAAAAGTGCCTTAGGGAAAAAAAAATATTACTGGTGTGCATCTTGAGACAAAACAATGGCACTGACATATTTTAAGATATGTCAGTGCAAGTTGCTTTCAGTTAAAGGTGCAGTATGTAAGGATGACAGCTAGAGGTTGAAAATGGGTACTGCAGTCCAAATTCAAAATATTGTTTATCCCGCCCCCTCCTCCTCAGACTCGATGCTCACGCGGGTTGCTAGTTTGAGGACACGCAACAGGAATGAGCGCAACTGACAATGGAAGGCGAGGAGACTTACACACTGTAAGTTGATGAGTTGATTTATCCGCGTTTTAATGTGCTTCCGTTCATAAAGATTTTTAGATAGATGCCGAGGCTTTTTAGGTCGGGTAGAATCTGCGAGCCCTGACCCAGTTTGTTTGCTGGCTTCCATGGCTGCAATACGCTGGCAACCTATGGTGTCGAAATACTATTGGGAAAATTGGCAACGTGCGTTATCACACGGTCCAAAACAAAAACAGACATTCCGACACGGAACGCACATTTCAAAGTAGAATAACTGGCTGTAGCATTGTTTTTCAAAGAAACGAGTATGTGAACTCGGCATGTTTCCTAAATATCTGCAAACATATGATGGTACTTTTTATGCTTTAGACAGTCAAAAACTTAAATACAGCACCTTTAATGGCACAATATGTAATTTTCGCCGCTAGAGGTCGCTTATTCAAAACAAAGGCGTCGTTTGATGGCGCCTTGATTTTGCGGAATCATGGGAGTGGTTGTCTTCACCTCTACAGCCGGTGGAAAAGAATCCGAAGGGACTCGGGCAGAAGTCATATTCATGGATGAGCTAATGTATTAAAGATTAACGTTACTGTTGTATGATGCAGGTTGGGGCTGAAAGCCGCTGGAGCGTGACGAGGATGACTCGTCACGCTCGTAACGAGTAATGCTGGAGCGATTGCTAATGAGAGACAAGCGCGGCACATGGCTTGAGAGCAGTGGAGCTTTTATTATGCCGCAGACGACCGCTTCCGCTCATGCGTATATGGGGTAATGTAGTGCTGTTTTATCATATTAGATCATGGGTGTAGGAAGCAAAAAAATGTGGGTGGGTCCCCCCCCCCCCAAACATCTGGTTGGGCCAGACAAAATTACGGAAGACACCACATTTTTTACAGAGGTAATAGTGTAGGGGTAAGGCACATGACAGAAAGTTTTGATGCAAATTGACCCGAGGTTCAAATCCGACCCGAGGTTCAAATCCGCAAACTCACTCTACTCCCTTTTCCCATCACATATCAGATCGGAAAGGCATTTATTTTCAATAAAAATGAAGAAAATATTGGAAAAGTGGAAATAAAGCATCTTACGTGTATTTAATAATAAAGTGTTTATTGGTTAGGGGTACTCTTGGAAACATTTGGGATAATGTAAGTACACAAGTCAACAAAATATATAACATTGTTTTAGTGGTTTTTGGATATTTTAATAAAAAAATCTTACATATTGTGCCTTTAAGACAACTCAAACATGCATTTGAGTCTGGGACTAGGCTTAAAAGCCTTGCAAGTTGCCATATCAACCTACAAATACACTAATAAAAAAAAAAAATAAAGGTTTCAAAAGGGGGGTTTCACAATGAACCAATTTGAGTTCCCCAAAGAAGCTTTCAGTGAATAGTTCTTAAAAGAACCTTTTTTCTTATATGAAGAACATTTTATTAATCTACTGAACCTTTTCCCACTAACTTTGGTGGAATGGAAAGGTTTCTTGGATGTTAAAGGTTCTTCATGAAACCACAGATGGCAATAAAGAACCTTCATTTTGAAGAGTGCTTATAAGTGTAAGTGATAAGTGTAAGTATAAGTGTCACTTACTTATAGTTGTCTCTGTACATTAAGCTGGGACAGCAGTATTTTAACATCAGAAAAAATGACCCACTTCAGCTTTAAATGTAAGTTGAAAGAAAACTAAACATGAGCTTGTCATTATCTGCTGTTGACACAAACCTGGAGAGGTTATTTATCTCCACTTGAAATCGGAACCAACCTTCCTCATGTCAAGCACTGACAGGATGAACCACTCTGTCATGCACGGTCAGACAATGAAAATACAAAAAGTTACTCTACAAAACTCCTCTAATCGGAGGGAAGAATTGGCTCAGAAATTACGTAACACTTCATAGTTGTTTGACAGAGACAAACGAGTGCTGTGGCCCAGAATGCATTGCTGTGGTGAATGCATTGCTTCAAAAAGACGCTAATGGTGGTGAGAGGAGGTGAACGACACATCGAGGGTTTTATTTTACTGTGCGTAATGTTACAGTGATGCTTGTGCCTGCTGGCAGAAACCACAGAGCCCTCTTCAGCTTATGACGCATACGTTTGCACTGTGAATTCACTGTCATTTTTGCTGGAACATTTTCTCACATTAAAAGAAAACTACCTCAGAACACAAAGGGCTCCAATAATACAAAGATTTCAGCTTCACAAATACTCATAGTTACAGTTAATGGCAATTTAATTACCCTCATGCTGTGTAAACAATGTACATGCCCCTGAAAATGGTTCTGTGACAGAGATTAACCTTCTTGTCAGAATTCCCTCCAGGAACAAACCCCTATAAATCTCAGCAGGAGCTGCTTCAGCATGCTTTCCAGTTCCACGTCAAGTGACGATTAATCATTTGTGTGACAAATAAGAAAAATAAAAGCAGCTCTTGATGGAAAGTGCTTGGCAGACGAGCTTGTTCAGAAACTAAATAAGGCTCTCAAAGTGAGAAAACTTTGCCAAAAGGTGGAAGACTATTTGAAGTAATGTTGACAATATAAACCGCTTTTACGTCTTTGTATTCAAATAACACGGCCAATATATTCCTCTGTTCTTACTGTACATAGATAAAACTGTATATTTGTTTGCATGCACACTATTCCAATATTAATCAGCATTTTCTTATTTTGTTTATGTATGCATCAAGTAAACACATTAACCTGATTGCTGTGCCTGTATTATTGGGAGGTTTTTTTTGTACTTGTTCAGAAAATCCATTTTAATTTAATAATAAATAAATAATTTATAAATAAAGAAAGAAAATGTATAATAAATAAATAATAATAATATTTATAAATAATAAATATATATAATCTATAAACAATAATATAATATTTATATATATATATACACTCACCTAAAGGATTATTAGGAACACCATACTAATACTGTGTTTGACCTCCTTTCGCCTTCAGAACTGCCTTAATTCTACGTGGCATTGATTCAACAAGGTGCTGAAAGCATTCTTTAGAAATGTTGGCCCATATTGATAGGATAGCATCTTGCAGTTGATGGAGATTTGTGGGATGCACATCCAGGGCACGAAGCTCCCGTTCCACCACATCCCAAAGATGCTCTATTGGGTTGAGATCTGGTGACTGTGGGGGCCATTTTAGTACAGTGAACTCATTGTCATGTTCAAGAAACCAATTTGAAATGATTCGAGCTTTGTGACATGGTGCATTATCCTGCTGGAAGTAGCCATCAGAGGATGGGTACATGGTGGTCATAAAGGGATGGACATGGTCAGAAACAATGCTCAGGTAGGCCGTGGCATTTAAACGATGCCCAATTGGCACTAAGGGGCCTAAAGTGTGCCAAGAAAACATCCCCCACACCATTACACCACCACCACCAGCCTGCACAGTGGTAACAAGGCATGATGGATCCATGTTCTCATTCTGTTTACGCCAAATTCTGACTCTACCATCTGAATGTCTCAACAGAAATCGAGACTCATCAGACCAGGCAACATTTTTCCAGTCTTCAACTGTCCAATTTTGGTGAGCTTGTGCAAATTGTAGCCTCTTTTTCCTATTTGTAGTGGAGATGAGTGGTACCCGGTGGGGTCTTCTGCTGTTGTAGCCCATCCGCCTCAAGGTTGTGCGTGTTGTGGCTTCACAAATGCTTTGCTGCATACCTCGGTTGTAACGAGTGGTTATTTCAGTCAAAGTTGCTCTTCTATCAGCTTGAATCAGTCGGCCCATTCTCCTCTGACCTCTAGCATCAACAAGGCATTTTCGCCCACAGGACTGCCGCATACTGGATGTTTTTCCCTTTTCACACCATTCTTTGTAAGCTCTAGAAATGGTTGTGCATCAAAATCCCAGTAACTGAGCAGATTGTGAAATACTCAGACCGGCCCGTCTGGCACCAACAACCATGCCACGCTCAAAATTGCTTAAATCACCTTTCTTTCCCATTCTGACATTCAGTTTGGAGTTCAGGAGATTGTCTTGACCAGGACCACACCCCTAAATGCATTGAAGCAACTGCCATGTGATTGGTTGATTAGATAATTGCATTAATGAGAAATTGAACAGGTGTTCCTAATAATCCTTTAGGTGAGTGTATATATATATATATATATATATATATATATTAAGGCTGTGAAATCGATTAATCCCAATTAATCGCATCTAATATAAGTTTGTAAATATATAATACGTATGTGTATATTTTATATATATATTAATGCTGGGCAGTTGATTAATCGCGATTAATCGCATCCAAAATAAAAGTTTGTGTTTACATAATATGTGTGTGTACTGTGTATAATTATTATGTATATATAAATACACACTCCTTCATATATTTATTTAAGAAATATTTGCATGTATATACTGTATATATATTTATATAATTTATCTTATATATAAATATAAATATTTTATATATAAATATAACATATTTTTCTTAAATATATACATGCATGTGTGTGTATTTATATATACATAATAATTATACACAGTACACACACATATATTACAGTTGTGGTCAGAATTATTGGCACCCCTGGTAAATATGATCAAAGATGGCTATAAAAATAAATCTGCATTGTTTATCCTTTTGATCTCTCATTCAAAAAAAAAAAAAAAATATGCGCAAAAATCTAACCTTTCATTGAAGTAAAAGAATGGAAATTTGGGAAAAAAAAAAAAAAAAAAAATCACATTATGAAATAAATGCTTTTCTCCAAAACACGTTGGCCACAATTATTGCTAAAATTGTTTATCAATTATTTATCAAACAACCCCTACATCACCACATGTTGTTTGTGAGGGTTTCAAGAAAAATCCTTCTTGCTCATCCAGAAACAAACTCCAGCATATTCAGTTGTCAGACACGACTGGAAATTCAAAAGGGACCCGGTTCTGTGGTCAGATGAAACTATAAAAAGAGCTTTTTTACCATCCCAGTCCCCTGACCTGAACCCTATAGAAAATGAGTGGGGTGAATTGAAGAGAAGCAGCACCAACATGGATCTGGGAATCTGAAGGATCTGGAGAGATTCTGTATGGAGGAATGGTCTCTGATCTCTTGTCAGGTGTTCTCCAAACTCATCAGGCATTATAGAAGAAGACTCAGAGCTGTTATCTTGGCAAAAGGACGTTGCAAAAAGTATTTAATAAAAGGGTGCCAATAATTATGGCCAACGTGTTTTGGAGAAAAGCATTTATTTCATAATGTGATTTACCCCCCATTTTCAATTCTTTTACTTCAATGAGTTGATGTGTTAGAAGGAGGAAAAATGGGCAAGTGTAAGGATTTGAGCGAGTTTGACAAGGGCCAAATTGTGATGGCTAGACGACTAGGTCAGAGCATCTCCAAAACTGCAGCTCTTGTGGGGTGTTCCTGGTCTGCAGTGGTCAGTATCTATCAAAAGTGGTCCAAGGAAGGAACAGTGGTAAACCGGCGACAGGGTCATGGGTGGCCAAGGCTCATTTATGTACGTGGGGAGTGAAGGCTGGCCCGTGTGGTCCGATCAAACAGACGAGCTACTGTAGCTCAAATTTCTCAAGAAATTAATGCTGGTTCTGATAGAAAGCTGTCAGAATACACAGTGCATCGCATATTGTTGCGTATGGGGCTGCATAGCCGCAGACCAGTCAGGGTTCTGACCCCTGTCAACCGCCAAAAGTGCCAACAGTGGGCACGTGAGCATCAGAACTGGACCACGGAGCAATGGAAGAAGGTGGCCTCTTTCAGCAGGATAATGTGCCCTGCCACAAAGCAAAAATGGTTCAGGAATAGTTTGAGGAGCACAACAACGAGTTTGAGGTGTTGACTTGGCCTCCAAATTCCCCAGATCTCAATCCAGTCGAGCATCTGTGGGATGTGCTGAACAAACAAGTCCAATCCATGGAGGCCCCACCTTGCAATTTACAGGACTTAAAGGATCTGCTGCTAACATCTTGTTGCCAGATACCACAGCACACCTTCAGGGGTCTTGTAATCTTATAATATAATAACATATATAATATAATATACTGATATATAGTACATATCAATATTTATGTCCAAGCTAAATTAATGAATGAAAATGAATTAATCAATTGTTTATATTATTAATTAAAATAAATGATGCTCTATGATGAAAAAAATAAATCATAACAAATGCAAGGCGTCAGCATACAGAAGCATGTAAACTACATTTTTGCAATTATGGCTTAAGCAGAATAATTGGAAAATGATGTGCACTACCAAATTATATTCAGTCAACCACAAAGCATCAAGGACTACCACTGTAAGCCAACACTTATACATTCACTGAGATTAAAGCACGAAGATCTGGGAACCCCCGGTTTTTTACAAACCCGATTTCCTGTGCCGTCTCCCCCACAGGCGAGAGCGAGTGTTTGGGCTCTGGGGCAACGCAGTGCACTTCATCATTCTTATGAGCGGCTCTCAGACAGCAGCGCTGCAGCCCAGTGTACTATCAGCCTTTAATCCATCATCTTTTATGGAGAGTAATGGCTGTGCTTTTACACCAGCAGAAGGGAGGATGGGTAGAGCGCCAGGGCAGGCAAGATACTGGGCCTGCAAACATCACCCTTCAACATGGCTGGGGTTTCAGAGCTATTGTAAGAAGGGAAATCATGTTAGCTTTACATTTTGAGTACTTCATGTATCCATAAAGGTGCACATGCTCAATTCAATTTTGGGTGCTGGAGTTGGACATGTATGCGACAGGTCCTAAGATCTTCACCTTTTAGTAATTTCGAATTCAAAATATGAGAAGTTACATTTTGATCAAACAAACAGGTTGTACTAGATTTTACAAGCTTTTTTTTGTGGTTTGTTATATTATACTTGTGTTAGGGAGACCATGTTTGTCACACTGTTTACCGCAGTAAATACTTAAAAGTAGTGAATTTCTTTTTAAGCACAATCCTTAAATTCCCCCTATTATATTATTTTAAAGGTTCCCGATTTTGTTCTGGAGATCTCCTACAATAGGTTTACATGCATCCAAGGTCAAAAAACACTTTCATTCTCATAATATACATTGCAGCATCACCTCTAGTCTCACAGTGTCTGAAACGATTTAATAAAGGATCCAGTCTCTCTAAACCCCTCCTTTCCGAGAGCTTCCTCTGCTCTGATTGGTCAGACGGCATGGGCGTAGCTTGTCTAGGGGGTGGGGAATGGATGGTCAGGCCCTAGCAGCTAAAAGATTTTAATAAATATTTTTTTATTAATGATATTTTCAACTCAAAAGTAAATATGCATATAATGTAGTTATTTTAATACATTTTATCAAAATATATATATGCTGCGCCTCGTGTTTTTGTAGGAGTGCTCTGAGCACCTAAAGTGGAAAAAAAAAAAAAAAAAAATCAACTATGAGCAGAAAAGCACCCGACGTCATTCGTGTTTTTTTTCCCCTTGTCCAATCGAATGAATGGAGAGGCGGGCCTTCCGTTGTGGTGACCGTTACCTTGATTAGACTGACAGGACAGCTGATTCGGGGGTTGCCTAGCAACATAAAATAAACGCAGCGCACTGCTCTTTTCTAAATTAAAAAAACGTCAACCAAAAAAAGGCAGTGCGGTGCCTCGCATTTTCAAACCTGAAAAACGCATACTGCCTGATCGGGCCTTACTCATGAATGGGAGAAACTGCAATGCGCAATATGGCGGAATAGTCCCGCCTTCTAAAGTAAAAGAGCCAATCGCTGATTGGTAAAGTCATTGCTTCACTGCAGCTGCAGTTAGAAGCTCCGGTTCCCATAGAAACCTGAGACTCTCGCTTAGGACTGCACATGTGCATTGGCTCGTCTAGCCTGAAAAATAAGCTTTTATTAAAGCTATTTGAGCATAAGAAACAACATTTATGGGACAGTTCATGTCAGATTTTGTTGCTGATTTGAAATATGTTATTTAATTGTGAGTTCGACAAGCAGTTTTTGAGATCCCAGGATTCTCCCATTCAAATAGATAGGACTTGGTCTTGTATGCCCGAAATAGCTGCCCGGAGGCGTTGCAAATATGGCCGCCGAGTGAACAGACTTTCCTTGATAGGGACTTTGATATAACACTTACCTTATGTAGTGAAGCGCAAATGGATATTCAGAAGTTTTTACAACGTACAACAACTGCAGAGAAATCTGGACCTAACCTAAATAAAGTCAGATGAAGATACCGAAGCTGATGCCGTGCTTGATGACTCCGGACCCAGACAATCTCATAAAGGTGATCCGCAGGGCGCTGTGTTGTAGCGGCTCTTGCATTAATGTTAGGAAGAGGACCATTTACACCCAATTGTTGTTTTATTTACACAGAACAAAACTTAAACATAGATTTTAGAATATAAACTGCTTAATCTGTAATTTTTTGTAAGATCTATAAATATGAAGTGTTTGTGAAAGGTAATATCCGAGAAAGCTTTAAAATTTTAAAGTTTCCTAATTCAGTTTTGGAGGTCTCCAACAACACGTTTACATGCATCAAAGGTCAAAAAAAAGGTAATTTTCTCATAATATACACTGCACATCACCACAATGTTCAATGATTCTCAAACGACTCGATGGATGAATCAGTCTCTCTAAATCGCTCCTTTTACGAGCCTACTCTGCTCTGATTGGTCAGATGGCCCAGTCTGTTGTGATTGGTCTACCGCGTACAGCGCGTATTTCAGAAGCAAACGGCCATTACCATAACTGAACTCCAGCTCCATTCAGGAGGCTTCCTAAAGCTCAGCGATTGTACACACTGTAAAGACAGTAATGATGATGTTGATTTTACATAAATCCCAGCGCGAGTGCGAATAGATGATGAAACAATGGGAGAACTAATTTTTCAACCCGAACCTGGAGCAGGACGTTTCTCAGTGATGCTACTCAGTTTGAGGTACATTATGAGATATTTCAACTGTAATTCCTCACCATCAGCATTAACAAGTGTGCGTCCATCAACAAACCTGTGTGTGTGTGTGTGTGTGTCTAATGTATTGCGGTGCACATGTGGTGCACATGTGGGAAAAAATATATCTGTTAAATCAGACACTCTGAGGTAAGTTGTCACATAGGACATAAAACAGACTCTGTACAGAACACAATTATTTAGCATAAAATCATAAAAGTTAATATTTTATAAACATCATAATAACAAACGATTAGCTCAAAAGCACCAAAAGCAACTTCTCTATGTGACAACTAGTCCTGGCTTTCCTTATTTATACATTTTTTAACACAAATTTGTTTAATGAGCCCCTGATTTTTTAATTATGTTTAATAAGCATCTGCCTCTTAAATTAATTGACCTTATATACATTTCTCTATCAATTTTGTGCGCTAACTCCACCTCAATCTCTCTCTGAAGACTTCAGAGTCCTTCAAAAGGTGAAACAGAACACAAGTCACAGACAAAAGCCCATTATGAGACACAATGATACATCATAGGAAACTTTACAAGAAATATCCTCCCTGAAAAAAACACCATTAGAACATGTTTGAATAATAGATGGAAGGTAATACAAATACCTACTGTAACCATATCTGGATTTGAGCTAGACTCAGCCAAAACATGAAAATATATATACTGTCTATAAATCACATTTATCAGATTCCCATCTGATTTAATTCACGCACAACTCACTTATAGTGCTAGGATGTTGTGGGTTGCCAGGTCGTTGCCATGTGGTCACTGCTTTGCTGTGCGGTTGCTAGGGTGTTCTGAATGGTTGCTAGAATTTAACTCTAGCTATGGAAGTCAATGAGGCCCATCAACTGTTTGATTACCGACATTCTTCAAAATATCATCTTTTGTGTTCAGCAGAAGTAAGAAATTCATACAGGTTTGGAACAACATGAGGGTGAGTAAATGATGACAGAAGTTTCATTTTTGGGTGAACTATCCCTTTAAGAGGCCACAGTTAACTCTCTACCATTTGTTATACTAGCAAATGGGTCTGAATATCTACTGAGAGAGTCAGAATGCCATCTGTTGACTTCATCCAGTGTATATTACTCCAAACTCCCTATCACCCTGTCACCTAATCAAAGAAATTTGGTCCCCCCTGTCCCCCTCCTCCGGCCTCCTTATGGTGCTTTCCGCGTCTTCAAAGTTCTGCGCATCGATTAGTAACTTTGACGCCTCCGTGCTGGAGAGAGGCCAGAAATGATAAGCGCTCATGGGGGACGTGAGAGCTAAGTGCTAAATCAATGTTTGCACGTCTCTGATGCGGATAGCGTTACTGAAAGGGCCCTGTGGCCGAAGGTAGCGATGATGTTTCCCAAGGGACGTCTTTAAGAGTCACACTTATCGGCTCATTTTTTGGTGCAATCATCCACATGATCAATCATGCCCTTCGTGGGGAGAAAATAAAGTGTTTTAATTCCCCCTTCATTCACTTATTAAGACCTTTCATTCAGACAAAATGATTCGGACATCAAATTATTTATTTTCTTTCATGAATTATAAGCACAAATGTTTTCCATACTCAAAAAAAAGCACCATTAACGTATCATAAAAGTAACAGAAAAGGTAAAATTCTAGTCCTTTTGTTGTATGGAAAGCTAAAATGCTCTGCCTAACAGTTTTTTCACAGAAGAAATATAACAATACATGTTTGGGATGGCATGAGGGTGAGGAAATGATGACAACGTGAGTGAATAAATGCCTTTAAGTTCACTTAAACGGGTAAAGCATGAAGATGTCTTATCGAAAATCACATTTGACATCTGTCTTCTGGTTGCACGCTCGTCTCATTCGACCTGCTAAACTAAGTCATGAATCACTTTCCTTTTATTTGAATAAGCCATTAATAACAGGAGATGAGCTGCAGTTTCAGGTTTTCTCAGACAGATGCAATGAAGCGTCCATCTTTAAAGTTGAAAGACAGATGAACTAGAATGCACACATTCTGTGATCTGTTTGATCTGATAAGATCTCTTGCTGGTATTCTGGAGGTATATGAAACTCCATGTCTGAGCACTAGCTATTATCTCATGTGTCAATGACTGGTAAAGTACAGACTAACAGGTCTGACTGTGAGAAGGGAACTTAAAACTGTATGGAAAGGTGATGTCTATGGGTGAGCGTTTTATAATTCTAATTAAAAATAAATAAATTCACTTAAAACACATTTTCCTCTCCCATTAGCTTACTGCATCTATTACAGTCAAATTCTGTAATTTTACTAGAACATTATGAATCGCCACAAGGTCAGTTTCACCACATGTGGTGGAAAAGATTTTAAAATGGCAGATTTCTTTGTTTTGATCATTTCAAAGCTAGCATTTTATGTATTCAAAATACAAAAAACTAAATATTCACACATTTTGCATAATTTGACTTCGATTGCAGCTAGAAATGAGGTTTAATAAAAATATTGTTCACAAGTGATATTTACCTTTTTGTTGTCTTCACAACACGTCTCATATTTCATCTTCACTGACACTGTTGTCTTCTTGGTAAGCACTAACTTTGATAAAATTTTATTAGTGGCAAAATTATTGTTTGTGATGGAGATGACAACTGTGGGATGGAAATGATTTGTGTAAATCATTTTCGCACAATAAATATTCAAGAGTTTATTTCACTATTTGTTTTGATTAGTTTTATGATGGATTTTCATATCTACATATTTAACGTCTGGGAAAAAGAGTAAAACAAATCTATATAACATAACTCAAAAGGCATTTATAAAAGTAAATCAATTCTGAAGGCATGGTAAAGTTTCCAAGTTTTAATTAAAGTCGACATGAAACAGATGTTGTGATAGTCTTTTCTTCCCTTTTGTGACGTTAATCAAAGTGAAACAGCTTCTGGAATGACAATAAAAATGTAGGGTGAATTGATTGGATCGTGGGAAGTTGGGCATTCCTGACTAAATGGAGGCAGAGCTGATGGGCCTAAAAACGGAAAACTTTTTATGCGTTTTGGCCGTTCATTTACATGACAATGGCATTTTGGGGACCTGAAAACGCAAACTTTTGAAAAAGGTTTCAAAGTGCAAAATTTGGAAAATGAGACCGTTATCGTCTCTGTGTACACTACAAAAACACGAATTTGTGAAAACATTGACGCCATGCGCATGCGTATTGTGTTTACAAAGTCTTTACACAGTGACATCTACTGGCCTGGCATGATAATACAAAATTTTTAGTCGTTTTTTACGGATCTGTGTGAACAGGGATCATTTTAACATTGTCGTCTGTACGCGAAAAACGCAAAGTAAAAACTTTTCTGTTTTTAGTACTTCGTTGACGTTTAAATGTACCATGAATGTCAGTTTTCAGTCAGTTGTGGAGGATATTTACTCCCACTCTCTGCCGAGACACACATCATGAAGAGAACAGATGCTGTTTTGGGGCGGAGGGGAGGTTAGCATTTTTGATTAAAGATTAGGAGGGCGTATAAATTAAAAAAAATATGTCTGACACGACACATGATGTATTGACGAATGCAGAAGCGTAGAGGACATAGAGCAAAACAAAACAACGGTCACAAAATGTCGGAGGAGCTTCAGCTTGTTGCACAGCCCTATTGGTTTGAACTGGGAGAGGCGTCTACTCTCACCTAAGCTTACACTACCCCTACATCCCACGTCATACGTCGAGTCAGAGTTCACTCTTCCACCGGAACTCAACTCGCGTACGGTGATTATAGTTTACAAGGTTATAAGTACAGATATTTTTCTTATAAAAACGCATGGCTTTGCTTCAGTAGGCCTTTATTAACCCCCTGGAGTCATACGGATTACTTTTATGATGGATGGATGCGCTTTTTGTAGCTTCAAAAACTCTCTATTCACTCCTATTATGAAGCTAGGAAGAGCCAGGATATTTTTTTAATATAACTCTGATTGTGGTTGGCTGAAAGAAGAAAGTCATATACACCTAGGATTGCTTGAAGGTGAGTATGGGATAATTTTCATTTTTGGGTGAACTAACCCTTTAATCATATAATTATTTGAAGAGGCCATATGATGCTATTTTAAAAGGTCATTATTTTGTTTATTGGGTATATTAGAACCCCAGTCTGTCTGAAACACGCTGATTGGTGGTGTGTCCCAATTCGCATACTATCCGTCCTAAATAGTATTTGAAATTAGAATTAGTACGTCCCAAATCATAGTATGTTGAAATGAATATTCCAAAGATACCCCGATGGTCTACTATTTCCTATTTTAGAATTCAAAGAGCAGATCGATGCACCCTATATCGGCTAATATTGCCCACAATCCATTGCGAGTTGGACGAGAAAATATATTTATTTAATATTATCCACATTATATTTCATCTGCAACAGCATTGTGAATTTTTGTAATGATACGTTTGGCCATTAACTTTTAAATGCATCATTATATTTAAATTTGCCAACACATGAGGAGAGTCTCCGCATTAAAGACCCACGGATGGCAGATCAACGTGTTACTACATTTTTTCCAATACGGTAGGAAATTAAATTAAATTGAATGTGAAGGATTTTAACTGTGACAAGATGATTGACAGGGCAGTTTAAATGGGGACAGGATGCATGTAACTAAGCGACAGAACTGTCTGTTAAAAATGACGAAGTAGCATCTGCCAAAGCTTGCATATCTTCTGCTACACACTCAATGTACTTTTTCAATAAAAGACTACATACTTTTAGGTCGTAGTATAAGTAGACGAATTGGGACGCAGCATGAGTTTTGGTTTCTACAAAGCCCCGCCTTCCAAAAAGCCCAGAGTGCTCTGATTGACCAGCTGACCCAGTGCGTTGTCATTGGCCAAAGACCTCAAGTGTGTGTCAGAAATGTAATGCCCCTTACCATAATAGCAACATGGTGACAACACTACAATTCACTGAAACCTCACTTTTCTTTGTTTTTACCTTTGGGCAGGCATTATGTTAG
Organism: Coreius guichenoti; assembly: GCA_039654105.1. Lineage (NCBI taxonomy): Eukaryota > Metazoa > Chordata > Actinopteri > Cypriniformes > Gobionidae > Coreius > Coreius guichenoti. The sequence continues at coordinate 32,458,678 of CM077173.1, forward strand.
TAGGCCTATTACAAATTAATAATTACTAATTAGTAATTAATTAATATCTGGACTTCGATCAAGGTGTAGGCAGGTCTGGAGCAGTGTTCTCTGTTGTGGGAAAATATGAGCTTTGTAACTTTGCAGATCGTATACAGTACATGCAAAAACAGATACATTATACAAAGTAAAGGAAAACATTAAAAAGCATCATATGGCCTCTTTAAATCAAAAGGTCTTTTAAGATCATGAGAAACAAATTCAGTCAGGTGTATCCAAAACTTACACCTGTCCTGTACATTCGCGCATGTGTGTTTGTGATGGTGAGCTGGGACGGAGTGACACGTCACAGCATTTCACTATTCACATACAGTGGGGAGAACAAGTATTTGATACACTGCCGATTTTGCAGGTTTGCCCACTTACAAAGCATGTAGAGGTCTGTAATTTTTATCATAGGTACACTTCAACTGTGAGTGACGGAATCTCACATTGTATGAAAATCACATTGTATGATTTTTAAATAATTAATTTGCATTTTATTGCAAATGCAATTTTATAAAATGCAATTTTATTGCATTTTATTTGATCACCTACCAACCAGTAAGAATTCCGGCTCTCACAGACCTGTTAGTTTTTCTTTAAGAAGCCCTCCTGTTCTCCACTCATTACCTGTATTAACTGCACCTGTTTGAACTCGTTACCTGTATAAAAGACACCTGTCCACACACTCAATCAAACAGACTCCAACCTCTCCACAATGGCCAAGACCAGAGAGCTGTGTAAGGACATCAGGGATTAAACTGTAGACCTGCACAAGGCTGGGATGGGCTACAGGACAATAGGCAAGCAGCTTGGTGAGAAGGCAACAACTGTTGGCGCAATTATTAGAAAATGGAAGAAGTTCAAGATGACGGTCAATCTCCCTCGGTTTAGGGCACCATGCAAGATCTCACCTCGTGGGGCACCAATGATCATGAGGAAGGTGAGGAATCAGCCCAGAACTACACGGCAGGACCTGGTCAATGACCTGAAGAGAGCTGGGACCACAGTCTCAAAGAAAACCATTAGTAACACACTACGCCGTCATGGATTAAAATCCTGCAGCGCACGCAAGGCCCCTCTGCTCAAGCCAGCGCATGTCCAGGCCCGTCTGAAGTTTGCCAATGACCATCTGGATGATCCAGAGGAGGAATGGGAGAAGGTCATGTGGTCTGATGAGACAAAAATAGAGCTTTTTGGTCTAAACTCCACTCGCCGTGTTTGGAGGAAGAAGAAGGATGAGTACAACCCCAAGAACACCATCCCAACCGTGAAGCATGGAGGTGGAAACATCATTCTTTGGGGATGCTTTTCTGCAAAGGGGACAGGACGACTGCACCATACTGAATGGAGGATGGATGGGGCCATGTATTGCGAGATCTTGGCCAACAACCTCCTTCCCTCAGTAAGAGCATTGAAGATGGGTCGTGGCTGGGTCTTCCAGCATGACAACGACCCGAAACACACAGCCAGGGCAACTAAGGAGTGGCTCCGTAAGAAGCATCTCAAGGTCCTGGAGTGGCCTAGCCAGTCTCCAGACCTGAACCCAATAGAAAATCTTTGGAGGGAGCTGAAAGTCCGTATTGCCCAGCGACAGCCCGAAACCTGAAGGATCTGGAGAAGGTCTGTATGGAGGAGTGGGCCAAAATCCCTGCTGCAGTGTGTGCAAACCTGGTCAAGAACTACAGGAAACGTATGATCTCTGTAATTGCAAACAAAGGTTTCTGTACCAAATATTAAGTTCTGCTTTTCTGATGTATCAAATACTTATGTCATGCAATAAAATGCAAATTAACTACTTAAAAATCATACAATGTGATTTTCTGGATTTTTGTTTTAGATTCCGTCACTCACAGTTGAAGAGTACCTATGATAAAAAATTACAGACTTCTACATGCTTTGTAAGTGGGCAAACCTGCAAAATCGGCAGTGTATCAAATACTTGTTCTCCCCACTGTATTTCCTGTCAGTCTGACGTGTTGCTACACGGAGGCTCATTTTTCAAATCCCTCGTTTAAAACTATTTGAAAACCATAGTTTCATCTCCTCCTTTCTCACATCTCTCCTAATCTCAGCACTTCCCTTTCGCTCTGTATTTTAACTCTTTCACTTCTCTCTCGCTCAGAGGAAAATTTTACTGCATACCTCAGATAATTTGACTTGATGGGAAATGTTCATACTGAGATCGCTGACATTTGATTTCAGATATGGTTTTAAAGGAATAGTTCAAACATTTAAGAGACAGTTCAAAAATTCTGTCATAATTTACTCAAGCTGATTCTATTAAAAACTTTATGACTTCATTTTTTACCTGCTGAACATTATGGGAAATGTAGTTTGGTCACAAGTTTTGTCAGCTCAAAAGTACCGCTTATGGTAAGTTTTATCACTATTCTTCATCAATACTACACAAATACATATACACTTAATTGTATAGCAAACACTCATCATTCAAACATTAAAAAAAAACCTTAATTATAACCAATGACTATTGGTAAAAAATGATGACATTGAGGTTGCATTCATGTGCGCTCACCTCTTAAAGGGATAGTTCATCCAAAAATTAAAATTAGCCCATAATTTACTCTAGGGCTGCAACAACTAGTCGATAAAATCGATAATAATCGATAATGAAAATCATCGATAACGATTCTCATTATCCATTAGTCGGGTCTGCCCTCTGTGTGCGATAAGCTTCCACCAGTCGCGCCAAATTACACTGAATAATGCATTTTTATGGACAAAATGTGCATCTAGAAATAGTGGAGTGGAAAAAGAGTGAGCTGATGCAGGAAAGGTACATGATCCAAGCGCCCAAAACATGAGAATTGTTTAAGCTTCAAGCTAATGCATTAGCTTTAACATACCCTGTCATGCGCTTTGACAGATGTGTGTGTGCGTGTGCGTCCTCAGCGAAAAACGTTCATTTTACAAGTTATATCCACTGATCTATATAGAGAACAGTAGTTATATCCTCATCTGTAAATGCTACTAATTCACGTGAGTATTTCCATTTTGCATGAAAGCGCGTCCTGACACTAGTCTGCATTAAGCTTCAAACTTCACTGAGGGAGCGCCGGTGCGCATGCGCGTCAAACAGACAGAACGCAGTCGAGAGGGAGACCATTAATATTCAGCGCAAAAACATTCATTTAGCTGAAATATCTGCTGTTGGCCGCTAAATTTAGGTTTAAAAGTCAACATGTAATTCAAGTATTTTATGAGAGTAGTAACTGTAAAGGGATAACAGCTGTAATTGAATATAAATGTAAGACGTTTCTACAGGATAAAGAAATGACAGTAACAGTTTCTGTGTTCATGTGTGTGTTCTTGCAGAACATTACTCTTATCTGGTAACAGTGAGTTTGTGTTTTTTGTTTTTGTTTTTCTTTAATATCATTTTAATGTAGGGATTTAAACTCCTTTTGCTTAGTAACTTTTTTTGCACATCATGTATAGCACAAACATACCCTTACGAAAATTAACCATGATTTTTATTATAGTAAAACCATGTTTTTGCCGTATTGATTACCATTTGTATAACCACATAAATACCATATAGTTAAACTATGGATTTGAAGCAAAACAATGGTTAATTTGTGGTTACCATGGAATAACTAAAATAACACTGTTATTTATTTATTATTATTATTATTAGGGCTGGGCGATATGGCCAAAAAATCATATCTCGGTATTTTTTGGTTGAATGGCGATACATGGTATATATCCCGGTATTTTCTACGTTTTTATATTTGGATTAAAAAAAAAAATCTTTATAAAAAAATCTTTAATAATAATTTTTATTAATTATTATTATTTATTAATTAAATTCACTAAACTAAAAATGAAAATAAAAACAAAAGCATATTAGCCTATATTACCCCTTTATAATGGTCACTTTCATAAAAATATACTTACTTGTAGGTTTAAAATTCCACATATGGCACATTTATTGTCCAACAACAAATATTTTAGAAATATGTATACTTTAGTCAGAATTATTGCATTTCTATTCTATTGTGCTCCGTATGTTTGCCGCGCATCAGCTCACTCTGCGTACTCCGCTATTTTTCAGATGCGCTCGTATCAATCTACTGTATATCGATATAAGCGGTATTGCCTCATTCCATATCGTCTCTAAAAAATATATCGATATATTGTACAAACTCGATATACCGCCCAGCCTTAATTATTATTATTGTTTGTTTTGTTTGATGTAAAACCATGGTTAATTTATGTAATGGTAGATATATTCACTATGTATGTGTTCATAGCACTCAGCTGACACGTTTGTTTGAAAGACAGCATTGGGCAGGATGTGGTGTGTTTTGTCAATAAAATAAAAAAATGGGCTTTTTATCCGATTAATCGATTAATCGAAAAAATAATCGGCCAACTAATCGATTATCAAAATAATCGTTAGTTGCAGCCCTAATTTACTCACCCTCAGCCCATCCTAGGTGTATATTACATTCTTCTTTCAGACGAATACAATCGGAGTCATATTAAAAAATGTCCAGGCTCTTCCAAGCTTTATAATGGCAGTGAATGGCTGTTTCTGTTTTGAAGTTTTATCCATCATAAAACTGCTCCACACGGCTCCGGGGGGTTAATAAAGGCCTTCTGAAGCGAAGCGATGCGTTTGTGTAAGAAAAATGTCCATATTTAAAACTTTACAAACTGTAATCTCTAACTGTCATACGCTCGTTCACGAGAGACTGCCGTTCCAGCGTATGATGTAGGATGCAGACGTAGCGAAAGTTCCGGTGACGAACGTGGAAGCGCAGAGGATACAGCAAAACAAAACAAAACTCGCGAGAACTAGCATATTCTCACCGGAGCGTGCTACGTCATACGCTGGAACGCCAGTCTCTCGTGAACGCGCGTACGACAGTTAGTGGAAGTTAGAGATTACAGTTTGTAAAGTTTTAAATATGGATATTTTTCTTATAAAAACGCATCGCTTTGCTTTCAGAAGGCCTTTATTAACCTCCCGGAGCCGTGTGGATTACTTTTATGATGGATAGACGCACTTTTATGGACTTCAAAACAGAAACAGCCATTCACTGCCATTATAAAGCTTGGAAGAGCCAGGGCATTTTTTAATATAACTCCGATTGTATTCGTCTGAAAGAAGAATGTCATATTCACCTAGAATGACTTGAGGGTGAGTAAATCATGGGCTAATTTTCATTTTTGGGTGAACTATCCCTTTAAATATGATAATTCGGACATGACAATAATGAAACAGAAGTTGCGATAGTCTATTGTTCCCTATTGTGATGTGTATCCAAGTGAAATGGCTTCTCGATAAGAAAAAATGTAGGGAGGGACTTGATTTTGTCCATGGGGAATTGATTGGATGGTTGTGGTTTGCTATTGGTGGATCTCTTGTGAGTGACAGGTTGCCCCGCCCTTATGCCAGTAAACACATCAGAGGAGAGAAGAGATGGCGCTGCAAGTTATTTTGATTAAAGATTATGAGGAACATGACACATTTTTAAAAAATAACGATGTGCACAGATTAATCATTTATAATAAATGCTGCAATATTCCATTAAAAAAATTGTCAATTTTAATTTCATGGTGACTTTATGGCAGAATTAGTGCACAGTAATCATACTAGCCTTCTACCATGAGAAATGTGGGCATGACAAGCCTATAGCTTCTGGTAAATGTTTACGGCACCTTAGGACACATCCATCACTGCATAGAGCAACAGGATCATTTCTCATTCATGTAATACACTGTGTAAATATGATTAACATGAAATATGTCAGTCAAGCCGGTGGTAAACAGAAGGAAAAACATTCCTCCGAATTCCGTGCGGTTCGGTTTTCCATTGAATCTCCCTGTAAAGAATATATTTTGTTGCAACTGAAGTTTGATCAGATATTTGTAGACATTTGCATGAACGAGTCTGTGCAATGTTTCATAAAAGTATGTGCATATTTGTGTTTGTATTTCCGTGTAGAAGAAAGACAACTACACTGACATTAGGTTTCACACCGTAAAAAAAGTGATTTCTGGGTTATTAATTGGAATATTTCCTCAAAGAGAGCCAGAAATTCTATATGGTTATTGGAAGTGTGCCATCGAGCAGTTACACTAGAAAAAGGACCACAAACCTGAACAGTAGATGCTGTTTAAAGGATTAGTTCACTCCAGGATTAAAATTTCCTGATAATTTACTCACCCTCATGTCATCCAAGATATGTCTTTCTTTCTTCAGTCGAAAAAAAATTAAGGTTTTTGAGGAAAACATTCCAGGATTTTTCTCCATATACTAGACTTCAACAGGGACCAACGGGTTAAAGGTTCAAATTGCAGTTTCAATGCAACTTCAAAGGGCTCTACACAATCCCAGCCAAGGAATAAGGGTATCATCTAGCGAAACAATCGGTCATTTTCTAAAAAAAATAAATAAATAAATAAAAAAAAATACTAATTTATATACTTTTTAACCACAAATGCTCGTCTGCACTGCGCGTCCATGACTTCACGCATTACGTAACTATGGATGCCCGTTTCCGCCACAGTTGCGTAAAAAAATACAATTCTATAAGTCATAATAATAAGAAACTTTCTCCTAATAATGACTTAGAAACTTAGAAATAATAATGACTCATAATAATGACTTAGTTATAATAATGACTTAGTAATGACGAAAACAACTGTTTTGCAGAACGTGCCATGTTTGCTGTGTTCTCACATTTACACGACTTTGACCAGCGGATGTCGCTAGCGTGCCTCGCCCTTCTGCTCCGCTGCTTTGCGCATGCGTAGAAGTCTCTCATTATTACGAGAAAGTTTCTCGTTATTATGCGATACTAAGTCATAATTACGAGAAAGTTATTCATTATTATGACATACTAAGCATTATTATGAGAAACTTTTACAATATAATGAGATACTATGTCATAATCATGAGAAAGTTTCTCATTATTATGACTTATAGAATTGTATTTTTTCACTCAACTGTGGCGGAAATGGGCTTCCATACATAACCACGTTGGAAAGGTCACGTGACGTAGGCAGAAGTACCGACCTAGTGTTTATAAAGCAAACATGCAAAGACTAAGGCTGCTCCGAAAACTGGAAAATGCTGCCTTCGGAGGACACATTTCAAGGTAGGAAGGCATCAAGGCATGTCTGAATCCAATGTTAGCTTCACTTCCTGTCTCCTGGTACCTTCATCTGATGGAGTTTTGAAGGCAGCATAGGTGTATCCTTCGCTGCCCTTGATATTCCACAATCCTATGCGTTCCATTCGGTGACAGTTGAGCTAGAAAAAGAAAGATGGCGTCTAAAAAGTCGTGGTTGCTGGTCAGTTTGTGTGTAAATGTATGTTTTTGATCAACGTTTTCCACTTCTGATATCATTTCTAGCGAGAAATTACTACTGTAATTAAATATTTGTTTAGTTCTCACCAAAGCTCGCTCTATTTTGCTGTAGATCATTAAACTGTTCCGCTGCCTCAGAAGTCTTGTGAGGTACTTTCGTGCGCTTACGCTGCCTTATGAGTCAGCTGCCTAGGTTTTCGGATGCAGCCTAAGTCAAACGCCCTTTACAAAAAAAGGTAAAACAACGATGTCGGACAATTTTGAAGTTTGAAGGAGAAAATAAGATGGAGTTTTTAGCCCTTCCACCTACGTCACTCGTGATCTTTCCAAAGTGGTTACGTAATGCGTGAAGTCATGGACGTGCATTGCAGAGCTAGTGCAAGACGGGAATTTGTGGTTAAAAAGTATATACATTTTTTTTTAGAAAACGGCAATTCATTTCACTAGATGAGACTCTTATTCCTCGGCTGGGATTGTGTAGAGCCCTTTGAAGCTGCACTGAAACTGCAATTGGGACCTTCAACCCGTTGGTTCCCGTTGAAGTCTAGTATATGGAGAAAAATCCTGGAATGTTTTTGACTGAAGAAAGACAGACATGAACGTCTTGGATGACATGAGGGTGAGTAAATTATAAAGAAATTTTAATTCTGGAGTGAACTAATCCTTTAAAGGTATATAGTTCACAAAAAAAATGAAAATGTTGTCATCATTTACTCACCCTCATGTTATTCCAAACCTGTATTACTTACTTTCTTATGCGGAACAAAAAAAAAAATATTTTGAGAAATGCCTTTTTTTTTCTCTCTGTCCACTGGAAGTCAATGGGCTCCAATACTGTTTGGTTCCCAACATTCTTCAAAACGCAGAAAAAAGTTATGTTTTTATTTTTGGGTGAAACATCCCTTTTAAGTATCTCTTTCCACATTATTTTCTTTTATGTTTTTGAAATAAGTGAATATACACTCACCTAAAGGATTATTAGGAACACCATACTAATACTGTGTTTGACCTCCTTTCGCCTTCAGAACTGCCTTAATTCTACGTGGCATTGATTCAACAAGGTGCTGAAAGCATTCTTTAGAAATGTTGGCCCATATTGATAGGATAGCATCTTGCAGTTGATGGAGATTTGTGGGATGCACATCCAGGGCACGAAGCTCCCGTTCCACCACATCCCAAAGATGCTCTATTGGGTTGAGATCTGGTGACTGTGGGGGCCATTTTAGTACAGTGAACTCATTGTCATGTTCAAGAAACCAATTTGAAATGATTCGAGCTTTGTGACATGGTGCATTATCCTGCTGGAAGTAGCCATCAGAGGATGGGTACATGGTGGTCATAAAGGGATGGACATGGTCAGAAACAATGCTCAGGTAGGCCGTGGCATTTAAACGATGCCCAATTGGCACTAAGGGGCCTAAAGTGTGCCAAGAAAACATCCCCCACACCATTACACCACCACCACCAGCCTGCACAGTGGTAACAAGGCATGATGGATCCATGTTCTCATTCTGTTTACGCCAAATTCTGACTCTACCATCTGAATGTCTCAACAGAAATCGAGACTCATCAGACCAGGCAACATTTTTCCAGTCTTCAACTGTCCAATTTTGGTGAGCTCGTGCAAATTGTAGCCTCTTTTTCCTATTTGTAGTGGAGATGAGTGGTACCCGGTGGGGTCTTCTGCTGTTGTAGCCCATCCGCCTCAAGGTTGTGCGTGTTGTGGCTTCACAAATGCTTTGCTGCATACCTCGGTTGTAACGAGTGGTTATTTCAGTCAAAGTTGCTCTTCTATCAGCTTGAATCAGTCGGCCCATTCTCCTCTGACCTCTAGCATCAACAAGGCATTTTCGCCCACAGGACTGCCGCATACTGGATGTTTTTCCCTTTTCACACCATTCTTTGTAAACTCTAGAAATGGTTGTGCGTGAAAATCCCAGTAACTGAGCAGATTGTGAAATACTCAGACCGGCCCGTCTGGCACCAACAACCATGCCACGCTCAAAATTGCTTAAATCACCTTTCTTTCCCATTCTGACATTCAGTTTGGAGTTCAGGAGATTGTCTTGACCAGGACCACACCCCTAAATGCATTGAAGCAACTGCCATGTGATTGGTTGATTAGATAATTGCATTAATGAGAAATTGAACAGGTGTTCCTAATAATCCTTTAGGTGAGTGTATGCTCACCAAGGCTGCAATTATTTGATCAAAAAACAGTAATATTGTGAAATATTTTTACAATTTAAAATAGCTCTTTTTCTATTTTGATATATTATTATATGACTTCAGTGTCACATGATCCTTCAGAAATCATTCTAATATGATGATTTACTTCTTACTATCAATGCTGAAAGTGGTTGTGTTGCTTAAAATTTTTGTGAAAACCATGATAGATTTTCTTTCAGGATTCTTTGATGAATAAAAAGTTCAAAAGAACAGCATTTATTTGAAATATTTTGTATAAATGTCTTTACTGCCACTTTTGATCAATTGAACACATCTTTGCTGAATAAAAGCATTAATTTCTTTCTTTCTAACATTACATTTTTGAAAGCTAATGTATGTTTAAGTTTTTACAGTCTATGTTGCAGCCCTGTGCTACTAACACTGTAACCTGTTAATATGGACACTGAAATAAATACATGCTGCTTTTTTGTGTGGTGTGAAACGAGCCCTGTTCATACCGATAGTGATTTTATCTCTAAAAGTTACTGGCCATTGGAAAACTCACTGAAAATGAATGGCTTCCGACCAGTTTGTCGCTGTCAGTGTGAACGGAGCTTTAGATTTGATTGCTTTAGCCCTGGAGCACAGGACGAATGTAAGAGACAGATACTCTTCAGAAGTTATGGGAGATTGTGGACTCTTCTTTTCACCCATGGGACAGTGTGACCTCTCTAATGCCTGAGGTTTCTAAACCGGGGTGCCTGGCAGATTGGCCACAGTTGTCAAAGAAACATGAGCAGGATTCACATGGCAGCGCTCGGACAGATCAATACACTAAAGTGTGGAGCTACTGACACGTTAAACCTAACAGCAGACATGGTCAAAAAACACACACGCACACACACCACATTACAAGCAGATACCTTCCGCAGAAAGCACAACAATAAAGGGGCTCTATCCTTCTATTCTGATACCTTAAATCATGCAGCTCAAAGATAAAATGTGTGCTTTTACTTTTATAAGCAATTAGACTAGCGATAATCACCTGGCAGACAATAAAACGAGCAAACCTCCAGAAACCAGTCAAACAACCGTAACTGCATAGCATCGCCCTTGTTATTACCTCAAACACTCTAACACATTGTCAGCATAGTTTTTATTAACTAAAACTAAAAACTATTTAAAAACATTTTGTTAATTGAATTTAAAAATATTTGATGAGAAATATTGATGCCTTGGCAAATAATTGTAATAATACAAAAATTACTAACTGATTAATCGCACACTTATCGTGAAATTAAGCATACGCCATTTATCTCATTAAACACATTCATTTTGTCATTATTTGCTATATCCAAAAAAGTAAACAATCAGATTGAAGGGTGATTCTCACAAAACTATTTTCAGCAAGCTTCAAGGTTCATTGGAGACTCCAAAAGGACACCAAATATAAGGAGTCCATATAATTCTATTATATAATGAATTTATACCCATGAAAAAAACATTACAGAAAAAAAAAAACTTTACAGAATTCACAGTGTATAGTGTGTGTACAGAGCAACAACAACGAGACTGTTTTCATTTTAGACGAGTCAAGCTGCGATACCGAACAGGACCACACGGAGACGCCAAAAAAACTCCTAAATCAACCGCTTTGACATGACTGCATAAACCTACGATTACTAAACACAGCAGCATACACATGACAAATCAAACATTATCCTTCCTGAGTGTGTGTGGAAACAACGCGAATGTACTGAAATGTGTCTGTACATGAATGCAGCGTGCGATCAGTGATCTAGAGCAGGGGTTTTCAAACTAGGGTCCGGGGTCCCAGGGGTCCTCCAGAAGGTTCTAAGGAGTCCCCAGAAAATTTCAGAGAATAAAAAGGTTTCAATTCTAAATGTTTATCTCCTTTCTTGCTGTATACATACTTTCCTGTTTGCTTTGTATCTTTCTAGTGAGTTTTTCTCACTATAGTCCCCTTTATCTTGCTCACTAGGGTTATAAGGTGATATTCTTAACGCAGTACGTAAGCTGCTGACATACATTTGTGAAAGTTGCTTATACAAATAATTTTTAATTGAAAATGTTCTTCTTGAGGTTTATACATCCAACATTAAAGGGATAGTTCACCCAAATATGAAAATTCTGTCATCATTTACTCTCCCTGAAGTTGTTCCAAACCTGTATACATTCTTTCTTCAGCTGAACACAAAGAAAAATATTTGGAAGAATGTAACCAAGCAGATCTCGGCAGCCATTGACTACCATAGCATTTATTTGTCCCCACTATGGTAGTAAATGGGGGGCGAGATCTGTTTGTTTGACAGAATTTTCATTTTTGGGTGAACTATCCCTTTAAGTATAGTAAGTTTGGAAACAATATGTTGTATTTATGTCACACTTACTATTTATCTAACAGTTTAAATGTTTTTTTCATACATAAAAATATATAGATGGATTTTAGGAGGGGGGTCCTGGCCTACTTTACATTAGCGCTGTTTTGGACTGTTTGTTTGAATGAATTTGATTACTGGATCACTGAACACTTTCCCAGAGTTTAACGGCTTAAAATGGCCTGATCACAAACATAGAAGCAGAATAAATAATTGGGTTAAAGAGTTAGAATGGAAATTTCCTCCTACCAGGGTTACAGGTGCTTGTAGATTCTCAGTGTGATTGTGATAAACTCCCGACTTCTAAGATCATATAACTCCGTGACGAAAATTACGTTAATGACGCAGCTTCACGTACTTCTGTTATTATTTGCGTTAATTTCGTTAAATTATTTTAACGCGTTAAGGACTTTAAATGAATCGCATGCGTTAACGTGTTAACGCTGACAGCACTAATATATATATATATATATATATATATATATATATATATATATATATATATATATATATATATATATATATATATATATATAAACTGAAATAAAAAATTATAACAATTTAGAAGTATTAAAATTAAATGTACACAACGTAATGTTTTTGTGCAAAATTAACAAAATTTAGTCAATGCATCATCAATCCTTCTTCCAAAACGTGTTTTCATCTTACCCTGATTCACTATGGTGAGCCTATTATAAATGTTTATATTTTAGACCGTATGGGATGCTTTTCATGGGAAATTGCGTACACTCACCTAAAGGATTATTAGGAACACCATACTAATACTGTGTTTGACCTCCTTTCGCCTTCAGAACTGCCTTAATTCTACGTGGCATTGATTCAACAAGGTGCTGAAAGCATTCTTTAGAAATGTTGGCCCATATTGATAGGATAGCATCTTGCAGTTGATGGAGATTTGTGGGATGCACATCCAGGGCACGAAGCTCCCGTTCCACCACATCCCAAAGATGCTCTATTGGGTTGAGATCTGGTGACTGTGGGGGCCATTTTAGTACAGTGAACTCATTGTCATGTTCAAGAAACCAATTTGAAATGATTCGAGCTTTGTGACATGGTGCATTATCCTGCTGGAAGTAGCCATCAGAGGATGGGTACATGGTGGTCATAAAGGGATGGACATGGTCAGAAACAATGCTCAGGTAGGCCGTGGCATTTAAACGATGCCCAATTGGCACTAAGGGGCCTAAAGTGTGCCAAGAAAACATCCCCCACACCATTACACCACCACCACCAGCCTGCACAGTGGTAACAAGGCATGATGGATCCATGTTCTCATTCTGTTTACGCCAAATTCTGACTCTACCATCTGAATGTCTCAACAGAAATCGAGACTCATCAGACCAGGCAACATTTTTCCAGTCTTCAACTGTCCAATTTTGGTGAGCTCGTGCAAATTGTAGCCTCTTTTTCCTATTTGTAGTGGAGATGAGTGGTACCCGGTGGGGTCTTCTGCTGTTGTAGCCCATCCGCCTCAAGGTTGTGCGTGTTGTGGCTTCACAAATGCTTTGCTGCATACCTCGGTTGTAACGAGTGATTATTTCAGTCAAAGTTGCTCTTCTATCAGCTTGAATCAGTCGGCCCATTCTCCTCTGACCTCTAGCATCAACAAGGCATTTTCGCCCACAGGACTGCCGCATACTGGATGTTTTTCCCTTTTCACACCATTCTTTGTAAACTCTAGAAATGGTTGTGCGTGAAAATCCCAGTAACTGAGCAGATTGTGAAATACTCAGACCGGCCCGTCTGGCACCAACAACCATGCCACGCTCAAAATTGCTTAAATCACCTTTCTTTCCCATTCTGACATTCAGTTTGGAGTTCAGGAGATTGTCTTGACCAGGACCACACCCCTAAATGCATTGAAGCAACTGCCATGTGATTGGTTGATTAGATAATTGCATTAATGAGAAATTGAACAGGTGTTCCTAATAATCCTTTAGGTGAGTGTACATATGTCACTTGCCTGTGTGTCTCATCATATCTGTAAATAGAGAAAAGTTGCTCAGGCTACTTTGATGCGTGTCTTGTGTGGGAGGGGCATAGGTTAGTTATCACAATGAGTGAGAAAATTTGAACATAGAGCAGCTAAATCCCCAACCTCTGGGTTTGAAAAAAAAAAAAAAAAAAACACCAAACAGAGGAAAGTCTTCTGGCTAAAAGAGAATGTGACAGAGCTCGTAATAAAACAAGAATCAACATTGGCTTGGCTTTTCAGAGATGGCGAGAACTGTAGGGATTTTTTTTTAATTGAACAGATAAATTGTCGTATGTAGCTCTAACAGTTCATTGTAAAGCATTATCTATTATGAAGGGTCTTTTCATCATGGTTGTAGCGATGTGCTGGAATTTCTTTTTTTTTTTTAAGGAAGTATCGTGTCTATTAATTGGTAAAGCTACAGCAACATCTTCAGCTAGTCAGCTTGAGATCCTTTCCATCTAAACTGGTTATATCTCTGAATGTTTTATGATCAGTAGGATATCCATATTCATCCACACAGTCACACAGAGCTGAAGCACAACCAAAACAATGTTCTTCCGCAAAATGCATGCAGTTTTGTTTTTTAACCGCTAGAGGGCCAAAAGTTACATAGTGTACCTTTTAATTGAAATAAAGCTGAAATAAAATAAAATATTAGATGAAAAACTTAAACTAAAAAAGTTTGAAATGTTTCCTTGGCAACTAACTGTAACACTCCCAGGTCAAAGATGATGAAGAAGACAGAATAAGCAATTCCCAATAACAGCAAGATTTATTCAACACGAGCAAACAACATGAACCAGTGTGCTACGCACAAACAATACTGGACACTGAACAGAGGAGGAGGAGGAACTTAAATACACAGATGATTTACTCAAATGAAGAACAGCTGTGATGATTAGTTACTGTCCATGGTGACTGATGAGTGGCGGGAAAATAGAACAAAAAAACACATGTGATGAATGAAAACAAACTGAAAGTCCATGATAAAGAAACTAAACAGAACAGACTTGTGACACTAACTGAAATTTAAAACTGAAAACTAGTTTACAACCTAAAAGACTGACTGAAAAAACTAAAACTGAAGAAGTAAGAATAAATTAAAAATATTTAGAAGTATTAAAATTAACTGAAAAAAGCTGAAATAAAATATAAATATTGGATGAAAAACTTAAACTTAACTAAAAGTTTGAAATGTTGCTTTGGCAACTAAGGGCCAGATTTACTAACAGCTAGCACCCGCGCAAACCCTCTTTTGGCGTACATTTTTTGTTGTTGTCAGGATTTACTAAAGACTTTAGTGAAAAATGAGCGCAGAAGAGGCGTGGACAGGGTTATTTTCGCAGCTGACCTTATTGCATATGTATTTGTAGGAGTTTCCCTTTCAGACGCAAAATTTATGGGAGGAGAGTATTTAAACAAATCATGCAAGGTGATTTACTAAGGTTTGCACTTGTCAATTTACTTGTATTTGCGTCATTATTTACCGCCCAAAAAAGCATGTCTTAAACCAGACGCTAATTTGCGCTGCTCTTGGTGGATTTATGTTGGTCATTATGGAAATGATCCGGCTGCGTCTGTGTTCTTTAATTTGCACGTCGTCAGTAGATCACGCACAGAACTTTCCACTCCCATCTGCGCTTTTTTTTGGAATTGCGCTCTCACGCTAATTTGCCCCGTTTAGTAAATCTGTCCCTAAATGAAATACGTTTAATACCAGAATTAATAACTGAAATAAAACTACAACTGAAATAAATATTTCAAAAATAAAAATAAACATGACAAAAGCCCTAAAATTAAATCTAGAAATTCTGAATCTAAAAATTTAGATTTAATCTGAAAAATGTAATCTAAAAGCTAATTCAAAATATTAATAAAAACGAAATAATACTAAAATAACATTTCACCACATAGTGGAGTTTTTCCAAAGACAAATAGCACTATCTAGTTTCCTTTTCTTGAAGGTGATGACAACGATGTACTAATGACAACGATGACAATGATGATATTAATGACAACATTTCCTAAAAACGGAAACGTTTTTCCTTTGTGTTTTTCACAATCCCCGTTCACACGGATTCGCGAAAACAACAAAAAACGCTGTATTCTGCTGCCAGGCCAGTAGTTGGCGATGTCACTTTGTGAAGAAACACTACACACCTATAGACTGAACATGTAACACGCATGACATCACCGTTTTTGTAGTTTACATGGAGACGATAACAGTATAATTTTCAAAACTTTCACTTTGAAACCCGATTTCAAAAGTTTGCATTTTCAGGCCCCCAAAACACCGTTGTTATGTAAATGAACGGCCAAAATGCATAAAAAGTTTTCCATTTTATTTAAAAAAAAAAAAACGGTGTCCCCTAAAAAGTGAAAAGGAGAATGGCCTGTTCTTAGCACAACAGCTAACATCTCAGAAGCTTCATATGTTTCCAAGAAATGAATATAATCCAGACAGAAGTTCCCATGATGAATGAGTATTCCTAGCACTACCTTTACCGCTTTACACGTTTATAGCTCCACTTACAGACATTAAACTTTTATAATATCATCAAGTCATTTCAATTGCTTTAACGAGGCCAGTAATTGGAGCAGCCCCTTGTAGCATGTCGCTTAATTTCCCTATTGCGATGTAACAATTACATATGATTTGAATATTTTTTCCCTCTCCCAGTTAAATTATGAAGAATCAACAGCGGAGTCAAATAACAGGACGTCGATCCATGCAGCGTGTGTCATGTGACTCCTGTGAATTGTTAAGATGAAGACAAACCAGCAGGGCTAATAGTGTAAGCGTTTCCCATGATGCACTGCTTCTAGCAGCTCTGATTATTATGGTGGTCTAATTAGTTGGTGCTAGAGCAGGCAGACTCCCAGCATGCTTTTCAGGACGGTATTGAGACATGGATCACGCTTGCTGCCACCAGCCAACGGCCCTTCTGGGGCGTCTGAACCCCATTTTTATGTCTTTAAGGCTTTATTGCGGCTATTTCGGCGAGATTTGATGCGATTGGACGTTGTTTATATGGAGTATGAAATGTTGGATTGTAATGGTCTCGGATGTGCAGTTTCACAACTCGATATTAAAATGACAAAGGCCAATAACAGTGAGATATTCAATGAGGTTTCTCAGTAGACCCCTAAGTAATGTGGCTCGTCGTCAAATCAAAGCCAGGGAAATAACCTCAATAGACTGGAAATGTCTTCTGCATTTCGTTTGGAGAAATTCTGTTATCGATTTTCAGACTCACATTTATGAGACAGGATATCCGTATGCCATTGCGCTCAATCTGTGCTTGAAACACTGTGAAAAAGGATGTGAAAAAAGACTCCCAAATCCTTCTTTCATATCGTATAAATTTCTCCTGTGGTATTTCCATAACTTATTTTCATTTAAATTAATTTGGTTCAAGTCAGGAGCGCCGAGGGGGGAGAAATGCAAATACCCTTGTAATTTCTCTCCCCTCTGTATATATTTACAAACAGCACAATATCAGGAAAAGACAAAACGGGGAAACAGACTTTCCTTTATAACGCAATTACAACTTTTGATGAAAACGCCTCTCCCTGCTTCTCTGTGTAATTAAATGTCTCTCGGCTGCCCCAGAGCGCCTCGCAAAACAAATCTCAAACTGCAACAAAAAAAAAAACCTGCCCTGAAAGTGCAATATTTTTGTACTGCACAGCTGAAATGCCATTTAAAGAGCCTATCCAATCCGTTGATTATATCTCACTTTGAGGGTTATAAATACAGCAAAAGAAACAGGTAATGCTATATATATATATATATATATATATATATATATATATATATATACACACACACACACACACACACACACACACACATATACCGATCAGGCATAACATTATGACCCCTGACAGGTGAAGTTAATTACACTGATTATCTCTTCATCACGGCACCTGTTAGTGGGTGGGATATATTAGGCAGCAAGTGAACATTTTGTCCTCAAAGTTGATGTGTTAGAAGCAGGAAAAATGGGCAAGTGTAAGGATTTGACAAGGGCGAGGATATGACAAGGGCCAAATTGTGATGGCTAGATGACTGGGTCAGAGCATCTTCAAAACTGCAGCTCTTGTGGGGTGTTCCCGGTCTGCTGTGGTCAGTATCTATCAAAAGTGGTCCAAGGAAGGAACAGTGGTGAACCGGCGACAGGGTCATGGGCGGCCAAGGCTCATTGATGCACGTGGGGAGCGAAGGCTGGCCCGTGTGGTCCGATCAAACAGACGAGCTACTGTAGCTCATATTGCTCAAGAAGTTAATGCTGGTTCTGATAGAAAGGTGTCAGAATCCACAGTGCATCGCAGTTTGTTGCGTATGGGACTGCATAGCTGCAGACCAGTCAGGGTGACCCCTGTCACCCGCCAAAAGCACCAACAGTGGGCACGTGAGCATCAGAACTGGACCACGGAGCAATAGAAGAAGGTGGCCTGGTCTGATGAATCACGTTTTCTTTTACAATCACGTGGATGGCCGGGTGCATGTGCGTGATTGGTAATGTTATGCCTGATTAGTATATATCTATATCTATCTATCTCAATGTCTGTCTGTCTGTCTATCCATCTATCTGTCCATGCATCTGTCATATCCCCTGCGAATCCTTGGCCTGTATATGCCTTAACCCCGTATAGTCCTCTATAATTACTAAAAAAAATAAATAAATAAGGCAATCTAAACACTACGCTGTAATTTAATTTCACAGTACAAAAGCACCAAACACATCTAAGCATGGATTCACTTCACGAGTAAACAACCTTTACCAAAACCAGACATGATCTGAACGGAGAGCTCTGGTGAAACTCACTAACTCCTTATTGCTCGTATCTCTATTAAAATATACTACAAAAACTCATATCTGACTCATATCGCTCCTCCTAACATATCCTAACACATCCTCATGAGATTTCAGTAGTTCTGATGCATTTCACAACAGTTAGTTTTGATCAACATTTTCAGTGTAAAAATGCCATACCATCTTATCATGACACTTCTGAAAAGTCATGTCAAGGCAGCTTTTAAAAACTTTAGTACATAGTGTCACGCACCTGCTCAGAGTCACCACTGAATACAAGTGATCAAAAAGTGTGTTTGACATCAATGTCATGTCATTTTAATCTTGATCAACATAATTTCTTTCTCAGATGTAGGGTTATTGTCAACTTTGTCTTCCTGTCAAAGTGAGCAGTTCTTGGCTATGGCTAGAAAATGATGTAATGTAGAAGACTCTGTTTGACTGACATGTAAAGAGCACACAGTTAAATTTCTGTGGAAGAATAGCTTAGGGGAGAGTTTATTTGAAATATATTCTACCACAATTACAGACCTAGATATACCAGTTAACTAATTATATTACTCACATATATAAATATCTGTCAAGACCGCAAAAGTTTTTTTTTTTTTTTTAAATAAAATATTATTAAAACCAAATACATTTACTTGAAGCAACACTGCATAAAATATTAAGATTTGTTTTCAGAAAATGTATCTTTAATATGAGTGTATTTTGTTTTACTGCACTGGCAGAATTTTTCTTTTTTACTTTTACTAAAAAAAAAAAATTAAAGAAAAAAAGAAAAAGAAAAACATTTCAAGATAAAATGAATGAAAACAAGTCTTAAAGGGATAGTTCACCCAAAAATGAAAATTACCCCATGATTTACTCACCCTCAAGCCATCCTAGGTGTGTATGACATTCTTCTTTCAGACGAATACAATCAGAGTTATATTAAAAAAGTCCTGGCTCTTCCAAGCTTTATAATGGCAGTTAATGGCATCCCAAAATTGAATGAAGCCCAAAAAAGTGCATCCATCCATTATAAACGTACTCCACATGGCTCTGGGGGGTTAATAAAGGTCTTTTGAAGCGAATCGAAGGGTTTGTGTAAGAAAAAAATGCCAGTTACGCTTTTTTCGTAAGTTGAATATGGAAGGTGGTCTGGCGGAAGGTAGATATTTTACTTTATAACGTGTTAAACACGTTATTTTTCTTACACAAACCCATCGCTTCGCTTCAGAAGGCCTTTATTAACCCCCCAGAGCCGTGTGGATTACTTTTATAATGGATGGATGCACTTTTTTGGGCTTCAAATTTTGGGCTGCCATTTACTGCCATTATAAAGCTTTTTTTAATCCAACTCCGATTGTATTCATCTGAAAGAAGAATGTCATATACACCTAGGATGGGCTTGAGGATGAGTAAATCATGGGCTAATTTTCATTTTTGGGTGAACAATCCCTTTAATATCTTATGCAGTGTTGCTTCAAGTAAACTGACCTCCTTTTTTAATAGATTTTTAGATATTTAAAAAATAAAAATAGCCAGTCTACAGTCTGACACTTAAAATAAAATTAATTGAAAAATAAATAATAAAATAGCGAAATATAGTTCAAATTAATTATAATTAAATAAACATAATTAAATAGTTAAATATAGCTAAAAATTTAAAATCCAGTTAAAATATCTTAAAATCTTTAAAACAAAATACATTTCCTCTTTTAAAGGGATTTTAAGATATTAAAAAAAGAAATGATAAAGATTAAGAAGTCATTTTGCATTATTTTTAATAGCCAGTCTGTACTGACAACTAAAATAAAATAAATGTAATATAAAATAGTTCACATTTTAAAATTGCATTATTTTTTATCCCATTTTTTATTTCATATTATATATATATATATTTCTCAGCACTTAATGAAATGGTTAAATTAAGAAGCTAAATCCAGATCTAGCTCCACCTGAACGCTTTCTAAAAACACCAGTACATTACAGTCAGGTCATGTATGCTCTGTGTCGGTTTCCATGCTGGTGTTTCCAGCCTCCCTATCTACGAATCCTACGGCAGGATAAAGCTGTACTGCTTTCTGAAAACATCCCTGTTTTAATGGACAACAGTGAGCACAAACCATCTCCCCTTCACCAGTGTTTAGTCAGGTTACCAGAGCAGGGCCCCTGCCAGATGGTCTCCGGTCCCCTGTTTAAAACCATCCTCCCCTGCCCTTTAGAGGACAGACCCTCTCCAATCCATCGCCCAGGGCTGTGGGATGAAGCCTGAGACGATCGGAGGTCGTGCTGTCTTAATTGCTGCACTCATGTGAGCTTTACTGCTGAAGAACAACAACTCAACTCGCTGCATTATTGATGGAGGAGACACAGTAGCACTTACAGGCCAACAGAAACACGCGCTCGCGCTGGGTGATGTCACACCAGGGTCGGCACCACTCTGACGGGCCTCGCTCTGGGTTCTGGGTGGTTGGTTTGTGTGTGTGTGTGTGTGTGTACGTGTGAGTGTGATGCTCATCCATCACAGCCACTTACGAGCCATAGGATCTGTTCGGCGCGCAGACTAAATCACGTTAGCTCCCGCTGCACATACCTGCTGCCTGATGAGCTCTTCCTGCACCGCGCAGGCTAACAATGCATGCTGTAGTTGCGCTTACAAATTACAGAGCTATATTTAAACACGTTGAA
Source organism: Coreius guichenoti (assembly GCA_039654105.1). Lineage (NCBI taxonomy): Eukaryota > Metazoa > Chordata > Actinopteri > Cypriniformes > Gobionidae > Coreius > Coreius guichenoti. Next base: position 32,480,105 of record CM077173.1, read on the forward strand.
GACCGTGCAAACATTACATTACATGTTACAAACACACCTGCTGCATATTAGAAGCTACATGTTCTGTTTTTTTTTTGTTTTTGTTTTTTTCCTCAGATTTCAGTTTCTCGGTATGAATTTGGTTGTTTACAACAACATCAGATGACAATGTGCACCATTCAGAATTGACAATGCTTTTTGAATTCCAATTCCTGATTTTGAATTGAGGTAACAAACAAGATGCCGAATTTGAATTTAGCATAGAATTAAAATAGAAAGACCTTCATAGAACTGATGTAGGCTTAAGTGTAATATCTAGAATTTTTATCACTGTCCCACACTTCTTTTGATATACGTAATTTTTTGTGTGATTTTAGTCACACAAGTAATATTTAATATTATAAATAAATATTTTTACCAAATAAAATGTATAATATTATTTTATTATTTAATAAATTTTTCTTAGACTATTAAACCTTCTGATACACATGAATATTTGTATGGTTTTAGTCACACAAATAATATTTAATATTATTAATAAATATTTTTATTAAATAAAATAAATAATACAATTTTATTATTTAATAATATATCTTACAAAGACTATTAAATCTTCTGATACACACAAATATTTGTGTGGTTTTAGTCACAGAAGTAATATTTAATATTATAATAAATACTTTTTTATACATGTATACAATATTTATTATAATTAATAAATATTTTTACTAAATAAAATTAATACCAATACAATTAATAACATAATTAATAACATTTTTATTATTTAATAAACATTAAATCCTCTGATACACATGAATATTTTTGTGGTTTTAGTTATTTATTTAAACAATTTACAAATTAAATATTTGCATTAAACACTGAAATAACAATTTAATATAATATTATTAATTATTATAAATAATTGTAATAATTGATATTTGAATTAATATTTAAATAATTATATTTTAATAACTGAATTGTAATAAATATTGTAAATAATTGTAATTTAATATAAAAATTAATTATAATCATTTTATTTAAAGTTACTTTTAAAAATGCATAAAAAGTGTACATTTGGTGACAAAAATAAAATAAAACAAGTCTTATTCAAAAGAATGGATTCTACACATCAGATAACAAATATTAATGAAATGAAATTATGTTTTGTCATTTATGTTGGACTAATGAAATTTCTCTGTTGTCTGACTAGTCTGAATTTCTTTGAAATTCTTAAAAAAATTTGCAAGAAATTCCACTTCTTATGATTCCAATTCACAATCTTGTGGAATTTGGCTAATTATATTCAAATGCCCACTCATTAAATATTCAAAATCACCACATTCTTATGTTCCTCCATAAGTAACCTGCAAATTGCAATTTTATGTTTCAACCACAGATGTCGATAGATAACCCAGAATTCTGAATTTGATTACTGGCTATGATGTCAATCATTGCAGAATTACCAAAGTGATCATTTAGGAGATTTACTATTGCACTTAAATGCGATTGTCATTCCTAAAACAGTGCAGCGTATACGCGACCTCTAAAACACCTCTCAAGTGCCCTCAAATCCATTCCACGTTGGTGAAATGTCACTGACAAATGCGTCTCTTTCTGCAGCGGTGGATTTCTCTGACCGTATCCAGGTGATAAAACAGAGAAAGGTCGGTGTCAGAAGAGAAGACAAAAAGATCTCTGACAGTTACTGCCATAACATGAGAGGCATCTTAACTTGCCCATAAACGTGTTTGTGTTGGAGAGAATAGCTTAATGCTATTGGAGCTCTGTCACTCTGGCTGCAGCACTGTGAGATGAAGCGTTTAGCGCTTAGCCGAGGTGTTTCATTTCTGACAGCTGAGCCGCAATCAAAACCCCAGTGTGAGAGAGATGACTGACAGCTTTTAATGAACAGAGGCCGGGAAGAGTGTATGAGAGAGACAGAGAGGGAAGGAAAAGGGGATTAGAGGTCTTCATACCGAACATGGCTCTGTGACATACAGCGATGCACACGGCAGCGACTCATAACACCATTACCATATTAACATGATTGGCAAACAAAGAAAGACCCGAGCTAAAATGACGACCCTGCTGTTGGAGAACTAAAAAAAGGTGAAAATGTAATTGCTCACAGGTTGCTCTTTCAACACGCAGGAGAGGTTTTTTTCATGTTTCAACTGCTTCACAGACGTTTCTCCTAAAATTAGACACTTATGACATACAAGAGTACAGAGCTATACTATTGAAGTAGGCAGCATATCTCTAATGATTTGGCTTTGGAGAATTTGATGAGTCCATTTAAAAAAATATATACACCGATCAGGCATAACATTATGACCTAATATTGTGTTGGTCCCCCTTTTGCTGTCAAAACAGCCCTGACCCGTCGAGGTATGGACTCCACTAGACCCCTGAAGGTGTGCTGTGATATCTGGCACCACGATGTTAGCAGCAGATCCTTTAAGTCCTGTAAGTTGCGAGGTGGGGCCTCCATGGATCGGACTTGTTTGTTCAGCACATCCCACAGATGCTCGATTGGATTGAGATCTGGGGAATTTGGAGGCCAAGTCAACACCCCAAACTCGTTGTTGTGCCCCTCAAACCATTCCTGAACCATTTTTGCTTTGTGGCAGGGCGCATTATCCTGCTGAAAGAGGCCACAGCCACCAGGGAATACCGTTTCCATGAAAGGGTGTACATGGTCTGCAACAATGCTTAGGTAGGTGGTACATGTCAAAGTAACATCCACATGGATGGCAGGACCCAAGGTTTCCCAGCAGAACATTTCCCAAAGCATCACACTGACTCCGCCGGCTTGCCTTCTTCCCATAGTGCATTCTGGTGCCATGTGTTCCCCAGGTAAGCGACACACCTGGCCATCCATGTGACATAAATCAAATCAAATCACCTTTATTTATATAGCGCTTTTTACAATGGCAATTGTTTCAAAGCAGCTTCACAGTGGTAACAGGAAAATAATGCAACGGAATTTGATTCGACTGTACAGCCGCTCTGGTGAAAACGGTGATAGTTCAAACAGGTGCAGTTAATACAGGTAATGAGTGGAGAACAGAAGGTCTTCTTAAAGAAAAACTAACAGGTCTGTGAGAGCCGGAATTCTTACTGGTTGGTAGGTGATCAAATACTTATGTCATGCAATAAAATGCAAATTAATTATTTAAAAATCATACAATGTGATTTTCTGGATTTTAGATTCCGTCTCTCACAGTTGAAGTGTACCTATGATAAAAATTACAGACCTCTACATGCTTTGTAAGTAGGAAAAGCTGCAAAATTTTCAGTGTATCAAATACTTGTTCTCCCCACTGTATACGTTTTTATTGATTACATGTTATTCTCACAATGACAGTGTTCCTTCCTTGGACATAAAAGAAAACGTGGTTCATCAGACCAGTCCACCTTCTTCCATTGCTCTGTGGTCCAGTTCTGATGCTCACGTGCCCACTGTTGGCGCTTTCGGCGGTGGACAGTGGTCAGCATGGGCTCCCTGACTGGTCTGCGGCTATGCAGCCCCATACGCAACAAACTGCGATGCACTGTGTATTCTGACACCTTTCTATCAGAACCAGCATTAACTTCTTGAGCAATTTGAGCTACAGTAGCTCGTCTGTTTGATCGGGGTACACGGGCCAGCCTTCGCTCCCCACGTGCATCAATGAGCTTTGGCCGTCCATGACCCTGTCGCCGGTTCACCACTGTTCCTTCCTTGGACCACTTTTGATAGATACTGACCACTGCAGACCAGGAACACCCCACAAAGAGCTGCAGTTTTGGAGATGCTCTGAGCAGGTCGTCTAGCCATCACAATTTGGCCCTTGTCAAACTCGCTCAAATCCTTACACTTGCCCATTTTTCCTGCTTCTAACACATAAACTTTGAGGACAAAATGTTCACTTGCTGCCTAATATATCCCGCCCACTAACAGGTGCCATGATGAAGAGATAAACAGTGTTATTCACTTCATAATGTTATGCCTGATCGGTGTATATACAGAACTGGGTAGTAACTGATTACATAATCTGGATTACGTAATCAGATTCCAAAAATTAAGTAGCCTACTTGTAATTCGATTATGTTACATTTTAAAAAACTCGTAATCAGACTACAGTTACAGTGGGGAGAACAAGTATTTGATACACTGCCGATTTTGCAGGTTTTCCCACTTACAAAGCAAGTAGAAGTCTGTAATTTTTATCATAGGTACACTTCAACTGTGAGTGACGAAATCTAAAACAAAAATCCAGAAAATCACATTGTATGATTTTTAAGTAATTAGTTTGCATTTTATTGCATGACATAAGTATTTGGTACATCAGAAAAGCAGAATTTAATTTTTGGTACAGAAACCTTTGTTTGCAATTACAGAGATCATACATTTCCTGTAGTTCTTGACCAGGTTTGCACACACTGCAGCAGGGATTTTGGCCCACTCCTCCATGCAGACCTTCTCCAGATCCTTCAGGTTTCAGGGCTGTCGCTGGGCAATACGGACTTTCAGCTCCCTCCAAAGATTTTCTATTGGGTTCAGGTCTGGAGACTGGCTAGGCCACTCCAGGACCTTGAGATGCTTCTTACGGAGCCACTCCTTAGTTGCCCTGGCTGTGTGTTTCGGGTCGTTGTCATGCTGGAAGACCCAGCCACGACCCATCTTCAATGCTCTTACTGAGGGAAGGAGGTTGTTGGCCAAGATCTCACGATACATGGCCCCATCCATCCTCCCCTCAATACGGTGCAGTCGTCCTGTCCCCTTTGCAGAAAAGCATCCCCAAAGAATGATGTTTCCACCTCCATGCTTCACAGTTGGGATGGTGTTCTTGGGGTTGTACTCATCCTTCTTCTTCCTTCAAACACGGCGAGTGGAGTTTAGACCAAAAAGCTCTATTTTTGTCTCCTCAGACCACATGACCTTCTCCCATTCCTCCTCTGGATCATCCAGATGGTCATTGGCAAACTTCAGATGGGCCTGGACATGCGCTGGCTTGAGCAGGGGGACCTTGCGTGCGCTGCAGGATTTTAATCCATGACGGCGTAGTGTGTTACTAATGGTTTTCTTTGAGACTGTGGTCGCAGCTCTCTTCAGGTCATTGACCAGGTCCTGCCGTGTAGTTCTGGGCTGATCCCTCACCTTCCTCATGATCATTGATGCCCCACGAGGTGAGATCTTGCATGGTGCCCCAGACCGAGGGAGATTGACCGTCATCTTGAACTTCTTCCATTTTCTAATAATTGCGCCAACAGTTGTTGCCTTCTCACCAAGCTGCTTGCTTATTGTCCTGTAGCCCATCACAGCCTTGTGCAGGTCTACAATTTTATCCCTGATGTCCTTACACAGCTCTCTGGTCTTGGCCATTGTGGAGAGGTTGGAGTCTGTTTGATTGAGTGTGTGGACAGGTGTCTTTTATACAGGTAACGAGTTCAAACAGGTGCAGTTAATACAGGTAATGAGTGGAGAACAGGAGGTCTTCTTAAAGAAAAACTAACAGGTCTGTGAGAGCCGGAATTCTTACTGGTTGGTAGGTGATCAAATACTTATGTCATGCAATAAAATGCTAATTAATTATTTAAAAATCATACAATGTGATTTTCTGGATTTTAGATTCCGTCTCTCACAGTTGAAGTGTACCTATGATAAAAATTACAGACCTCTACATGCTTTGTAAGTAGGAAAACCTGCAAAATTGGCAGTGTATCAAATACTTGTTCTCCCCCCTGTATACTTTTTTATTGATTACATGATTACATGTTATTCTCACAATGACAGTCAAATATTTGTAATTCATTGATTCTCCCAACTACTACTTTTTTATCTTATAAAATGTCCTTTCTAAAAGACACCTACTGCTTATATAGATTCAGAAGGTCTTCCAGGTTTGTGGAATTGCACACACAGACCAGCACTAGTCATGTGACTATCACTGAAAACTGAGACCCACACAGCAATTGATCACTGGATCATGAATTATCACTCAGTTTCAGAGAGTCATTTAACCATGCATCAATGTCTTTGGGAGGGTTTTGTTTTTCAAACACATTAAAATTCATGTCATTTCATATTTAAACGCTTTTGAAATTTTGTTGACCTAATATATTTATTTGAAGTACCCCCTGACATTTTAATTTGTTCAATTTTAATTAGGTCAATTATAAAAGTAAGTCAATAAAAATAATAGTAATAAATAATACAATTATGGTCACGGTTCTATGATGTCTGTTAATGGTCACAAAATTTATTATACGTAAATCGTGCACCTAACTCAACAATTTTGGGTAATACAGTAGAAATTGTAATGTTTATGTTTAGTGTACTTAATTTATTTGGGTTAAAACAATTTCAGGGATAACAGTACAGTGAATGTTATTTGGCCCCCAAGAGTAAATGATTACAATGTTAATTTTTAGGTGAATTATTTTTTTAACATCTATGACCATACAAGAAAAAACAAGTAAGACACAAACCATTAAACTAAAAGATTCCACACAGAATCCAGTGGCACTGAATATTGATTGGAATGGGATTTTAAAAGCATAAAGAATAACAAGTAAAATGAAAGCTGCAAGCAGCGATGAAAGGGCCCTCGCACCTGGGGCCACCACCACCCGGTAGCCTCAGGAAAACAGTGAATCCACTATGCATTTAAGCGGTTATTTTGACGTGACACACTTCCTGCTTCCAGCAGGTGGCGCTTTGACTATAACTGAATATTGGCATGTAGATGTCTTTAGGCCAGGACTCTTATCAAACGTGAAGTTTGGGGCAGATTGGACATTGCATGCCTGAGTTACAATAACTTCCTGTTTCATGGCGAAACATCGAACTTTGTGAGGCTGCCACGGACACGCCCTTCAGGAAAAATTCAAGATCTTCACAATTTAACATCACAAAGGCCTTTAGATTAGACTGACCAAATATGATGTTGATCTGATTAAATCTCTAGGCGGAGTTTGTTAAAGTACGACGTCTGGAAATGGCAAAAACTGCTAAAATATTGCAGAGAAAATTCAAAATATCTCACTTCCTGTTGGGTTTTCAGATTTTGCTCCCAAGGACTTTTTTGTAGGTATTGGGCTGTTACATGTGTCTACCGAATTTCATACTTGTACGTGAAACGTAGCACGAACGATGCTTAATTTAAATTTTGTAGGTGGCGCTATCGAGCCATTTTGCCACACCTAATTCTGAAACCCATATCAGAAGTAAATTTTCACCACTTCTGACGCGTGTGCAAAGTTTCATGAGTTTTCGAACATGTTTAGTCCCTCAAAAATGCGATTCATTTTGGAAAAGAAGAATAATAGACCAAGCAATTCCAATAGGGTCCTCACACCATCGGTGCTTGGGCCCTAATAAACTAATACACTATACATACATCCCTATTCCTTTAAAATGCACAACACAGCACTCTGGTTGGTTGCTTTATTTTTCGGTCAGACAGTCTCTTCTATGTGGCTGATTTGAGCTGCAAAATGGATCAGACTGTGTGTCATATGCAAGAATGGATCCTCTGTAATATTAAGTGTGTGACTGTACTGTATGTGTGCATGATTGTGAGTGAGGTTCATGTTGGTAGGTGTGTGGGATGAGGATGGTACAACACAGCTGCAGGAATATCACGTTTCAGACATAATCAGAACAGATTGACTCCTGATTGCCTCAGTGTTGGACCAAACACATTTCTTTCTCTCTCTCTCTCTCTCTCTCTCTCTCTCACACACACACACACACACACACACACACACACACACACACACACACACACACACACGTCTGGTTCACTATCTTTGTGGGGACTCTCTATAGATGTAATGGTTTTTATACTGTACAGACTGTAAATTCTATCCCCCTACACTAACCCTACCCATAAAAATACCCATCACACAAAACTTTCTGCATTTACATTTACTGTTTTCCTCATGGGGACCAAAAAATGTCCCCACACGGACAAGGATTTCGGATATTGCCATCTTTGTGGGGACATTTTGTCTTCATAAGGTAGGGTTTACCTGGGCGCACACACACACACACACACACGCATTCACACAACATAACCATATGCACAAACTCACAATATGCTACATCATTCACACACACACAAAAGGTTTTTCACCAAAAGCATCATTTAGTTAATTTCTTCACAGGAGTCTCAGACCATAAAGCCTCTAATGGGTTATAATTATCAGCATTAACCGTGAATATGCATCATTTAGTCACTCCTTGCTGTTTTATGCTCTTTCAAACCCGTGTCAAATGGCATTTCCAATTTCATCCGAGCATTTACCCAAAATGTTACAGAGGATTAACAAACAGGAGACGGGACTGTAATGGATCATCGGATGAGGCACGTTTGGACACATCTTTAATACATCATCAAAAGAGTGTGAAGGCTCTCTTACTTAGTTTTACTAAACAGCTGAAGATTGTTTGCATGATACGCTGACACCAGAGCAGCTAAAGACCAGCATGCTGAAACAAAACCATGGTGGTGCTGCTTCGATTTCTGCAAACGCCCCCAGCCTCGGCCCTTTGGGGCCGGGCGTGAAGTTAAAAACCCCGGGCCTCATCTGTCAACCAAACCATCACAAAGCATCGGGGTTCCTCACATCCTGGGCGTTCATCCGGAGATCAGAATCTTCCCATTTCCCAAGTAACAAATGAGGGCGCTACAAAAGACGTTGGGTTTTTGCGGATCTGCGCTACACTGATCATGGAAAAGCTTCCCGGGTGCTGAGACGTCTTTTAATTCATTAATGCCTAATGGTTGAGAGTGTGTGAAGTTAAATGTGTGGAAAAACAGCTTTATGGCTCGGTAGTTAATGGCTAGAGATGATCAATCCGTCATCATACAGAACAACATCTCCTTGATTTCAGGTTAAAGGCCAGTGATTTGCTCTTAAACGGAAAATCAGACATATACAGACAGCACATGTTTGTGCTACAGACAGAATTAGAACCTCAAAAGATGTGCTACACTTCACTAAGTGATCAGACTTGATTTATTTGCCTGATAAACAAAATATGCAAAAAAAGTTTGGGGTCAGTAATTTGTTTTTGAAATTAGATTTTAAGTAAATTCCTGTTAAAGGTTTATTTCAAGTAAAGTACAAAAATAATATAAATTGTAAGTAGGATGTTAAGTTCACTTAAAGAAAACATACAGGTATACTTGCAGTATAAAAATACTAAACTACAATAGTAGTTTACTGAGAGTATACTTCAAAATTGTGCTACAAGTATTAAACTGTAAACTATCAGCATATCTATAAATTCCCTTGTAGTAAAGTTACAGTACAAATGAAAAAATGTAGTTGTAAACTAGTTGTGTACTCAAAGTTTACTACTGTTGCACTTAAAGCATACTTGATAGTATAGGCATACTTACTAAAAAGTATGCCAATTTAGTCCTAAGTAGTATTAAAATAGTACACTTAAAAGTATACGTCTAGTACATTGATATTAGTATACTACATAAAAGTATACTTAAAAATATACTTAGTATACTTAAGTATACTTAATAAAATGAACTTGAAGTATGCAAATCATCATGTTAGAATGCTTTCTGAAAGAATCATGTGAAACTGAAGACTGGAGTAATGGTGCCGAAATTGATTTGAAATTGAAAAAAATGATGCTGATGCTGAAATAAATTACATTTTAAAATATATTACAAAGGAAATACCACTGTATATATACACTCACCTAAAGGATTATTAGGAACACCATACTAATACTGTGTTTGACCCCCTTTCGCCTTCAGAACTGCCTTAATTCTACGTGGCATTGATTCAACAAGGTGCTGAAAGCACTCTTTAGAAATGTTGGCCCATATTGATAGGATAGCATCTTGCAGTTGATGGAGATTTGTGGGATGCACATCCAGGGCACGAAGCTCCCGTTCCACCACATCCCAAAGATGCTCTATTGGGTTGAGATCTGGTGACTGTGGGGGCCATTTTAGTACAGTGAACTCATTGTCATGTTCAAGAAACCAATTTGAAATGATTCGAGCTTTGTGACATGGTGCATTATCCTGCTGGAAGTAGCCATCAGAGGATGGGTACATGGTGGTCATAAAGGGATGGACATGGTCAGAAACAATGCTCAGGTAGGCCGTGGCATTTAAACGATGCCCAATTGGCACTAAGGGGCCTAAAGTGTGCCAAGAAAACATCCCCCACACCATTACACCACCACCACCAGCCTGCACAGTGGTAACAAGGCATGATGGATCCATGTTCTCATTCTGTTTACGCCAAATTCTGACTCTACCATCTGAATGTCTCAACAGAAATCGAGACTCATCAGACCAGGCAACATTTTTCCAGTCTTCAACTGTCCAATTTTGGTGAGCTCGTGCAAATTGTAGCCTCTTTTTCCTATTTGTAGTGGAGATGAGTGGTACCCGGTGGGGTCTTCTGCTGTTGTAGCCCATCCGCCTCAAGGTTGTGCGTGTTGTGGCTTCACAAATGCTTTGCTGCATACCTCGGTTGTAACGAGTGGTTATTTCAGTCAAAGTTGCTCTTCTATCAGCTTGAATCAGTCGGCCCATTCTCCTCTGACCTCTAGCATCAACAAGGCATTTTCACCCACAGGACTGCCGCATACTGGATGTTTTTCCCTTTTCACACCATTCTTTGTAAACTCTAGAAATGGTTGTGCGTGAAAATCCCAGTAACTGAGCAGATTGTGAAATACTCAGACCGGCCCGTCTGGCACCAACAACCATGCCACGCTCAAAATTGCTTAAATCACCTTTCTTTCCCATTCTGACATTCAGTTTGGAGTTCAGGAGATTGTCTTGACCAGGACCACACCCCTAAATGCATTGAAGCAACTGCCATGTGATTGGTTTATAAGATAATTGCATTAATGAGAAATTGAACAGGTGTTGCTAATAATCCTTTAGGTGAGTGTACAGTGGGGAGAACAAGTATTTGATACACTGCCGATTTTGCAGGTTTTCCTACTTACAAAGCATGTAGAGGTCTGTAATTTTTATCATAGGTACTCTTCAACTGTGAGAGACGGAATCTAAAACAAAAATCCAGAAAATCACATTGTATGATTTTTAAATAATTAATTTGCATTTTATTGCATGACATAAGTATTTGATCACCTACCAACCAGTAAGAATTCCGGCTCTCACAGACCTGTTAGTTTTTCTTTTAAGAAGCCCTCCTGTTCTCCACTCATTACCTGTATTAACTGCACCTGTTTGAACTCATTACCTGTATAAAAGACACCTGTCCACACACTCAATCAAACAGACTCCAACCTCTCCACAATGGCCAAGACCAGAGAGCTGTGTAAGGACATAAGGGATAAAATCCTAATAAACCCAAATAAAATCCTGCAGCGCACGCAAGGTCCCCCTGCTCAAGCCAGCACATGTCCAGGCCCGTCTGAAGTTTGCCAATGACCATCATCTGGATTATCCAGAGGAGGAATGGGAGAAGGTCATGTGGTCTGATGAGACAAAAATAGAGCTTTTTGGTCTAAACTCCACTCGCCGTGTTTGGAGGAAGAAGAAGGATGAGTACAACCCCAAGAACACCATCCCAACCGTGAAGCATGGAGGTGGAAACATCATTCTTTGGGGATACTTTTCTGCAAAGGGGACAGGACGACTGCACCGTATTGAGGGGAGGATGGATGGGGCCATGTATCGTGAGATCTTGGCCAACAACCTCCTTTCCTCAGTAAGAGCATTGAAGATGGGTCGTGCCTGGGTCTTCCAGCATGACAACAACCTGAAACACACAGCCAGGGCAACTAAGGAGTGGCTCCGTAAGAAGCATCTCAAGGTCCTGGAGTGGCCTAGCCAGTCTCCAGACCTGAACCCAATAGAAAATCTTTGGAGGGAGCTGAAAGTCCGTATTGCCCAGCGACAGCCCCGAAACCTGAAGGATCTGGAGAAGGTCTGTATGGAGGAGTGGGCCAAAATCCCTGCTGCAGTGTGTGCAAACCTGGTCAAGAACTACAGGAAACGTATGATCTCTGTAATTGCAAACAAAGGTTTCTGTACCAAATATTAAGTTCTGCTTTTCTGATGTATCAAATACTTATGTTATGCAATAAAATGCAAATTAATTACTTAAAAATCATACAATGTGATTTTCTGGATTTTTGTTTTAGATTCCATCTCTCACAGTTGAAGTGTACCTATGATAAAAATTACAGACTTCTACATGCTTTGTAAGTGGGCAAACCTGCAAAATCGGCAGTGTATCAAATACTCGTTCTCCCCACTGTATATAATCAATATATACACCACTTTTAAAAATAATCATATTTAACAGCAGAATTCCTAGTGGAAAAACTACATTACCCATGATGTTGTACAGAAAATTACACCAATCAGAATCTCGGAAAAAGCAACAAGGGGCAAAAGATCTCTTTAGCTCTGCCCACTCCCATGAAGCACTGCAAATTATGTAATCGAGTGGATCTCTACGCTCTCGAAATACTTGAATATTTGTATATGAATGTTTTGCATTAAACTTAAAATGCATTGTTTTTATATCTAGGCCTATAGTCAACATTTGTACATGAGAAGTTTCATATTTTTCTGTCGTTTTTAATTTGATGCTGTTCGCAATTCTCCATGGGATTATAGTTCTTTCCCTCACTAAAGCCGTGAAGTACACAATCTTGTACCTTTGTCTTTTTGTCTGATTTTTAAAAACTTTTTTGCTTCAAATTAAAGTTTGTAGTGTTATGATTCACCTCATAGCTGGTTGGCTTGGTTCATGGCTTACAACTCTTTAATGAAGACTTTTTTTTAAATCCCTATGGGAAAAATGAATGAAACAAAAATACTTTCGCAACCAGTGCTGCTGAAAAAGTGGGCGGGAACTGTTGAACTCTATTCTAAATATCCCAACCATTCAAAGACTCACTTTGCATAATACTTTCAAGTCTTGTTTTCATATTGCTACTATGATTAGGCATCTCTCTGATTCTGCTTCAGAGACAAGTGTCAGCTTATGTTTCAGAAAATACAAGCGGAGATGATTACAGGAAACCAGCATATGTGGGTCCTGCTTCCAGAAACTGTTGTTCCCATTCTTACAAAAAGACAACAACCCCAACCTTTTCTAGTCGTCTCCTTATAATGTGAGTGAAAAGACGGAAGAATGACAAATCCAGAGGCTTTGTGAAAGACCGGATGTTTACATTCCTTCTCTTAAGTGCTTTAATGATTTTAAGGTGTGTGTGTGTGTAATGAGGGTGCGTTGGCGTTACATTGGAAGTAACCCTATAGTGGTACCATGGTACAGTGATGGTATCAGAAGACACTGTAATACAACGATACATACCATGATATTGAATGACCATATGGTACTTAATTAATACCATGGTATTTACATACAGCAATCAATGTTATGGTATCACCACAGTGCTTGTCAAAAAACATAGTATTTCCATAGTTCCATTTACAGAAAAAGCTAAATAAAAATCTTTTGAAACTAATAATTCACCTTTAACATATACTCACTCACTTTTGTGTACATTTAAATAGGCTATATATAGTCTATAAAATCCCCTTTTCAGGATGCCGAATTGTAAATGAAATTTTGTTAAATCTAAATAAGCTTTATCATCATGGAACCTGTTAGTGGGTGGGATATATTAGGCAGCAAGTGAACATTTTGTCCTCAAAGTTGATGTGTTAGAAGCAGAAAAAATGGGCAAGCGTAAGGATTTGAGCGAGTTTGACAAGGGCCAAATTGTAATGGCTAGATGACTGGCTCAGAGCATCTCCAAAACTGCAGCTCTTGTGGGGTGTTCCCGGTCTGCAGTGGTCAGTATCTATCAAAAGTGGTCCAAGGAAGGAACAGTGGTGAACCGGTGACAGGGTCATGGGCGGCCAAGGCTCATTGATGCACGTGGGGAGCGAAGGCTGGCCCGTGTGATCCGATCAAACAGATGAGCTACTGTAGCTCAAATTGCTCAAGAAGTTAATGCTGGTTCTGATAGAAAGGTGTCAGAATACACAGTGCATCGCAGTTTGTTGCGTATGGGGCTGCATAGCCGCAGAACAGTCAGAGTGCCCATGCTGACCACTGTCCACCGCCGAAAGCACCAACAGTGGGCACGTGAGCATCAGAACTGGACCACAGAGCAATGGAAGAAGGTGGACTGGTTTGATGAATCACGTTTTCTTCTACATCACATGGATGGCCGGTTGCGTGTGCGGGGAACACATGCCACCAGGATGCACTATGGGAAGAAAGCAAGCCGACGGAGGCAGTGTGATGCGTTGGGCAATGTTCTGCTGGGAAACCTTGGGTTCTGCCATCCATGTGGATGTTACTTTGGCACGTACCACCTAACTAAGCATTGTTGCAGACCATGTACACCCTTTCATGGAAACGGTATTCCCTGATGGTTCAGGAATGGTTTGAGGAGCACAACAACAAGTTTGAGGTGTTGACTTGGCCTCCAAATTCCCCAGATCTCAATCCAATCGAGCATCTGTGGGATGTGCTGAACAAACAAGTCTGATCCATGGAGGCCCCACCTCTCAACTTACAGGACTTAAAGGATCTGCTGCTAACATCTTGGTGGCAGATACCACAGCACACCTTCAGGGGTCTAGTGGAGTCCATGCCTCGACGGGTCAGGGCTGTTTTGGCAGCAAAAGGGGGACCAACACATAATGTCATAACGTTATGCCTGATAGTTTTTTTTTTTTTTTTTTTTTAAGTTGCAAAACAATCATTTAGTTAATTCTGTTTAGTCATAATATTTTAATACTTTTTTATTTTTAAGGAGTCATTTGCCTCCTTCCTTTGCTTCATTAACATTGCAAAAATTACTTCTTAATGTGTTTTAATTAGTATTTTACTTGTTTTCCAGTAAAAATATCTAAAAATAATATCCTTAAAACAAGATCCATTTATTTGAGAAGCAACACTGCATAAGATATCAATTGTTCTTTTTTATACTAAAGATACGAAGTGCATTTGTCTTGATGCATATTATTACATAAAAATACATCACATATCTTATTTTCTTATAAAAAATTTTAAGTACCGGTATTTTAACTGCAAAATAAGATGCATTTTTTAAAATATTTTTTGCAGTATATATATATATATATATATATAGCAACTTGTTACCAACGTTGAGAAACACAGAAGCATCAAAATTCACATTTGAGGTCTGACTGTTTATAACTTATGTAGAACAAAACATGAAAGTCAACAATAGACATTATTTTACCTATAAATCCAAACTGGCTGTTCTAAAAATCCATAGGGAATTTCAGATGGAGCCTATGGCGAAATAAGTTCTGAGCCTACAAATTGATGTCAAATTTTTCACACTAAAGTCATTTCACTGTGACACAATTACTTACGAAGCCACGATGAGGGTGTATGAAACAGTTCATGCCTCTGTTAGTCATTACTTTTCTTCTGATCTCTGACACTACAAAAGACAAGCAGCTTCAGTTGCTTACACACAAGCACACATGTACATGCATGCACACGTACACACACACTGACTGAAGAGCACTCAGCATCATCAGCTGTCAGCACAGGGTCTGCACGGGTTCGAGGGCTGACGAGTGGAAGAAGATATGGAGAGAGGTGCAGGGGGGTGGTTTGGAATTAAATTGTCAGTAGTGGGACCGACAGGCGACGAAACGACTGGAGAGGCGAGACAGCTGACAGGGTGAGACAGCAGCTCTTATACAGAGTCATCAAACCCATCACAGAAAGCATTTGAGTCTGTAGCTCCTCTACAGCTCTCAACAGACCTGTCAGCGTGACGGAGGATGAAAGAGTAACAGAGCGAGAGAGCTTTGCATATACTGTCTCTGATTTCTATATTGAATCCACTCAGTGTCTTTCCTTTTATATGAACCTAAAGATATGTGGAGCTTTAAGAGCACAGCAGGATGAGTTACAGACTTTGAGCTGCTACAAGATGACAAGTCATAAACCTGTTTCTATGCTATTTTATTCATCTGTTATTTTGGTGTAATCTACTGCAGATAAACCCCACCTCTAAAGCAGCATGAACTGTGAAGAGTCACTTTACATGTCAGTCAGATGGTCTGTTTTGCGGTTTAGTCAAAGGTGTGACTACATGAGACAAAGATGCTATGAACAAAGAAATAGAGTTGCATACATTAATCCAAATGTTGATTATCCAATGAGTCTGTATCTAAAATCCCTTTTAAAAATAAGGGTTCTTATGAAAGCATGTTTCCGTACGGAATAAAAAATAAAATGCAACTATTTTCTTGCATTTGCGACTTTATATCTCCCAATTCGGACTTGCAATTCCGAGTTCATATTTCAGATTTATGAGGAAAAACTGTGAAATATACTGTGAAATATAAACTCATAAAAAGAAAAAAAAGGCAGAATTGTGAATTATAAAGTCAGAAATGTGAGATAAAAAAAAAAATGAATTGTGAGACAAACTTGCAATTGCTATACTTCATACTTCGGAATAAATTTGCTAAACATTGCTATATTTGCTATATATAAACTCTCAATTCTGAGAAAAAAAGTCTGAATTATGAGATATAAATTCGCAATTTTGAGAAAAAAAGTCAGAATTGTGAAACAAATGTGCAATTGCTATACTTCATACTTTGGAATAAAATTGCTAAAAATTGTTAGTTATTAAATTGTTTGTTATAGGCTATATAAGCTCACAATTCTGAGAAAAAAAGTTTGAATTGTGAGATATAAACTCGCAATTGCAAGAAAAAAATGTCAAAATTGTCAGATATAAACTCACAATTTTCTCAGAATTGCAAGTTTATATCTTACAATTCTAACTTTATAACTAGCAATTCTGACTTTTTTTCCCTTCCAGTTGCAAGTTTATCTATAAACTATAGCTTTAAAACTCTATAAACTTGGAATTGTAAGAAATAAAGTCAGAATTGTGAAATGAAAAGCTTCCATAGGTTCCACAGTCTGATTCCATATGGAAAGGTTTTTTAAGACCATTTTGAATTAAAAACAGGATTTTTTTTAATGTGTGTTTTTGAGTTTTGTGGCTATTAGTCCATGTCTTTTAGCATCGAGGTCATATATATATATATATATATAAGCTAATGCACTCTTAAAAGTTGGATAAATTAAATATACTGTATATATGTTCAGGTGCTGATCTAAAGAATCTGCAGTGTCACATCAACAACTTCTTCAATATGCAATAAACCAACTCAAGAATGCTAAAAAGCTCAAATGTTTCCTGTTAAAGAAGGTGCTGCAAGAACTTTTAATTTCAGACTTTTTTTTAAAGCATTTTGATAATTCCTTGTCGGATAAAGAGATCTCCATATTCTACTGGTTTAGAGCTCTCTCAATGCAGCTGTGAGAACTGGGCTTTAGTCAAAGACTGCTGGTGGTGTCTTGCAACACCTGCATGGATCACTGACCTCCCTTTTAACAACATGAGACAGACGAATCAAGCTAATCAACTTGCCATATTTAAACCCTCTCATAAATCTGCTGGCTTTATATCGAAGGTACTTCCTTTATTCCGTATCTGGTTACCGAGGCGTGTTCTGGCGCTCTCTCTCTGCCTTTGCAACTAATGCATTTTCCTCCTGGGCCGAGCGAGGCCTGCACGACTGGACAGCCTCACATCAATGTGCTGAAAATGAACACTACTTCACTTGGGCTTAATCCAGATATTTCTTCCCTGACATTTTTATGGAAGGTCCAAGCAGAAGAGTATTGAAGTTGCATTACACTGGAACAAAACAAGCCTTTAGCTACAGTAGCCAAGAATCTGTGCTTGGAGAGCAAGCGCAGATGTGCAAGATCGGATTTCAGGTGAGGCTGGAAGCGCCTGCGAAGAAACTACGTCTCCACAAACACCAGAGGTGAGAAAAGCTTAAAAAGTTTCCACTAACCAACGTAACAGGCCAACACGAATCTGTATAGCCTAACAGCGCTGATAGCTTAGCCAGTTGTAGAGCAACAATGGATTCGCCGGATTAATGTTCAGACTTTGCAAACACAAACATGGCTGCCAAATGTAAGCTCAGACACAAATGAAAATGCCCTTCGGCCAACGTCAGATCGCGGCCTGAGCCTCAGCGCTCAAGTGCAGTCAGGACAAGTGGAATGACCTCGTTTCTGTAACATGAGAAAGAGCAGCACTTTGGAATTCACAAACTTTCATCTCGCCAGTCAAAACCTTTCACCGCGGTCACCTCAAAGGGTGCGTCAGCCGTCACGTATCTGCTGAGTGGATGGGCAGAGACCTGCACTCTGACTCACGCAACAAAACTAATCTGTACTGGAAAAAAGGAGAAGCTAGTCAAACTTTGAATGTTGACTTCAAGTCTCGCCTGAAAATGTAAAAAACAGTTTACAGTTTTGACAGACAAGTTGAAATTGAAATCGACAGACAAGTTGAAATAAATTGAAATTATTACTAATTTTCATAAATGTGACACAATATTAATTTATATCTAATAACTGCAGTTTTATTATTTTTAATTCTTACAATTATGAGTAATATAGTAGTAAAATACATAATATACAAAGTAAAAAAAATAAAAATAAAATAAACTTTGGAAATGACTTTGAAAAAACATCAAACTGTTCATAATAACTTGCATATCTCACAATTGCAACTAATCTCACAATGTTTCTTATTTTAAAGGCACAATATGTAATTTTCACTGCTATAGGTCGCTTATTCAAAACGAAGGCGTAGCTTGATGACGACTGAATCATGGGAGTTGTTGTCTTCATCTCTACAGCCGGTGGAAAAGAATCCGACGGGAAATCAGTAATCATATTCATGGATGAGCTAATGTATTAAAGATATAGCATTAGTATGAAGCAGGGCGGGGCTGAAAACCGTTGGAGCGGAACGAGAAGCGCGTCACACACCTCGAGAGCAGTGGAGCTTTTATTACGCCGCAGACGACCGCTTCTTCTGCTCATGCGTATGTGGGGTAACGCAGCGCGTTTTGCAGTACTTTTTCTCACCTGGACTGGGATTGTTTTTTTTATAACAAAAAAGTTCTATTTTCGGGCAAATGTAAAGGCCCTTTCATACCAAAATTGAAATAATAAGGCTGAAGGAAATGCAAATTCACGAGTGTACAGTAGAGGGCGCAGCTCAAACAAACCTTTCAGCTGTGCTGCCGTTCAAGACCGCAGAAGAATAGGATGCAGGGGAAGAAAGTTTAACTTCACCAATAAAAACAAAAAATCGGGTCATTTTTACTTATGGTTTAAATGAGTCATCGAAGGTCAGCAGCAAGTACATTGGTCAATAACGTGAGATTGAATGCATTGAAATATTTGTTTTATTTATATTTAATTATTGGAGGTTTGCATAGTAGTCTGATTTTGCATTTCACTGATTTTATTCATTTTGAGGATTACTGAATCTGTTTTTGAGCAAGTGAGATGAGTAAATGCATGCTCACATTTAGTCTTGAACTACGATACCCATCATGTTCACACACAATGCCTCTGCACTTACTCCCGATTTCTCTCAACATGGGGACACAGGGAGAGCTGTCAGTCAATAAATGTGAAATCAAAGTAACTCAGATACTGAAAAAGTAACTCAGATATTTTGTTGTAAATTTAAAAGCAATGCGTTACTTTACTAGTTACTTAAAGTAATCTGATTACGTAACTCGAGTTACTTGTAGTGCGTTACGCCCAACACTGCATTTGAGTGTGTTGAAAGTTATGTTATAATGCTACTCTGTGCGTTCACTCTGCGGCTACTATGAGACACTTGTTGCACACTGCAATAAGCTAGATCGATATTAGGCATGGTAAAACACGGTACTTGCGGTAAATCAAGAAAACAAGATTTAAACAATAAGACTAACTGTGTTGAGCTATGTAACAATGATTAGTTTTCTGTTGATGAATGTATCCAAACAGTTGCTCACCTGTCTATATTATATTATATATTAAAGCGTCTTTGGTGTTTCCATGGTTTCTACAAAAAAAGGGTAATGTGGGTATGATGTCATTGATAGGCGACGCATGGACACGGTCTGTGTCCTGGTTAAAATAGCTTATTTCTCTGGATTTAAACATCCTTGGAAACATTTGGGATAATGTTAGTACACAAGTCAACAAAATATATAACATTGTTTTAGTGGTTTTTAGATATTTTAATCCAAAAATCTTCAAACCTCATCACACGATTACCTTTTTTTTTTTTCTTTTTTACATTTTTACTCCGAGGCATAAATGTTCTTCTATAATTCCTTGTCCAAGATATAAGTTCACATTAGGAAAGAGAAGAAAAAGTGCTCACATTTATTTCAGTTGTGACTGTGAATAAGCAGAATCATCTTTAAACTCACTATTTCTCATCACTCACAACCGAGGTCATACGCAGTCCAAATCTTAATTCTTTTCATCGATTTCATCAACAGCATTACTGTGTGGTTTTGCATCAATGAACAACATTTCTTAAAAACGAAAAGAAAAATAGCAATGACAGACATATGGTAAATGCAAAACTCTTGTAATTCCCCTTCTTCAGTGTGTTTGGCATTCGTCAGATTCCACCGAATCGGTTCTTTCCGAGGCCGATCAGACCTGTTGATGTGCTGAGATATTCTGGCAACGTACAGATCCATTTAATGAGTATTTGTGTGGGGAGGTGAAGCGTGAAGACTCACCCTTTAACTGCTGTCAATCTACTGCTGTGCCATCACTCATCAAAGGTTACAACGGCAGTACAGTTCTACAGGGTTCACCTGCAGTGAGAAACTATTGACATTAGTTACCTGACTGATGGCTCTACACACACACT
Organism: Coreius guichenoti; assembly: GCA_039654105.1. Classification (NCBI taxonomy): domain Eukaryota; kingdom Metazoa; phylum Chordata; class Actinopteri; order Cypriniformes; family Gobionidae; genus Coreius; species Coreius guichenoti. The sequence goes on from CM077173.1 coordinate 32,500,881, forward strand.
CACAAGTGCGCAAACACAGGCAGGCTTATACACACATTGTTCAAACACAAACATAGGCCTACAATCTCACGCACTTAAAATACAAACATACTCAATGTCAGTTGCATGCAAACAAGCACATACTCGCACACGCCAGGAAGGGTTTTACAGCCAACGGAGAGCCTTTTATGCTTAAAAAATAATTTTTAAATCTCTGTTTCTTTAAAAAGTCTTCACGTGCTGCTTTAAACAACCCAGAAAACACTTTACATAAATTTCATTTTTAAAGAAATCAAGAGCCCTAGCAAGGGTCCCAAGGCCCACAGGTCACATTCAGTTTGTGAGATGGCTTTATATGGCCTCTGAAATGTGAACAGTTTATCCTTAAATCTGGCCTGAAAATAATTTTTCACTTTCTGTACGTTGGATATACTGTAATTTTCTTAAAGGTTTGCTAAACAGTAGACAGATAAATCATTGAATTAATAAATAAAAACATATTATACAAAACACATTTATATATTTATTTATATTCATTCAAATAATAATAAATAAAAGCCCGGATGAAGAGCACAGACTATATAGCATATAATTAAAATATATGAATAAATAAATAAAATTTATTATATAAATTTAAAAGTATCTATATATAATAATTATACAATTATATATACAATAAACATATTTATTTGTATATATTTTAATTGCTTATTAATTTTACATATATTTATTTACACACACATACACACACACATACACATACATATATATATATATATATATGTGCGTGTATATTTATAATACTTTTACTTTATAATATATACATTCATTTTTATGTAATATATTTTATTTATTCATCTATGTATTCATATATTTTAATTACATATATTTATGTGTGTACACGGACTCAATATATGAAAAAATAAATTAAATATCAACAAATATGAAAACACTATAGCTAATAAAATACATATAATGTGTGTTTGTATATATACATAAAATAATTATGTATACATTAACAATATTATATATTTTAATTATATATATATTTCTGTGTATATTAATACATTTTATTATTTATTCATCTATGTACTCATATAATTTAATTACATATATTTGTGTGTGTGACTCAATATATGAAGAATTAAATTATATAAAATAAATGTTTTTATTATTAAATACAATATTATATAAAACAATTATACATAAAAATAAAAATATAAAAATACAATATAATATAAAATACATTTAATGTGTGTTTGTATACACACACACACACACACTTAAATGTATAAACACACACACACGCATGCACACGCACACACACTAGAGCCAAAGGACTTAGAAAGTAGGAAAGGTGTGTCAGACTCGGATCTTAAGTCGTCTGACTTCACCAGTTCACTCTTTTCTCTCTTTCGCGCTGCAATCATTTTCTCGTTAGGCATTAATGCATTCCTTTCCCCCTTGTCCCACTGCAGGGCTGCATGCTGAGTTTATTTTAACCCTCTTAATTAGAGATGGGACAAAATATTCTGTGCCAGACACTCCTACGGGGCACCACAGCAACCCTAAACACAAATACTGTTCATTAGATTTGTCCTTTTGCTTCCACCACGACTGATTCTGCCACTGAAAGGGTGACCGGATCGATTTGGCGGTGTTTGTGAAGACATAATGAAGTCCTCAGACGGTGTGTTCTTATAGAGTTAAGCAGGGCAGAGGCCACTAGCAGACTAGCTGTTACTCTCAGATTTATTAGACTCAGCCTGGAGGTCCAACCGTGAACCGTAATAAATGATATCAAAGCGGCCGTATTTCTAAATAACTACATTATCAGCTAAAATCTCACCTCAGGATCTCCAGGATAATATATATTATTGATCTGCGCACCTTTTTAATCAAACATACATGAAATGGACTGATCAAAAACTTAGCTAACACACCTTTAGGCCTGTTCTAAAACGGATTGCAAATGAATGGCAGTGATAGCCTGCATGTACATCTCCTCAAACGACCCTTCTTCTTATACCCGATGAAAACTAATGCAGAGGTTTTAATATATACACTACCAGTCAAACATTTGGACACACCTGCTCATTTAGCTTTTTAGCATATATTAAAGTCACCAAAACTACAAAATAACACAAATGGAAGTATGAGAATTACATCGTGTTTGAGCACAATCTGGACATTCTCTAAACTTCATTAGATGCATCCTGGGATGGTTTTTACACAACAAATATGATGGACACTTGTTGATGCTTTATCTTCACTATTCACTCAAACTCATCCATTCAAAATGTAAATAACTAATTAAATAATTAAAAATGTAAATAAATAATTTTAGTTTTATAAATAAATTTTATAATATATATAATTTTATATATTTTTATATATAATTATATTTTATATATTTTATTTAATAATAAAAACGTGTATTTTATATAATATAATTCTTCATATATTGAGTCATACACACAATTATGTAAAAAAAATTGTATATATATATATATATATGTATATGTATATATATATATATGTGTGTGTGTGTGTGTGTGTGTGTGTGTATATATATTAGCATTTAAGCATACATCTATAGCAGGGTCATTATATAGTTAACTGAAATTAAAACTATAAAAACATTTTTGTTTTTCATTTAAATAAAATGCCATGGCAACATTTCTCATTTTCATTTAGTTTAACTTGATCTAAAATTCTTAAAACTGAAATAAAAGTTAATAAACACTACATACTAAATTATAACACAACAAAATTACTAAAACTTTAGCAAAAATGAAACCAGAAAATATGAATAAAATATGAATAAAAACTATAATAGTATCTGAATTATACTAAAATAATATAGACTATAGACCAAAAAGATTTTAAAATCATGAGAATCATAATTCCCAAACTTTGGACTGCTAATGAAAATGATTTAATTAAATCACTGCCTCAAATCATAGTTACTTTTCTGACAAATTACTTTACTGAATTTGTCCCAGACTATTACATCAAATAACTTTATCCTAAATGAATATTTAAAATGTATTTGTTGCATCAACATCATGCAAAAACACAACATTTCATTATAGTTTAATACCCATTACATGCTTAAAAAAATGCAGGTGGGCCATGTGGAACATGAACATTCTTCCTCATGATTGAAAATGAAGTGAACATAAACCTAAAGCGCATTCATTTACTTTAAATCCATTAAAATGGAGAAAAATGCTTGTGCATGCAAGTTGTACACTCTTCCACAGCCCCTCCCTCTCTCTCTCCCTCTCTCTCTCCCTCTCTCTCTCCCTCTCCCTCTCTCTCTCCCTCTCTCTCTCTCTCTCTCTCTCCCTCTCCCTCTCTCTCTCCCCCTCTCTCTCTCTCTCTCTCCCTCTCTCTCTCTCTCTCTCTCTCTCTCTCTCTCTCTCTCTCTCTCTCTCCCCCTCTCTCTCTCCCTCTCTCTTGATGCATGAGGGCTTATTTGTGTGAGCTCATTATGATTAATAATGCGCAGACTGTGGATGCTCCATTGTCACGAGAGAAAATGGAAAATGCAATTACCCGTTTGAGATGACTGGGAAAACAGGACTCGTGGAAGACTGACTATAACTATTGGAAAAAATGGCGAGATAAAATGGCATGAAATTAAACAGCGTAGGACCCCCAGACAACAGGGCCAGATTATTTCAATCCAATCTAGATTTCACGAATAACCATTACTGTGGGAGTCTACGGCAATGTTGGGGAACACTTTGAACGCTGAACATATTGCATTAATTAATGATTATAGTAATAAAAATAACAATGTGCAGTATAAGCATCACCACAAAAGTATTACCCATTGAGATCTAATCATGTACATTAGGGTGATATATATCAACATAAAATGACCTTTAAAAACACAAGTAAGGTTATCAAAGCATAGTCCTGTGAAATTAAGTATTTAATCTCACATCATCAAAGAATATGGTTCCACTTTATTTTGATGGTCCCCTTTAGACATTCTGTTGACTAGAAGTAATGTTGCACCTACATGTCAACTAACTCTCAGAGTATGAATTGAGTATTGGTAGACTGTTAGGGGTAGGGTTAGTAGAATAATACTTAAGTCAGTAATATGTCTGTTGGGGTAGCATCAAGCAGATATTAAGCAGACAGTCTGCTAATGCGCTTTCAATGTACTTGCAGTGTACTTACCCACAAAAGTACTGGTAAATATAAGGTAACTACATGGTTAAAGAGTTAGTTCACCCAACAATTAAAATTCTGTCATTAGTTACTCACCCTCATGTCGTTCCAAAAATAATGACTTTATTCAACAATTTCTTCTTATCTGTAAATACAGTGCAGCGCTTCCGAGTTCTACGTCAGAACGCCACCTCATTATTGGCCAGCTCCTGCGTCAGCATCACGCGCATGCGACGTGGTGCTCACATGAACAGCGCCGGCCAATGGTGAGCTGGCGTTCTGGCGTAGAACTCGGAAGTGATGCACTGTATTTACTACGTCAACTGCGTAGGACACTGACACAGACGAGAAGAGATTGTTGAATAAAGTTGTTAATTTTGTTTGTTTTTTTGCGCACTAAAAGTATTCTCGTCGCTTCATAAAATTAAGGTTGAACCACTGTAGTCACGTGGACTATTTTAACAATGTCTTTACTACCTTTCTGGGCCTTGAAAGTGTTAATTAAATTGCTGTCTATGGAGGGGTCAGAAAGTAAAATACCATTTTTGGAGGGGAAAAAAAAATCTGTGAAAAGCCATAAACGGACATTCCCAGAATTCCCTGTGTGACACTTCACATGATGTTTTTTCATTTTAATAATTGTTTCCTGTTTTTTTTTTGGTTTTTTTTGTTGTTTTTTTGTTATCAGTTACGTATGTACATTAGGGTTTTATGTTACATCTCACGTTATTAAATGAATGTTTATTGCATTATTTGAATGTCATGTATGTTACTATGATGGTGTTTTTTGTATTTGTGCATGACACTGTGTGCACCTTATATTAACATATACCTCAGCTTGTGGAAAAGTGATGAACTTTGATTTATCATGCGACTTTCTCTTTACCACCAGTGTTATTATGGTGGTTGTCAGTTTTACAGGTTGTTCTGTAAATATGTTTACATTTTTACTGTATTTTTACAGAACTATCCTGGTAACTACATCTGCCAGTTTTTTCTATAAAAAGCGGCAGGCTTTTTTACAGTGTGCATTGTCTTTATCAAAATTATTTCTTAAGGATTTCTTATGCTAAAGTGCAAATGATGATGTATTATTCTTTGCCCCTATTTTACCCTGAGATATATGCACTGTCTCCCCAATATTTCATGCAAATGTAATTAAAGTCATTCATTGCTGTTATAGGATGGGTTATAAGGCCAGTTTGATAGACGCCTTATTGAGTTAATGCTGCTAGGACTCATTCCAAAAGCCCTAAATTGCAAGGCCATCAATCTCAGCTAGTGTTTTTCCTCACTCAAAGGGAGTCATCAATTAGGAGGCTGGTGCTCCCTGTGTTTTGGCCCAGACGCTGGGTCCCCCCCATCTAATACAGCAGGCCTGTCTGTGCTGAGACTGTGCAGGGATGTGTGGAGAAAGAGAGAGAGAGAGAGAGAGAGAGAGAGAGAGAGAGCAAGAAGAGAGGGGGCTGTATGATAGACAGCACTAAGCCTGAGGGTACATCATTATTACCAAAAGCCACCTCTCCCTCTCTTTCTTTCTTCACTCCTGCTCCACCATGTTCTCTCTCTCTCTCTCTCTCTCTAAATATACATACAGTATATATATACATACACAATCACTAGTTTGAAATTCGATTTATTAATAATAATAATAATAATATATATATACATTATATATATATATAATACCTTCTGTAATGTCTGAAATGGTGAGTCAACGAATAATGCCGTTTTTGAGTATAAATTAATATATTTACACACACACACACACACACACACTTTCACTAAAATAAATATTAAGTTCTATGATTAATATATGAAAAAATATTTAGGAAGTCTACAAAACAATGGCTCAAATTTGTTATAGGTACTGCGTTAACATCTTTTGAGATGCTTTATGCTTAGTATTTAATTTGCACTCTTGCTGTTTTAAAGTTTTAGCAGGAGGAGCAAAAGAGTGAACAAACTGTTATTGTTACATACATTTGAACATTTTCCGTCTGTTTTCATTAAGTTGGCCCATGCCGCCCCTCCCCCGGGTTCCACCCCCGCAGGTGGCTGGCAGAAGGTCCCTCTCCGCCCGGAGCCCGCGGGCATCATCGCTGCGTCCGTGCCGGTGGCGGCTGGTGGACGAAATTAAATTACTGCTCGCGGTTTGTAAACAACACAAAGCCAATGATACGCTTAATTACGCTTTTGACACTTCAACGAGACGCGTGTAGAAACGCGATCGGAACGAAAGACACAAAAGATGGATTACAAGAAACACAATAATGCTTGAAGCAGATGCGTTTAAATTAAACATGTTTCCTTGTAGTGTTTTCATTGCTATCTATCTATCTATCTATCTATCTATCTATCTATCTATCTATCTATCTATCTATCTATCTATCTATCTATCTATCTATCTATCTATCTATCTATCTGGTAAGGTTCTGTTTATCCAGTGCTTTCAGAAAACCATGTTTAATTAATGTCTTTATCAATAAGTAAACTAATTAAAGCCCTTGTTAAACTTTGGTTTTATGTTAAATGCACATATACACAGCACACATGAATGGTGTCAGTCACAGTTAAATGGGAATTGTGTATTTCCTAACATTTCAACATTTTCTGAAAAAACTAAATAGGGGGTTTACCTCAATTACTATAAATAGCCTAATCTGTAATCTATGAAGACATAAAACTTGATTTAAACTATTAATGTAATTCAAATATGCTGAACATAATTCATGTCTTTGCAAACAAGACATTCCAGTGAACGATCGAATATGAGGTCAATTCATTGAATTATACAAACAAAAAAAAATTACACAAATATATTTTAGTTAGTCATATTTTCGTTTGTTTACTACGACCTGTGCAGATCAATAAATTTACTGCCAGAAATGTCCTGAAGTGGTGTAAGACAATAGAGAATAATGACAAACATCCGTTTTACATTTTTTTAATTTAAAAACACAGTGCAAGATTATTGACAAATATATCTTGCCTATATTAGTTACATCGAATAGATCGAAAATCTTGAGTTATAATATTTTCACACAACTTATATAAACATGCAAATTCTGATAATATATAATGTTGAGTAAAAGTAGTAAAATAAGACCTATATAATTTCAAATATATAACAAATGTATGCATACAAAAAAAACTATAGTAGGCTACCATTGCGTTTTATTATATTTTCCTCTTATCTCATTCATTCATTTGGTGGTAATAATAATAATAATTATAATTAATAATAATAATAATAATAATAATAATAATAATAATAATAATAATAATAATAACAACTAAAACAGGATGTGACGCTCGAATTAAACTATACATCCCAAAAAATAAACAAAATTATTTTTCTTCTTTTGCCATTCCTATTTCTCCCCAACGCCCTCTGCGCGCAAAATTCATATCGACAAAGTGAATAAAACAATTCATTATTCCAACACTTTATCTGTTCCAGGTCACACAAGACCTTGCGATGTTATCCTGTCTCCCCTGCCCTCACACCTCTCATTTAGCCCACATTACCAGATGACGTATCGGAGATCCCGGTGCGCTCTTGAGCGCTTTTCCCTTTTGGCGGTCCGTCCAGTTGAAGCCGTCTGATCGGGCAAGGAGGCGCCAGGTTCTCCCGGGGGAGAGAGAGAAAGTCAAGGACTGCAGCTCGAGATGCAGAATAACGTAATTCAATCTGCTCTGAATTCAACCTAATTACAGCAGAAAGCACAACAGTCATGGGAGGGATGGAGAATGGTGCAATGGATGCGAATCCTCTCTTTGACAGGCTCATCGGCGCGCGCATACACACACACACGCATTTGAGGGGCACGAGGCCAAGATGCACACGAGGAAATGCTGAAGGTAAAAGGATGTACTGACACTAAGAGGCGCTGGGATCAGCCAGAGCTGTTCCGCCATTTCTCTGCTGAAAGACACCAGGCTCAGTCTCATCTGAAGCTTCTAACATAATTAGATTAAGAAAATTAAAGCGAATAAAATAAATGTATACAGGCTAATAATAGGCTGCTAATAATACTACTACTAATAATTATATAGTTGTAATAATAATAATAATAATAATAATAATAATAATAATAATAATAGCATTATTATATGTGGTTTGTTCCGATATATAGACAGCTGTATTTAATAAAAAAAAAATATCGCAAAAATAACTAACAGTAGCAGTTAAAATGTAAAAGGTCGTCTTGCATTTAAAGTGAAAAACAGATGCATTGTAGTCAATCCTCATAATCTATAGATGGATGCAGCTGTGATGGGTGGGATTTTCCTTTCAAACCCACGTGCCGGGTTCATAGTGAACACTGTCGGCAGGTGTTCTGGCAATAAACTTTAATGGCTGTTTGTTATATTGCTTTTGTTTGATTTCTCTTCAAAATTCTAAAACAAAAACGCGAATTTGCTAAGATTGACAGCTCATATAAATAACTGGGAAAAGGAGGCTCGGAGTAACTATTTTGCTACGGACTCATCTCATTCTTTATGTAGCGTTGCAATCGCCATTTGTCATGAGCTGTGTGGCTTGGTATCGCCTTCCAATCCCCGTGGCACCATATTGAGCAAACACTATCGCAGTTGTTTGCAAATCTCCAAAAGCGCACTGAAACAGGTTACACCCGGGAGGGCGGCGGGTCACCGAATCTGTTGAAAGGCGCACTGTGACAAATTCTTTTTGTCTTCGCTTTGTCTTTATACTTTATTATCAGCACCGCCTGGAGATTCCGATTTATCAATGACCCCTATATACACTCAACAGCCTTGCCAAGACATCGCCTACGGGCAACCAGCTATAAGGGCTTTTATATTAGACATTACTGGTCGGAAGGTCCGTTTTTAGAAGGCTTTAGGCATGGACCATATTAGGTAAAAATACAAGGTTAGAGGGTGTTTAAAGTATGCATTCGTTAAGCCTTTCCAAACATTGCTCAAAAAAGTGCGCAAAATAAGCTCGCGAACAGAAATCGGTATGCGGAGGTAACCATGGCAACAGCTGCTAGTTAGTTTTCGGTAGCTATCAGATGCTACACTGACAGAACATAAGTAGCCTACTATAAGTGGTATCAGTTGTTACTTGCACATCAGAAGATACAAGAAAATTGGTTAACTGTGCCAGTGCGCAAAAAGACAATTTGGTTAACTGTGCCAGTGCGCAAAAAGACAATTTGGCTGAGCCCTTTAAAAAACAAGTTTGGTTTTTATTTGCTTTTAAATTTTGCATGCAAATCTGAAAATAGCGTTTCAGTCTCGATTCTACATTGCAATGTTTTAACAGGACATTAATTGGATGGATTTTAGAATAAACACTCCATTGCACCTAATGAAATGAAACAAGAGTTGGGTAGGCGCGGTTTGTCAGGTTCAATCATTTGAGTGCTTCTTAGTGTTAAAAATAATTACAACTTAAACCAATTAGTAACCATTAGATAATATTTTGCCTCCGCGCGAAAATGTAATTGTATTTAACATTCACTGCTGACGAAAACAACTCGAGAACGCGGGGTGTCTGCAATTTAATTCGACTCAATAACAGCAAGAGAGAAACGCAATTAAAATATTTTCAGCACAGTTCATTTAGTCCGATAATAACTGTGGTTAAAATAAAGCAATCTTAGGGAAAATATGAATGTGCAAGAAATTAGATCAACAATTGCATGCGTGTATATAGAGCACGAAAAGGCATTAGGGCGAAATCATGGAAATGAAAGCCAGGAACTAATAGTTAATCCTGACTGTTAATTATGATTGAGCTCGAACTGCTTCGTGATGACTCAGTCCTGTCTGATGCAGATTATGACCTCAAATGGGCCTTTAAACCGTTCCACACCATCCTCACTCTACCAGATTTCTTCATACAAACGATTATAATAGCAAACTTTGACTCACATTTTGATAGAGCCAACTATGAGATGTTTTTTGTTGCACAACACTACCTCGTGCAGTTAAAAGTCACGACTCCGGGATGCTTTTATTCGACATCATTGAGAACCAACAACATGTTTTCCTGCTATTGAGACACACACACACAAGAGCGCTTATTATTGATACAGCTTTGTATTCAGAAAATTGATTTTTATGCTTCCCTCTAGCCACTTTGTGCTGCGGAGAAATATTTTTATTCGTGCGAAAGCTGAAATAAGTACGTAATAAAACGATGATATATTAAATTCGTTTTCCTTGCTTTCAGGTTTTATTATGCGCCATTTTTCATTTTTATTGAATTGAAAGCGGAGAATCTTCCACTGTGTCTTCAGGCGAAAAAAGGTTAAATTATTTGCGCCAATCACACTGGCTTCTGCATCACTAAAGGCAACCGATGCTTCTCTGGCTTCACCCTTTATTTTACGCACCCAAAGGCTATAGTGCACTTCAATGAAATCCAGTTTCATTTGATTAAGCAAACGCATTGCCATGTGTAAAGCTGCATGTTTCTGTACCCTTGACAAAACCTGAAGAGCTTTTTTTTTTTTTCAGAATTCAACTAAACATTTTGGCCTTTATTCGATGGGATAATTAACAGCATCAACCCTGTGGTTTATTTTGATGTGTTATCCTTCACAACATTTAAAATGAAGCCTGCTTTTTATTAGGCTACTGTTATTATTCTAATATAGCCCAACTATGTCAACAGAATTCCTGAAAAAATGCAGTGTATTTTATCTTCACAATGGCAGTCAATGGCAAACAAGATAAAAATGAGAAATATTTAAAAAATATATAGTTTAAATCACAAGTTGTAATCAATGTATTCATGTCGTTTTCACAAATTTTTGAAACCTCCTTATATATATATATATATATATAAATGTGGATGTAATGACTCTAAAACATGAGCTAAAATTAATCATCCAGTACAAAAAAAAGTAGCATAAGCATAAAATAAAACACAAAATAAATTGCACCTTAAAAACGTCTAAAATTATTAATAAAAAATAACAAAAAACAAAACTTCAACAAATATAATGATTGTCAACATGTTTAACTCAATTTGAGCACAATTGGACTTATCATAAAAAAGGTCAAAATATGACCTTGGTGGCCTACAGTCATGAGTGCCCAAAGTTATCTATCTGTTATGTTTTTCTTGTCACATGACAACAAAATGGCTTCCTGCAAGATGGTTAGGTAACACTTTATTTTACAGTGCCCTTGTTACATATGTACTTACCATAGTAACAGTAAATTATGCATAATTACATGCAACTAACCCTCAACCAAACCCTAACTCATATAGTATGTTGTTAATTATTATTAGGCTACTCTTAAATATATAATTACACTGTAAAAATGACACCTTAAAATAAAGAGTAACCGTTGGTTACACCACAATGACTTGAATTTGGTAGACCCCCCTCCCACCCCCCAAATATTGATAATATTTAAAAACAAAAATCACTTCACTGCTTATTTTCTGGGGGGGAAAAAAAAACAATAATATAAGATTATGCCAAACTACTAAAAAGTCAACGCTTTTTAATATTCTACAACACTGCTCTATTTTCTAGAAACATCAAACATTTTATTTTTAAACGCTAGCTGTAAAACAACAACCCTAGTTTAGAAAAAAAAAAAAAAAAAAAAAAAACAGAAGCGGGTTCTTTAAGAGAGGGGTGCGGGCGCGAAGCATTGTCTCTACAGAAGTGCGCAAGAGCCAATGGAGAGGCGCGTGACAGAGTTTGGGCAGAAGGGGTTTGTCTCACCTGCTCGAAATCACTTCAAGAGGAGAGCGAACAGGACATTTTCAGCTCACGACAATTAATACGCACGTATCGGACAGTTAACACTTCACTTTAGATAACAGTGATGAGCTCAAGTCTGGGCCGTGCGCCTTTCTGAGGTACAGCACCACTCCAGAAACGCGTCACTTTTGTTTGCTACAACTTGGCAACTCATCACTCCGGGATTTAACAGTGAGCGCGGAGCCCCTTCGACTGGCGAGTTGCTTTTTTAGGCATCATCATCATGGAACTGAAAAAGAGCCAGACGCAATGCAAGAAAGTGTTGGATAACGTTGATTTAATCGTGAAGGAGTCCATGTGATTTCTGTTCTTCGCTGTTTTTGTACATCAAATGGCAGCGATATAAATTGCACGAGCTCTGAGCACTTCAAGGAAGAATATTTGTTTTTATTTTTTTGTTTTTTAAAAAAATAAATAAAATTGTATATCTCTGGGAATAAACCGTATTGCGTTGAAGTTTTAGGAATTAAACATCTCAATCTTCCAGAGAACCGCGACGATGGAGCACACGGGAATCGAAGAGGTGAACCAGACCCACCAGCAGCACGAACCCATCAGCTTTGGAATAGATCAGATTCTCAATGGTTCCGATCAGCCCAGTAGTTGCATGCTGCCGAGCCGAACCGGCGACCCGGACTACGCGCTCGCGCCGAACGTCTATGCCAACGGCTACAACAGCGTGTACAATCCGGCCTGTTCGATGGCGCCCGGACTGCCAGGTTCCTACAACGTAAACATGAACATGAATGTGAGCATGAATATGAACGTTAACGTGAACTCAGGGAATGCAGGCGGTGTCATCCGCGTCCCGGCCCACAGACCCATGCCACCCGCACATCACCCGCCGACAACTGCCCATCCACCGGGCATCGCGGCGGGGATACCCACCGTGCACACGGTACCCAGCATGGGCAGTCCCGCCAGCTTCACGTTCCCTTGGATGGAGAGCAGCAGAAGGTTTGCGAAAGATCGGCTGACCGGTAAGACTTGATTATATTTACAGCATTGGCCAAATGAATGCTACTTATGTTAGAAAGCAGGCTATTAATTATGACCAACATCAACGAAGACGGACAATTCGTTTGTTGCTGACTTTTAAGGTCAATGTTATCTGCTACAATGAGAAAAATTGTTTCATTAGCTCAGAAGTACTGAATGAACGTCTTTTACATCAAGAGAAACAAATCTAATTGGTGATTAAACGTAAATTGCTGCAGATTCTCCAAAGATTTCCCATAAATAAACCCAGAAATTATTAATAATATATATAAAAATATGAATAGTAATAATAAAAAAGGAAACACACAGGCTTAAAAAACGCTACGGAATATTTTAATATTAAAATGATTTACATTTAGGGCTTATACTGCTCCTTTTAGAAGAGAAGAGTCAATCTCAAGATTATAAGAATAAAACATTAATACTGTAAGCAATAAATGAAAACTATCATAACAGAAATTCAAAGCTAAAAGCCTCTTTTTGAGGCCCATATTTCCACTGAAATATTTTCTTTGACTCTATGCCGTTTGTTAAAAAACATTTCAATGCATTACGATCTTTTACCATTAAAATGCAATATTCAAGTTTCAATACAATAATATATAATTGCATATAGAATAATTCTATATATGCAAAAATATACTATTTCAGCCTAACAGAATTTAAGATTTTTTTTTCTACAGCCAAATGGATTTTAATTTAAAATAAATGCCTTCTAACTTTAGTCTAGACGATTATTTTTCGTTGACATTGTTTATATTTAGGTTGATTATTGTTGTAGATTTACCCGTTTCCTCTTTTCTTGCAAAAAACACTTGATGTCTCGCATCTCTGCACAGCGCTTGAATTAATATGGGAAATCCTGTAAACATGTAACTATAGCTTTACCCCGCGACACATCTGAAAATTGAGGAGTAACACTAGACAATTTTTTAAACCAGCACGCGCACAGTAATTCAGTTGTCTTTGAGACAGCACATGCTGTTGCACCAGCATCATCTCGGCCTGTAGATATTATATCCGTGTGTATTTCTCATAAAAACACAGTGGCTTTCAAAATCACAATTTCTTGGGAATGGTTTTATGACACCAAGTCACGTCTATATTCCTGAGCTACTGTCTCTCTGGGCCTTTAGGACAAATGAATCATGATACAGTGGTTCAGGGAGCTAAATGTTGCCAGTATGTCACAGCCAGTAGTAATGCGTAATGGCATGTTGACAAATCGTTTTAATCTGCGCAAACATAATACCAATAGAGATCCAACAGAGGACGATTTTGGATAACATTTCCAAGTGGGACGGGGAAAAAAAAGCATGCTTTTCTGAAGAATAGCCTAGCATGTGTATGATTACAGAAAAGGAAACGATTATATTTTATTGTTATTAGATTGTTTGTATTATTGAGATTTATTAATCTTTTTATTTATATTTTAATGTAGTAAATTCCATATAATAAATAATAATGAAATATAGGCTTTATGCCTCATGTTGCTCGCGTCTCGTCTGTAGCCGTAACACCCTTCTCCGTTTTCCATTCGGTCAGTTCGCGTCTTCAAATGACGTCACTCAGTGAGATTAAAATGAAGAATATGGATTTCGGCGCATTAAATATTCAGAATTCCGCTCTATTCTCATTAATTATTCAAATGAGAGAATGGATATGTCAACTGCAAATGCTCTTTTGTAAATATGCTTATCAATTTTACTCATAGTCACTTTGGGCCACTCGTTTATTATATTTTATCTCTTCCGTGCCTTTGAAATGCGCTGGATACAAAGAAACGCAAGACTTATATCCGTTTTTTTTTTAAGAAATTAAATGTACAGTATATAAAACATTAAATGATGTAAAACAATATACATATATGCATGCATATCAACACACAAAAAAAAAAACTGTTTGATGAAACCATGAATAAAATATCATGGTTTAAAATATACAGAATAATAAAATATACAGAATTTGCTTCAAACACCTTGAAAGCTGTCTTTTCATTTAAGATATTTAGATTAAATTATATTAGCATTATAAGATATATAACAGTAGTTTAAACACTGCAATCAATTAATCTAAACAAACCAGAGCCACAATAAGTCATAACGCACATAGGCCTTGTTGTAAAGTCACGAAGCCTGTCTGAAATAGGTTTCTCTTTTTCCAGTTATTTTCTCCGTCAGCTTGAATTGCATGTCTGCATTTCACCACAAGTGTCACGGCGCGTATAGGTGCACGGACAGGCCTGAGACTCGATATGCACTGCAGGCCGGACATATCATGCCAGATTGGGAGGCGATGAAAGGCTATACCACATGTTCTTTTGTTAATTGACTCCTTGGCAGTTTGCAAGTTTATAAAAATCCAGAAATGCATAAACAGATCAGTCGCTCTCAAGTCGATAAACACAGGTGCTCTGGCGATGGTAACGGAGAGCGGCCTTTACGCACGGCTTTTCTGTTCCTGTTAACAGCATTGGCGACAACTGCGACGCGCAAGGAGCTATATAAGCAAACTAACTGCTGTAATAGAGCATTTTCAAATGTACACAATGCCAGAATCTGCACTGACACAAGAAACACGCACGTATCCTATAATTCCAACTTCTGTTTAGTGCCTGTATTTGTTTCCACTTGCACTGATACACATAACAGTATATTCATCAGTAGGTACATTTATTTGTATTACCGCTGGTGGTGGGGGCTATTGGGTCCAGCTGCATCACAACATGGGGCAGGTGATGGTCGTAATCTGATATCACTGGCCTTGGAGAAATTGGAAAATGAAATTGCATGTGGATGCCCCTCAATCTGAAATGACAATAATGATCTTTCCCACCCATAAATACAAATGATTATGAAACTGAGACTAGGCCGTGTAGCCATGGTGACAGTGTCTGAAGGGACGACGAGGCTCTTGAGCGGACGGTTTATGGCTTTTCCTGACAATTATTTTATTTTATTCGATATTTCAATTCCCAGCATGAGGGGAAAATTTAAAGGCACATTCTGTTTTGCCTTACTGCGCGTAAATAGCGACAAATGCCCATGTTATATTTCAATATCGCGCTTTGAATCCATTACATGTATATTTATTAGATTTCTACAAAGGTAATATTCGCAATGGGAAAGGCAGGCGCTGTCGCATGAAGGTGATATCACGTATAACTGATTTTATTACTGGCCGCATATTCTCTAAGGCAAGCTTTGATTTTTTGATGTGCTCACCATAAATTTTATTACACAGACTTATCATTTAGAATTCCCTCTGCTGTCGAGAGTGAATACGGGGATTGTTTTTGTTTCCATTTGACCCACATATGTATCTGCGGAGGAGTGTTTCTGGGAAAAATTGTTATTAGTTTTGTTCTGCAATCTGCACACCTGACATATAAGAAAAACTAACACAGATCAAGTAAAAGCGGTGATATAACAATAGAATATATAGAATCAAATATTATATAAAATAATAGAATTAATTTCTCTTCGTAATTTTGATGTCAAACGCTCTAGGATCAGACAGAACATTACCAGTGTGCTAAATTGATGATGACGCGTGCCGCCTGTCACTCAAGATCAGCGCTTTAATTAAAAGCAATCAAATCCAATTACGCACAGGAATGAAGAGTCCATTCGCTTAATCCAATCAGAAGTCTTTTTACTAGCTTGTCTAATAAACTATGGCAAATAAACTAATGATCTAGGCATTAGGAATGTTCTGATAAAATATAGAAATAAATAAAATCATGACTTTTTTTAATTTTTAAAAAAAAAATTTTTAATCAGTTGCCCCAATAAATTATGCTGCATCTCTATAAGGTGGACGAAAACAGATTCAATGTCAGCCTGACCTCATGTCAGACCTTGAGGAATCCCAGCGTGACTAGTGTGTGAGCTGTTGAGAAGTTCTTCTGAGAGCCACAGACAGCACAGCAGCGAATCTTCAATTACACAAGAACGTGAATGAATGTAGTTGAGTGGCCAACTTGCCAAACAGAAAATTCTCTCTCTGTCTGCCTTCACACACGGCCAGCCAACCATTGCAAGACCCAAGTTCAGCCACAAGGATCACAGAACACCTTGGTCAAAGGTCACTCGCTTGGTTTACTCAAAACTTGTCTCCAACTTGTCATAGTCCAATTCCTCATTTTTTCCCTTTATTTTATGATGGCCACACTTTTTAAATTATTCTGAACGATATATAATTTAAAATAATGATCTAAGGCATATACTATTTAATCTCTCCCTTTCATGATATTTTTTCACAAAATTCTGTGTTACAAGTCATAACACTACACAGATACTGTCATTGTAAACATGTTCCATGTTAATTTAGGCAATATTCAATATTATATGCTATTATATTATATTAACAATGATATATGGACATAGAAATTTATATGCATTTATATTTAGGGGTGTAACCTCCATGTACAGACATGTGAGGGACACAATTCATATTAATATGGGCTTTTTCAGTGGTTGATTCTTATATGACATTTGGTCTACCTTATTCCTGATTATGTGGTTACATCCTTGTTTGTATTCACCAATTTGCGAGGACAGTTTGCCACACACACTGCTTATGTAGTCGTTTGCTGTATGAAATTTGATTTATTTATGTAGTTTCCTCATTTGTTTCATTCAGGTACACATACACTGTCCTAGCTAACATATCAAGAGACTCCTTGACTGGGTACCCTTTAATGGAAAGGTCTCACCATGTCTGGAAATTGTTTATAGTCCAAATAAGGACTCCAAAACACTGTTTCTGATAGGCTATATATATATATATATATATATATATATATAGTCTTACCAGTTGATATAATCCTCATACTTTTATAAAAGGTAACATGGGCTCGCATTTAGGAAACATGTTTCTTCCAAGGTGTTCACATCACTTATTCACAGCTGCTTCCACTACAAACATTAGTGAAAAAAATAATAACAGGAAGAAGGGGAAAGGTGAAAAGAAAATCAAATAAATACATACAAAGAATTCTGAATGCAAAAATCAAGACCCCTGTTGTAAAATCATGAATAATGCATAACCAATACAGAAGAGGTGAATGAGAAATGAACCTGAGTTCACTGCTGCTGCTAGCACTTTGCGTGATATATAAATCTGAAATACAATGTGTCCATGTGCTGAAGTTAAATACAGTCGCGTTCGGAGGTAACCATAGCAACGGTACCCAGATCGAACGCTCAGTCCGGTTCAGGAAAACGAATCACAAACATAAATCACTTTAGCGTTTGGTTTAAAACGTCGTTGAGATTTAAAGATCGCGCCATTAATATTATTTGTAATGTAATGTATGTCGCCATTAATATTATCAACAATATTCATGTTGATGTTCATTTAGCCTACATCTTTCAACCAAATTAAATACATATTTCAGAAGATGATATAGGCTATATGAACCAAGGTTTGATTCTGCCCTATACTGACCATGGATTTACTTGCACTGTTATGACGGCAGCTATAGATGCAGAAAATATAGGCCTAAATAAATTGAAAATGAAAATATTACAAAACAAGGGAACACTTTATAATAGCTTTCATTTTCAAGTTATCAAGCGTAATTTTTAGAAATTCAAATATTATTATAGGCCTATATAATTTTTTTCTAATCAAAATTCCATGACATTCACAATTAGCCTATGTCATTCTACTACACTAAGCATTATGCTATTTAATGGCTCTGCGTTAATGTTATTATGCTTACTGAAAGTGTTACCGAATGCAAATATTTGACCTATACTCACGCCCAATTCCTGTTTTTTTTTTCTTTTTTTTCCAGCAGCTCTTTCACCGTTCTCCGTGACACGACGGATCGGTCATCCGTACCAGAACCGAACTCCGCCGAAGAGGAAAAAGCCGCGCACGTCGTTCAGCCGCGTGCAGATCTGTGAGCTGGAGAAGCGCTTCCACCGACAGAAGTATCTGGCGTCCGCGGAGCGCGCCACGCTCGCCAAGGCCTTGAAGATGACAGACGCTCAGGTCAAAACCTGGTTTCAGAACAGAAGAACAAAATGGAGGTGAGTGAACATATAAAATATTAAAATGGCTTATTTTTTTAAACATGAACGCTTGCCCAATCCCAGTCAAAAATTTCTTTCTGTGGCATTTCCCCCCCTCCAATATTACTGAGAGCCTATTTATTTTTTCAACTAAATTTGATTACCACCAATTTATGCACAATTTTTTTTTAAATGTCCTTCTACTAGAAATGTTACAACTCACATATTGTTCTTTATTTATTATTTGTTACCTTTGAAAATAGCATTTTTTCTCCATATATATATATATATATATATATTTTTTTTTTATTATTATTATTTTTTATTTTATTCTGCTATATTTGATTGTCTTTATTTGTAGTTAGTCCAGTTGTGTTCACACTAACATAGCTTTAAAATGCCTTTGATCTTTCTGAAATTAATTACATCCGAATCAAAGGCTTTCAAATGATGATTTTTTTTTTCTTGGCAATACATGATTCAATATATATTCCCAATAGCAGCTATAATTTAGTCAGAAATGAGCTTAAGTGAAGGGGTCATTTAGGCCTAGTGGAAAATAATACTACTTGTTAATTTGCTGAGGTTTGCATTTTTATTTGTTTATTTATTTTACATTGGACACCAATTGCCTTGACCAAGCAGAAAGGTTGAAGCTCTTAAAAGGCTCTGTGTAAACTTGCTGTGAATGCAGTACAGAACCTATACTTCTGAATAATTGAGAGCATGTCCATCCGTTCCCCATAATCTACTCAAGCTTTTGCTGTTGGCTCTTTTGGAGCAAATAAGTGCCCAATCTAATTAAGAGCAGGCTTACTTACCTTTGGTTTTACCAACAGGCAGCAATAGGCAGACAAGAGCTGGCTGAACGTGATTTATTTATAATAAAGCTGAGTCATGGCCTTTAACAGATAAAAATTTATTATGGTTGTTTCAGCCTACTCATCAATATTTATGGAGCGCAAGTTAATTCAACAATTATCTGTATCTGCTGAAAGCTGCTGGGAAGCATTCATTAGCGCGGTCACTTTTCCGGACTGTTGAATTTGCAGTGCCTCTTACGAATAACATTCTGGTAAATCTTACTTGGTAACCTGAATATCAATTTAGCAACACTGAAAACAAAATGAATTCAGATTTCAGAGAGGCCTCCATGAAAATCATACAGTCTAAAGACTTCATCTTCCATGACAAAATCTGTCCACCATGAGGGTCTAAATGGTTGCTTTATACCTGCCGCCCGGCGTCCATTAGCCACACGTCACATGCAGCTAAATGCATCACTGTAATGTGATTGCACTTGGCTCATTTGATCACAGGCTTGTTACCCGTACGATCGACACACAAATACATCCTTCATTCTCAAAGTGTCTCTAGACTACAGTCGAATGCATCACGACAAAACTGGAAAACCTGACGTGAAATGCAGAACTCATCTGTTTTTGTTTGCATTTGCATTTTGCAAATGTGCAGTTTTGTTACTGTAAGGAGCCATTTTATCCTTAAAATACTTTTGTTGGTGCAACCTGATAGAGTCATATTAAATATATTTTTGATTTTTAATGAAATCAATTAATTTACTCGACAAAACATTTTTAACTACCATTTGTTTCACTCACGTTTAGAAGAAAAGGTTCTAAAGAACTTTAAAGGGTTCTGTCATGCACTTCACCTTTTAGGGGTTTCCATAATGCATCATTTTATGGATTTAGTTTTAATTAATACATTTTAATAAAATTTTATGAATTAAGAAGCTTGTAAACATACTTTATCACTGAAAAAATTGAAAGAAGCTGTTAAGCATGAAAGTATTATGCAACAATTTAAGACATTTAAGACATAAAAGGTTCTTTAAAATTTAATTAAGAACCCAAGGGTTCTATATAGTTATAGTATACATACATTTTTTGGTGAATTTGATGTTAAAAGGATAGCTCACCCCAAAATGTAAATTCTTTAATCATTTAGTCACCCTCTTGTTGTTCCAAACCTGTATGACTTTCTTTTTTCATAGTTTTTTGTCCTTACAGTGAAAATCACAATGATAAAAGCAGACATGACACAAGGGGGATTAAATGAGAAAATTTGAATGTTTGGGTGAACTATCCCTTTAAATTAATGCAGCTGGTAGGAAGATATTCAATCTATCAAAGTATATATCAGGTCCTCGGATAATAAAATAGGATTTATTCATTGTTTTGTCATGTTGTGTTATATAATAATATTCACATCTGTTATGCTGACAGCTCCGATAGGCTCCTCGTGTGTAAATTCAAGGCATTATTAAATGTACAGTACCATTAACATTCACATGTTTCATTCAAAATGACTTTAGTCATAACGCACATATTGTTATTTTTCATAAAGGCATGACATCCCTTTTGTGTATGCAGAGAGCTCAGATCTTTCAAGGTAATTAAAACCAGTCTAGGACCTGCACTAGATAAACATGTTAGTTGACAATCCGCTTTTGTATTTGAAAAGGGTCTCTGTCACTGCACATCATGTTGACTTCAATCATGCGTCTCTGATGACAGGAGGCAGACCGCCGAGGAGAGAGAGGCTGAGCGACAGCAAGCCAACCGTCTGATGCTGCAGCTACAACAGGAGGCCTTTCAGAAGACCCTGAGTCAACCGCTCCAACAAGACCCTCTCTGCCTACACAACTCCTCGCTTTACGCCCTGCAGAACTTACAGCCTTGGGCAGAAGACAACAAGGTGACGTCCGTCACCTCAGTTGCATCTGTGGTCTGACCCACAGCTCTCATGTGTGCTAGTTAATTGAGAATTCAGGATTTTATAGTACATTATAGGATGCCAATTAGACCTTAATTTGGCTGGATCTCTGACGTTCTCATCTGGACTCACGAGCATCTGTACGACGCCACATGTAAAGAGATCTTGCTCTGTAAAAACGTTTTTTCCAATCACACAATTTCAATGATTTTTGACAGGATCAGCTTTGAGCCTGAGATAAAAATCGCTAGAGCAATTTCAGAAACAGATTACACCGTATTTTTGTGTATTTGTTTATCACTCAAGCATTTTTCAGAAACGTGTATATTTAAGTCTTGGCGTGAAGCAAAAACCCTAATGTATTCCCAGTTAAAGTGGAATCAAAACAAACACAAGCACACCCAGTTTACATTTTCATTCCCACCTGAATCTGACTGGTCATTTGCTTGACCCTTACACTACATTCTCATTCCTCTTTCTTCAGCTACCCATCTAAGAGAGGGACGGGCTATGTCCTTTCCAACCCAAAACTGCAAAGCTGTCTGATGAATTTCACCCATCAAGACGGCTGTCTACGTGCCATTTGGCATCGAGGAGACTGACTCAACCCCAGACTCATTCATTCTTGTTCTTTTTATTTGTGTTCTTTTTTTCCTTTGGACTTTGTAAGATGTGTTTGTGATGCATGTTCTCTACATTTCCTGTATGAAGAGATTGGACTAAAAACTGTTAGTTCTGTCAAGCTGGAGTCCTTCCTAAAACGCACTTTGGAAGCAATTATGGAGACGCTCTCTCTGGATTCTTCATGACGTGACGTTTAAAGGTGTTTTATATTAAAAAGAATTGTGACTTCTAAAGACTATTCTTTTTCCTCCTCTGTGAAATTACTTTAGAATAATCTCCTAGGTGAAGTGTGTCATTTTTTTCACAACTACAGAATACAATTCCAGAAATAATGACTGAACAGCTGCATGCAATTGGTTGAGCCACTGTTGCCATGTTGGTCTGATCGGGATAGGGCTACCACAGGTTTTATAACTTTTTGGGAAATCAAATAGCTTATTTTAAATGGTTAGTTCACCCAAAAAATGAAAATATTGAAATTATTTACTCACCCTCATGTCATTCCAAACCAGTAAGACTTTCAATTATCTTTGCAACACAAATTAATATCTTTTTGAGAGGTTTCTGTCCCTTCATTGACAGCTCCGCAACTACCACTTTGACACTTCAAAAAGTTCATAAAGAGATTGTAAAACTAATCCATATGAATTGAGTGGTTTAAGCCAAATTTTCTGAAGAGACTCAATCACTTTATATGATGAACAGATCGAATTTAGAGATCGAACAGATCAAACTTTTATTCCCATTTAAACATTGATCAGCGAACATAAACAGCAGCTCAACCGAACCTGTTTGACGCTCCAGAACAAACCTTTTGCTGAAGCTCAAACGTGCTGCGTAACACGAGAATGATCCTCATTGGTTCTTACAGAAGCTCAAACGTGCTGTGTAACATGAAAACGAACCTCATTGGTTCTCGCACATCAAGCGAACAAGCTTGAGCTTCCGTTTACCACAACTGATGTGTGAGTTGATGAATGTTTATATATCAAAAGCCTAAATTCAATCTGTTCCTCATATAAAGTGATCATGTCTCTTCAGAAAATGTGGACTAAACCGCTCAGTTCATACGGATTAGTTTTACGATCTTTTTATGAACTTTAAAAGTGACAAAGTGGTAGTTGTGCAGCTGTCAACAGAGGGACAGAAAGCTCTCAGATTTCATCAAAAAGATCTTCATTTGTGTTCCCAAGATGAACGAAAGTCTTACGGGTTTGGAACAACATGAGGGTGAATATGACAGAATTTTTGGTTGAACTATCCCTTTAACATTGATAAACAGTTACACACATCTTTTAATTTTACTACCTATTTTTAGTCCAAATCATCATTCGTCAAATTGTAAAAACCTCTTAGTGAGAACCTGTGAGTGCAGTTGTAAACAAAACACAAAGTTCTTGACATGTATTTTGAAAGCATTCATCGCCCATGTCCACCCAGACACTGTAGGGGCGTAAACAACTGATGAGATCTCTGTGAGCCAAAACAGCAGTCAAAACAGGAGTTTCCTCATTGGTTAGCACAGAGGAGTGATATCCGCGTAACACAGGGAGGGGACGTGGAATCATAGCAGTTTTATTCGCAGTAAATGAGCCTTTACATTCTGTTCTACACATGACTGCATCTCCCAGGAAATGCTAAAGCGGTAAACTGATTATGGCTCTCCACAGCTTGTGGCTTTCAGAAAAGAGCCAGCAGTTGACTGGGAACACATCATGCATCTTTCAACGGGAACAATAATACTGTTGGACTTGTGTGATTAGCCCATTTTAAAATGCATTACACATAATCATTATCCAATTTAGTTCTAGGGCAGGTGAATTAAACATTAAAATCTTGGAAATTGTTTCTGAAATTATAGAAGACATTCAAATAAAACACACACACACAGTTTTTTTTTTTTTTAAATAAATGAATACATTTATTCAGAAAATAAGTATTCAATTGAAATAAACTTTTAAATAAATACTGTTTTTTACTTTCTCTTCATCAAAGAATCCTGACAATTTTTTAGCACGGTTTGCAAAATAATACATTTACATTACATTTATGCATTTGGCAGATGCTTTTATCCAAAGTGACTTACATTGCATTCAAGGTGCAGGTTTACATTTTTATCAGTTCTTTTTTAAAATATTAAGCAGCACAACTGTTTTCAACATTGATAATAACAAAAATGTTTCTTGAGCAGCAAATCAGCATATTAGAATGATTTCTGAAGGATCATGTGACACTGAAAACTGGAGTAATGATGCTGAAAATTCAGCTTTCCATCAGAGGAATAAATTACATTTTAAAATATATTACAATACAAAACAGTTAAATTAAATTGTAATAATATTCACAATACGATCACCACAATATTACAGTTTTTACCAAGCGGCAACCTCCCCCAGTTTCTCTTGAAGCCAAAACGGCAGTGACTTAAACTGCAATTCATCGACTGGCTGCTAGAGACAGGCTCCAAAAGGGAGCAGAATGTCATTGAGTCCCATGTTAAAATGCCCAACTTTACAGCAGAAAAAAACATGTTTACAGCCTGGTACAAATTGTGGTTTTGGTCTATACAGCTAATTTTGCCCTTTATGACAACTGTGAGGAGAGGCTACTCACTGTAGAGCCATTACCTCCAGCGCCCCCCTCTCTGGAGCTCCAGCTCCCCCTCTCTTGACCTACTGTGTGCATGATGGGTGGAGCTACATCCCCTAACCACACCCTAACCCTACCCATAACCCTATCTCTCCACCCATTAAACAGGTTAAGCTCCACCCTTGAGCTCCAGATGCTCTGCAGCAAGCACTACTTGACTGTGAGGGGGGGAATTTTTTTATAACTCATTCGTTTACATTATATAAAGCCTTAAAGTTCTGCATAATTAAGGGAATGGCCATTTTGAGTGACAGGTGGATTGCCGTTTGTCTGCTGTCTGTTAGTCATCACGTCACCTCAGCTCCAGCCACATCCCGCCTCTTTGCCAATTTTCTGTTATCCGGGAGTGATGCGCGGTGATGCACTGCCAAGACGGCAACGGCCGACTTTGAGGCTTCAAAAACTCTCTTCAGAAACCTACAGGTGACGTCACAGACACTACGTCCATATTTTTTTTTGTCTTTCAAAATCGTAAAAAAAAAAACTTGCTAACCCCAAACTTTTGAATGGCATATATTTAAAAAAATAGATTTCATTGGGATTCAAGTAAAGCATAATATATTAAAGTCCCCCTGTGGTGGAAATTTATATTATAGGCTATGTCTATGTGGTGTTTTTAATATGTTTTAAGACAAACCATGTGGAAATTCAACATTGCTGAGTATTTTCTCCTTAAAACTGCAGAGAGAAAAAAAGACCGTCTCAAAAACGGTTTGAAATCACTGGTGTTTCTGACGTCACAAACTACCTTGTAATCAATCAAGTGTGATCTCTTCAATGAGTGGGTCTCTGAGCTGAGGCACGTTCAAGCTCAAATGTTTTGCTATGGTTTCTGGGTTAAACGACATGTTTCCTGGAAACGGTGTGCAGCGGGGTTTGAGATATGTTTTCTCTTGTTTGGTGGGTGTGTCAAAAATGTCAGCCCAATCAGCAGCAACATGTATATAAACCACGCAGTATTAAAGAGACAGCTCGCATAATGGGTCCAAGTAAAGTTGTTTACAAATGTGTCCGCTGCAGCTCGGTATACGCGATACACGTAAGAGTTTTATAGTAGATTTATACCGATTTCATCAGGCTCCGAAAATTCTTCAAAAAGAACACAAAGAATGGCCTTCTCAGCTGCCATAGTTGCAACTCTTGTGTCATCAGAACAGGGTGTTCAACGCACCACCGTTTCCGTTTCAAAAACGTTTTGCAACGTTTTGTCGGGGCTGAATGCAGCCCTGGGGTGCTTCTCAATTCTTATTTGTGCATTCTCGTTTCCTCTCCTAGCTTCCTTTCCTAGCGTCTTAGCTCCACCCCTTCAGGATGCGAGGGAAGGACGCAAGGAAAAGACGCGAGGACTGAGGAATTGAATCAAGTGAAATGATATATCCTCGCTTCCTTTAGCGTCACTTCAACACGTCGTCAATTAATAATGACTCTACACCGCTGGATTTAGCTTGCACGTCTGGATTCTTGAACATTAGAGATAATTATTTATATTGTAATAGTTTCAACCTCCACAAAATACCACATTTGTCCGTATTTTTTAATATTACCAGTTATTATTAACAATGAATTATTCCCAGTTATTAACTGCTTTTTATTTGTAGTATTACAGTTTGTTTAATTTTCTTGTGCTTTGATATAATTCTGCAACTGTCCTACTACAGTTGTTGTAATTTGACATACATTTGTGTCTTGTACATGTAAACAATAATGATAATTATAATTATAATAATTAATAAACTGTGGCAAGATGTGAAGGGGGAGGAGAATTTATATGTGCGTCACGTTTAGTCGATAAAACACTTCCGCAAAGGATACACCTGTGTATCCTCGCTCATGACTCCTCAGGAAGCCTCCTCACTCCTCAATCCTCGCGGTGCAATTAGAGAGTTGAGATGTCCTACAAGATGGCTGAGCTCGATCGGTTTCCGGGTCATAGGATGGAGGACGGAGGAACGAGGAAACGAGGAGGGATATTGAGAAGCACCCCTGGTGTGAGTGAGTGGAGGCGGGGCTAATTTGCATATACGTATATTAAATGAGGCAAGGGTGTAGAGTTACATTCAAGCTATTTTTAGGCATGAAGACATTTTTTCCAAGGAAAAAAGGTTTAAATATGTAATTTTGGTGATCAAAGATGAGTTTTAAGGGATAAAAGTATTGACTACATAGGGACTTCATGGGGAAAGCAGTCTATTGATCAAATCTTTATTCATTTTCTTCTATTATAAAGTGGCTCAATTTTTTCAGACTATACCCTAAGCAGAACGACAATGTCTGTTTTAGCCATCACATTCCTGGTTTGTTCAGCCAAGTTTGATGCCATCTCACCTGGTTAAGATCCTGTCAGTGTGAGTCGGTTGCCGCGGTGATGCCTCTTCTACCCTCATTTCCCCTGTCAGTCTTCCAGCCGCTTTCATCTTCCTGTCTATTCTGCCACTGCGACGTGACTTGGCTCATTTTGCTGAAATTCCTTTCGGCCTCTGTTTTTGAAAAATCTCTATTGTGTTTGGTCACAGGTGCTCTGAGCTTCTCTTTCTCCTCCTGATGTGCCTTTATATATTTTTTTTCCTATCTACCTGAGGGCCCTCACCTCATCCGAAAATGTTGCCACACAAGATGAGCGAGAAACGAGAGGTTAAAGTATCACACTTCCTATCTCACTCAATGTTCCTAGACAGGCTCCTGTTTATCTCACAGATGCTACAAACCAATATGACCTATACGGCCTCCACTTCTTCATAATAAGTCTACGTTTTCAGATTACATCAGATCCAACAGTTCAAAGATTCAACACACTGCATTCTCCAAACACAACCAGAAGGATAAACACAGTCTTTAAGATATAAACAACACTAACAAAGGGCTTTAGGCTGAACATACCCATAACAGTGAAAAACACAATGCATCATCCATACAATAATCCATACATCTCATGTCATCTTCGACAGCTCCATTTGGCAGCTAACGCAAGTAAGAATTAGTAGAAGACTGACATATCAGCCAGTATTAGGCCGTTTTGTAACTATCTTTTTTTTTCAATGAAATATCTTAGTGTGCTGAAAATAGACTGTATTGACATGCTTTATTTTTATCTTATATAGATGAAGTGATGTCTATGTGTCTAGTCACTCAAATCTTCCGAAAGAATTTAATAAAAGCCAACATTTCTTTTTATCAAGCAAAGAATGGAGTACCATGGGACACTCGCTATACAATTTAATGCAGCATAAAAAGGCTTTTTTACAGTGTCTGTGGAACAATCTCTACCAAATGTCGGGTCGTCAAAAGCATCACCAAAAGAAAACAACACACAGAAACAACTGATATACCTGTAGTTTTACTGACACATCTAAATTGCTGATCTACTGATCTGCGTTTGTGTAAAGCAGATAGCTGGTTCTCTTCCAGAAAGCGATACAGGTCTGCAAAAACATTTCCATGAAAGTGAGAAGTTGGGAAAATATCTAAGAACTGAATTTCTCATCATTATATTAAAGTACGAAAGACAGGCTTATTAACCCTTTAAAGTCTGACATGTGAAATACTAGCCTGAAAAATATTTTTATATATTTTATTATTAGTGCTTCTTGAAAGTTTGTGAACCCCTTGCAGAATCTGTGAAAATGTGAATAATTTTAACAAAATAAGCATGTTATTTTTTATTTGGTACTGTCCTGAATAAGATATTTTACATAAAAGATGTTTACATATAGTCCACAAGACAAAAAAAGAAAAGAAAAAGTGTTGACCAAATTTTTTTGACCAAAAGTACATAAACTTTTCAATGGGGTCATTTTTCATAAATTCAGCTATTTTTTTTTTGTCTTGTGGACTACATGTAAACATCTTTGATGTAAAATATCTTATTCAGGACAGTACTAAATAAAAAATAACAGGCATTTTGTATGATCTTTCTTATTTTGTTAAAATTATTCAGATTTTCACAGATTCTGCAAGGGGTTCACACACATATATATATATATATATATAAAATGTTTGCAAATGTGTTTTGTTTTGAATCATATTTGATAGTTTAGGTTTTTGTGGCTCATATAGCGTGATATAGTGAGAATATAGCTCAAACTCGAGTAGGAAATACACCTCAATTTTATTCAGAGGCCCAAACTGAGCAATAATATGCAATTTGGTGCAGATGTTGTTATGGCCAAAAATTTAAGATGAAATTCTGATAGCTTGTAAATCATTGTAAATCAATGAGCTCTTTATAACAGTATAGCAGACTACTTTCATAAAATGCACATAAATATTAGTTGTCACTCTATATGTCTTAATAAGATGATATTTAAATGTTTAGTTTTAGGATCAAAGCTGTGTAGCAAAACATAAACGCAATGCAATGCAATACAATGACAATTGAGAAGTATACAAATCACTCAAAAGCCTGTGTATCATATTAGATAGCCATTTTAACATGATTTAACATGATTTTTATTTCTTAAAAAAATGATATAATCCAGTAAACCTAAGATGGTTGAACTTGATTCAGAAAATATTCATCCAATATTACTAACAATATAAAAAAGTTATTCGTATATTTACTTTATATAAAAATCAGTAAAGATTCCACAGCAAAAAGACACTATTTTTCAGCAATGTTTTTATCATGTTGATCATTTAGAAGCCTTAGAAATTAATGTATCTAATATGATACACTAGGACTGGGTTAATGGGCCCATTTTTGGCCAATTTGAGATAATCTGGCTAGTAGAAAAATGTATAAATATTGTATTGTATATTTCTGTAATTTCTACTAGATATCAGCACTAACACTTAAAAACACATTTTGGTCAACAGATTCACCAGATCCACTGGTTAATATAACAAATCCCATGTAATGCAAGCTTTCAATAATGAACATCCACCACGAATTAAAAGTTTTCAATATGTTGATAAATAGGCCATACTAAACATGATTAGCCTATAAATTTGCACTCTGCTTTTGAGTATTTATGAGAAAGAATTGTTTATGTGAATGTTAAGCAATGTCTTGACAGGGCCCAGAGACTACAGAGAGCTCTAAGATCCGACAGGCATGCATGTGTTTTGGGGTGTGCCTTCAGACCGGCATGTCTTTGTGTGTATACGGGTCACTCACGTTAAAGTGCTGCTTGTTTTGAACTGTTTTCTTTCAAGATGGCCCTTTTCACCAAGCGCCTGCATGAAGGGTGGAAGCGATTATCTTCGTCCTTTTGTATGGCTGTCACCTCTAACAAAGCAAAAAAAACCCTTTGTTCTTGTGAATAGGAAATCAAGTAAATCCTCTGAAGAGTTTAATAAATAGTCGAAGAACGACATGGCCTAGTGAACTACGAGGCGTCTATAACTTGCCAGAGCGTGGCGGTATCTAGCCTGACGGATGGCGCGCTCGAAACGAAGATTCGAACACTTTACGAATCGTTTGATCTTTCGAATCAATGCTTCGAATCGTGTATTAAAACTCACCAAGTGACTTATAATTTCAGCGTTACGTAAAATTTAATGTTTGACCCTGTACAATGTAAGATCTGTTATGTGTACACCCCAATTGCTGTTTGTTTTTTGTTTGATGTTAAATGTCATTGTATGTTTGTTTTGGAAAAATTTATAAAAAAAATAAATAATCAGCATTACGCCATTCTGTTTCGAAACCAAACCGAATATATAGTTGTAACCAGTGTTGGGTGCAATAATTACCAAGTAGGCTAATATAATTACAGTAATTTAAATAATCTTCCCTTGAAAAAGTAAAGTAAGGGATTACTCTGTAATCATATTACAGTTACTTCTGATGTAATTGCATTAAATACTGTATAGACTATAGAACAATTCTATATATAAAACAATAGTGGATTTAACATCATGTTAAAAATGTATGTTTTTAATGTAGCCTATAACCTTCTCCCTATAAATACTTTGGTCAGTTCAAGAATAATTTATGCAATTGTATAGGCTTTTGTTTATTTGAAAGAATCAAAAGTTCAGTTTCCTGTCTATCCTTGTATTGTTTAACTGGTCGAGACTGATATCGGATTTAGAAAGAAATTAATAAGTAATCCAATACCTTTTAGAGAGAGTAATTAGTACAGTAATCTAATTACACTGTTGGAGATAATCCATTACTTTTTTATAGTAATTTACCCAACACTGGTTGTAACTGATCTCAATTCAGTTTTATAATTTATGTTAATAAAAATTTAGTATAATTTCCAATAAATGCCTTAAAATTCTAAGTGTTTACAAGCATGCTGGTAAACAAAACAAATGCCACACATTTTATGTATAAAAGATCACTTACAGCCTATTAATTCAACATGCAATGGTAATCACATTGCATTTTACCAATTGAAAAGGGTATTCAACGAGCAACCCAACGGGACTTGGAAATTATTTGAAATTTTTTCAGCAGCACAGCAATTTATCATGTTTTGGTGAAAGACTAGTTGTTATTTTAACAAAAACAATAAATAATAATTTGTATTTTTTTTATTATTTGGGATGGATGTCAAATTACATTAAATCATACATCTAATAATAATACAACATTTAGGTAATTATATAAACAGCTTTAAAGGGGAAAAAACGGTTGAGCCGATAAGCAGTATGGAGAATTGATGGATGTCTGAGCAGACGCAGAGGCAAATATACCGAATATTTTATTATAGGGCGTCATCTGGCGGATAAATCAGGTACTGAAAGCAAGAAAAAGAAAACAAAGCACAGTTTACTCAGAGCCATTGAGAGTTTACTTAAGCACCAAGGGTGCATGCTATTGGATAATTCTTCCAAAAGCCCGCCCACTCTAGCACTCTCATTCGTCCATTCAATTGTCAATCCACACGCCGGAACTACGATTAACAGGACCTTCTGTGGCGCAAAAATGGAGGATAACATTAAAGACCTCAGCCGACCTCAGATGTATTTGTTTGGTGAGCTGAAATAAAACCTCATGTTGCATAATCATATATGTGCGATGATCAATAATATACCATCATGTAGTATATTATATACATGCGTCTGCTGCAGTATTGCAGTGTAATAAAAGAGTTGTGGCTAATGCAGCTAGCCTCATGCCTTTGTTTTTAGAGCTTTACGTTTAATATAAACATACATTTTATTTTCATTATTATTTTAAATATATTAAGGACAAGAGGACTATGAGTATTTCTTTTCTTCTTTTGTTTACTATGATACCCTGTATAAAGGATGTTGTGTATTATGTGGGGTTGTAGATCGTTGAGGAGGGGGTTTCCCAAAGTTTGCATCCTGTTTACAACATTATTGAATAAAACACAAGTTTTGTCGTCTTGTTGTAGGTTGCTCGTTGAAAGCAGAAAAGAAAGAGCACAAAGTTGAGTTGGATGATGATGAGGCTGAACATCAACTGTCACTCAAGTCGGTGAGGAAGATGAATTAATAAACTGTCATTAAAACTACCAATAATAGCACAGATATTCAGTCCTGAATGGAATAGTTTAAAGATAAATGTAGAGTTTGTGAACTGATGTTTCTGTACTTGTCTGTTCTATTGTAATCTATAACATTTTGTCATGTTCTGTAGCACTTAAAAGAATAATCTTCTGTTTTGTTCTTATTAGCATTTTGCTTTTCTATTGTATATTCCATATTTTAGAGCCTAATTAATTTTAACTCCTGTAAAAATGCATTATGATGTGATCTCTTTTCATGTTTGCTGAAATCAGCAGGTGCAGTGAGTTATTAATGATTATTTA
The DNA here is from genome assembly GCA_039654105.1 of Coreius guichenoti. Taxonomy (NCBI): domain Eukaryota; kingdom Metazoa; phylum Chordata; class Actinopteri; order Cypriniformes; family Gobionidae; genus Coreius; species Coreius guichenoti. Next base: position 32,533,566 of record CM077173.1, read on the forward strand.
ACTCTGAAATCTCTTACCTATTGTTAAAAAAACCCTTTAAAATTCATAGTATTATGTATCATCCTTCTTTCTAGTCATGGACAGCCCATTCTATTCTATTCTGTTCTGTTCTATTCTATTCTATTCTATTCTTTTCTGGTTTGACCACATTCCGTTTTATATCATTCTGTTCTATAACATTGCATTTAGTCATATTATTATTATAGGATCTGTAGAATTATCCACTTGGACTATATCTAATGGGAATGTTGTTGTCAGTATTCATTAATCGTTGTGCTAGTGATCCATATTATGGATGCGTTATTTAAATTGCCCATAATCTCACATGAACACAGCAGTTTCCTCTCTCATGTGCACCTCTTTACCTGTGTTCTCAGGTGTGTTTGGGGGCAGAGGCGGAGGATAAATTCCACACCGTGGAGATGGAGGGATTGACTTACGATGGCAAAACGACCAAAATCACTCTCGCTGTACTGAAGCCGTCCGTTCTGCCTTCTGTAAGTGTGCTAGTTTTATATGTCATGAACAGAAACCCATATTTGTAAAGTCATTTACCTAGTCCTGAATTCATCATTCAAAAGTTATGCTACTGCATTTTAGCTACTGTTATTAAAGGGATAGTTCACCCAAAAATGAAAATGCTGTCATTAATTACTCACCCTCATGTCGTTCCAAACCTGTAAGACTTTCGTTCATCTTCGGAACACAAATGAAGATCTTTTTGATGAAATCTGAGAGATTTCTGTCCCTCTGTTGACAGCTGCGCAACTGACACTTTGACGCTTCAAAAAGTTCATAAAGATATCGTAAAACTAATCCATATGAATTGAATGATTTAGTCCAAATTTTCTGAAAAGACTCAATCGCTTTATATATAACCGCTCAATTCATGTGGATTAGTTTTACAATCTCTTTATGAACTTTTTGAAGTGTCGAAGTGTCAGTTGTGTAGCAGTCAATGGAGGGACAGAAATCTCTAAGATTTCATCAAAAAGATCTTCATCTTACAAGTTTGGAACGACATGAGGGTGAGTAATTAATGACAGAATTTTCATTTTTGGGTGAACTATCCCTTTAATGCAGTGACTGTTTTTGTTGATTCCAATGTACAAGCTGGCCAATGTAAGAAAGGTTCTGTAACACTTTATTTGTCCTTGTTACATTTGTCCTTGTTTACATGTTGCATGTACTTATTATAGTAGTAACAGTAAATTATGCGTAATTACAAGCAACTAATGTACATGTACATGTTGTTAATTAATATTACTCAGTACATAATTGTATCATTACAAGGACACCTTCAAATAAAGTGTAACCAAAAGTTCCTTAAATTTAGAGACTTTCACTTCAAAACACTTTGTGGTAAAACAAACAAATTATTTAGTAGAGAAATGAATTTTGCAGATTACACTCATCTAAAGGATTATTAGGAACACCTGTTCAATTTCTAATTAATGCAATTATCTAATCAACCAATCACATGGCAGTTGCTTCAATGCATTTAGGGGTGTGGTCCTGGTCAAGACAATCTCCTGAACTCCAAACTGAATGTCAGAATGGGAAAGAAAGGTGATTTAAGCAATTTTGAGCGTGGCATGGTTGTTGGTGCCAGACGGGCCGGTCTGAGTATTTCACAATCTGCTCAGTTACTGGGATTTTCACGCACAACCATTTCTAGAGTTTACAAAGAATGGTGTGAAAAGGGAAAAACATCCAGTATGCGGCAGTCCTGTGGGCGAAAATGCCTTGTTGATGCTAGAGGTCAGAGGAGAATGGGCCGACTGATTCAAGCTGATAGAAGAGCAACTTTGACTGAAATAACCACTCGTTACAACCGAGGTATGCAGCAAAGCATTTGTGAAGCCACAACATGCACAACCTTGAGGCGGATGGGCTACAACAGCAGAAGACCCCACCGGGTACCACTCATCTCCACTACAAATAGGAAAAAGAGGCTACAATTTGCACGAGCTCACCAAAATTGGACAGTTGAAGACTGGAAAAATGTTGCCTGGTCTGATGAGTCTCGATTTCTGTTGAGACATTCAGATGGTAGAGTCAGAATTTGGCGTAAACAGAATGAGAACATGGATCCATCATGCCTTGTTACCACTGTGCAGGCTGGTGGTGGTGGTGTAATGGTGTGGGGGATGTTTTCTTGGCACACTTTAGGCCCCTTAGTGCCAATTGGGCATCGTTTAAATGCCACGGCCTACCTACTTCTGACCATGTCCATCCCTTTATGACCACCATGTACCCATCCTCTGATGGCTACTTCCAGCAGGATAATGCACCATGTCACAAAGCTCGAATCATTTCAAAGCTCGAATGGTTTCTTGAACATGACAATGAGTTCACTGTACTAAAATGGCCCCCACAGTCACCAGATCTCAACCCAATAGAGCATCTTTGGGATGTGGTGGAACGGGAGCTTCGTGCCCTGGATGTGCATCCCACAAATCTCCATCAACTGCAAGATGCTATCCTATCAATATGGGCCAACATTTCTAAAGAATGCTTTCAGCACCTTGTTGAATCAATGCCACGTAGAATTAAGGCAGTTCTGAAGGCGAAAGGGGGTCAAACACAGTATTAGTATGGTGTTCCTAATAATCCTTTAGGTGAGTGTATATTACAAGTTTACTATAATTCATTTTGTAAAAATAAAAATAAAGTACGGTAACGCTTTACAATATTGTTTCATTTGTTAACATTAATAGACTATATTAGTTAACAATGAAAAATACTTATAAAACATTTATTAATCTTAGTGAATGTTAATTTCAACATTTACTAATACATTATTAAATTCCAAAGTTGTATCTATTATTATTATAATTATAAAAGTTGTATCTGTTAATATTATTATTTAATGGACCTAAGCTAACATGAACTAACAATGAACTAACATTAACAAATATTAATAAATAAATACTGTAACAAATGTGTTGCTCATTGTTAGTTAATCCATTGACCTGCGTTAACTAAAATGAGACCTTATTCTAAAGTTTTACTGAAATAGACAAGTGTTATGCTTTCAGTAACACTTTGAATGTGTATTTATATTGTGGAGGGATGCCTGTTATGGGTGTTTTATGGTATTGGAAGAATGTGTCTAATAAAAATTCCAGCTGTGCCGAGGCTGGTCAAGTTGTGATTGACAGATTGTTTATGGAAGGGGCTGGGCCATTGTTGCATCATCAGGAGAGCAGGCACAAGCTCTCCATGACATCAGCACATATTCGCCTCTGTTTTATATCAGCTATGGAAAACATTTCCAAAGAACTGGGAGTAATCTATGTTTTATGGCTCAATGCGAACAGAACGCAGAGTTTGCAACTCTATTTGTGTTTAGATAAATACTAACTGCCGATATGATTATCACAGTGGTTGGAGTTTCAGGAATTTTAATGTTGGCGTTTTGACCTTCTTCAACACCTTGTGTGTCATCGAGTTTAGGGCATAGCTGCTGTTTTGTCCATGTTTGTAAGCCCTTTTTGTGTGTGTGTGTGTGTGTGTGTGTGTGTGTGTAATTTTGACCCTGTCTGTAAGGTCTTGGATTTTATTCAGTTTATTCAATCCACAAAATTAGAAAACGCCCCAGGATATTTCACTCAAAAAAGAGTCGAGCAATAATTGTACCTTAATTACAAGGTTTTGTCTTGATTGCTCAGGAGACAATCAACTCATCAGTCAGCGTTTATGTTGAAACAGATCATCTGAGATGATTTTGGACGTGAGGGATTGCTTGCCATTCAGCGTAATTACAACAGTTACCTAGCTGTCATTTAAAGCATTAAGCAGACCATCGCGCCCTCAGCTGTTTACATCTGGTTGCCATCGATGCAAGTGCCGTTGCCTGGTGCGGTGGAATGTTCATTCAGAATTTTTGGCCGTGGCTTGTATTTTGTGAGTTGCACAATTGTGTACTGGTGTTTAGCTGTAGGCCTGTCTTAGATGTACTGGCATGGAATGATCAGGACGGTTCCCAGTCGTGAATTCTTTCTGGGAAACAAATTTTGTTTGATTGTTTGTGGTGGGAATCATTAGTCATCTGATTTTGCAAAAACATTGCCAGATAAACGTTTAAAAAATTTGGGTAAGATGTTTTAAATAAGTATTTTATGCTCACCGAAGCTGCATTTATTTAAAAATACAGTAGAATGAAAATAAATTAAAAATAGTTATAATTGTGAAATATTGATTAAAAAAAATCACACATTTTTTCTGTAATTAATTGCGATTAATCGCACCTAACATTAAAGTTATTAATATATTTTTATATTGTAATAGTTTCACATTTAATCTCCAAATTAATGTAGAAACAACATAAAGACAGTATTTTTTAAATATACGATCTAACAGGTAGAAAATATACAGAAATTGAATAAATTATAAATTAAATGTACATTAATCCTTAATAAAGCTACAAAAGTTCAGTCAAGAGCAGTGAGTGATGTTCTCTTTGTCTTTTGTTCTTTGATTTACATTAACGATAGACATCACAGCAGCGGGTTTATTAGGCTGCTGTCACTTTAAGATCTGAATCACATGACTCGGATCCGGATCTGACACGTATGCGATGTCCTCACAACTCTTTGCGTTCATTTAACGCTTTTTAACTAATTTAAGACTGTGCTTACAATGATACTCGACAAAGCAGTCATTTTGGCATAATTTTGTGTGTTTTTGTCCGTTCAAACGCGAAAGAGAATTCAACGCGGCCGCGTTACGGTACCGCCAGTAAATTTAAGTTCTTATTTTTGCGTCTTATCGCGCTTGAATTTTAATATCAGCAATATCAGCAAATATTTTGCGCAGCAAAAGGATGACAGGAAAAAACTGATGCTGCGTTAATTGTGTTAATATTTTAAACGCGTTAAACTGAAAAAATTAATCGCATGCGTTAACACGTTAATTTTGACAGCCCTAATTATTACAATTTAAAACATGTTTTCTATTTAAATAAACGCAACATGGACCAAAGGCATCTAAACGACCCAAAGGATGTGATGTCACAAGATGCGACCCTAATCAGGACAGAATGATCAAGCATACCTGGTTCTTCTCATCATAGGCGCTATGTTGCCCATTTCAGTTTGTTAAAGGTGTCGGAACCGCCACCTTCTTGCAGCAGGTCTTCATTTGTGTGTGCATCGGAGAAATTTCAGGTGCTGTTTTGATTCCTTTAAACATTTTGTATGCTCCTCGTGAGTTGTTAGCTGGTAAAAATACCACCCTATGCACGTAGATACAAGAAGCGCATGTTCAATGTTTCATTTTTGGGGGAGATAAACCCACGGATGGCACAGTGATAGTAGTCAGTGAACAATAAATTAGGTGTACAGAATGAATTTTAACATAAAAAACTTTTATACTTCACCTTTAATATATTTTTTAAAATAATATCATTTTTTTTGCTCTGGACCAAAAGAACCAAGAGAACTGAACTACAAGTGTGAACTCCCTTTTATGCTTATTTGCTGCTCAAGAATCATTATTATATCAATGTTGAAAACAGTTGTGCTGCTTAATATTTTTGGTGGAAACTGATCAGTTATTTTTAGGATTCTTTGATAAATATAAAGTTCAAAAGAAGGCTTTTGTACCATTATAAGTTTCTTTACTGTCACCTTTAATCGATTTAATGCTTCCTTAGCCTTGCTGAATAAAGTATAATTTATTTATTCATTTATTTTTTTAAATCTTATTGGCCACAAGCTTTTGAACGGTAGTGTAGGTAGTAGACAACAAAGGCAGCTCACTAGGTTTTGGAACAGAGCCTCGATGTGGTAAGTTCAAGATAAGCTGTTGACTGTTTTCTTTGTGTTCTAAAAGTAGATCATAATTCAAACTTTTTGCTATTGTTGGATCATTCTCCACTCAGTTTGGATAACTACATGTCTGCATGTTCCCTCTAGCTAAGTCTGGGAGGTTTTGAGGTCACGCCTCCTGTGTCCTTTCGCCTGCGGTCCGGAGGGGGGCCGGTCTACATCAGCGGTCAGCATTTCATCAGTGAGTACCTTTTGTCTTTCCTCATTTGCTAGGACTGAACATGACTATTCAAAACAGAGAGTTCAGGAAGACAATTTCCCAGGTGTGTGTTTTGCCTGTTGTTTATTCTTCTCTCTGATGGAATGTTTCTTTGTACCTGTTGTGATGTCCATGGGACTAATCCGGCCGTCCTAAAGGGCCCTGCACTCTCCATACGGACTCAGAATGAATTAACTACCAACATGTGACACCATTTGCACGGATCTAATTGCTTCCATATGTTTGCACAGGCTGTTCAGACAGTTTGAGCTTGTCAGTTGTATTCTCCGGATATTAAACAAGTGCAGCACTTTCATATGTCAGACTGATTTTGTCATATGAACCTGGACATGTGAAGTTGTATTGTATTTATTTAAGCCATAGTTATTGATGTCTGGAGATCACTGTGGGTTTTTTCAGGTGTAAAGGAATCAGATGATGAGGATGAGGAAGAGGAGGAGAATAACACATCACCAGTAAAGAGACCGTCCAATATGATCATCGCAAAAGTGCCTCAGGTGATTTCTTTTCAATCTCACTACTAAATTATGACTGTTTGATTTTAAATATTAAATGGTGCATATATGTAGAATTTGGCCCCTCTATGCATAAAACTCCCCTAAGATAAATAGTTAGATATCTTTTCACTGCAAAAAAGAAAAAGAAAAAAAGATTTTCTTACATAGTATTTTTTTTTTTCTTTTTTGCCATTACAGATATCAATACATTTATTTGAAAAGAAAAATGACAGAAGATATTAGATCTTGCTTTCTGAAAAAAAAAAAAAATCAAAATTAAGTGAATTTATATTTGAAACAAGGTGAAACATCTGTCTGTGGCGCAAGAACATTAATCTTGTTTTCCCTTATAATATTTATTTTTTCTTACCCCACTGACAGACTTTCTTGTTTTAAGCATAAACTTGCTTAATCAAGTAAATGTATCTTGATTTAAGAATGTTTAGATATTTGTTCTGGAAAAAAATACTGAAAAAAATACTTATCACAGAAAATGTGGCACTTTCTTCCTTTTGTTCATTAGAAATGAAAAGGTTTTAACTAGGTGTCCAGAAAAAGGAGGATGCCATGTTGACTTTCATGGAATCTCAATAAAGAGACACATTGTTCAATACACACTTAATCCTCTAGATAAGTGTCTGAGACAAGCAACAGCTTGTCATCAATGTGATACTCAGAGAACCTGTTTGAAATCTTTTGTCAGAGTGTTGAAATGATCCCAGAATTTTTGCTGAAGCAATAAGCCATGAGAGTCTGTCACTTATAGTGATTTTACTAGGGTTTAGGAGTGTTGTTGTGATTTACTCACAATAAAATTATTGTAATGCACAGCCATTAATGGCTTATTGGTTTTATAAAATGCTGACAACTGCAAGAAGTCACAAATGAATGCATTAAAGGTGAAGTATGTAGTTTCTGTGACACTAGTGGCACTTAGCGGAATCACAAAAATAAAGCATGTTTTGCAAACAGCCCTTTCACGCATTGCGCCTCCCCCAATGCAAACATCAGCTCTTATGGGTGCTTGTGAAGGCATATCTCAACAGGTAAAAGTAGGCTACTTACAATAAAAGGTCCAAATTATTATATATTATATACTTTTAGATGTGTTGCTAAGTGTCATGAGTAAGCAATTGAGTAGGCGAACACGATGGTCTCTGTTATAATAAACCCATCCAACGCATCTGCACCGGCCGCATTTTTTGACATGATGTGTCACAGCTGTTTGAGTCTGTCTACACTGGACACGTAATTCATATAAACTAGAACATTTGTCTTCCTGAATGGGTGCATGATGATGTTTTATCGAAGCGTCCATTGTAGCATGTAGCATCGCTACGTCATTGACGTGTTCATGAACTGTGTAATCTTTCAAGGTCTCAATGCAGTGAAATTTGGCTTGCACTCCTGTATCCGAAGCTGAATGTCTTTTCCTATATAGCACGTCAACCATGGTCCCACACTGGCTGAACACATCAGCCTGCTACAGTAGCCTTGCCCCAGACTCTCGCTATAGGTTGAGCTGGAAAGAGATTGACGGATCTGAACGGACCACTCTTAGGGCCAGAATTACTAACAGAATTACTAACAAACCCTCTTTTGACGTTAATAAACTACTTGTCAGGATTTACTAAAGACACGCAGTGACAAATTAGCACTGAAAAGGCGTGGACAGGGTTATTTTTTTGCATTTGTAGGAGTTTCCCTTTCAGATGTAAAATTTATGGAAGGAGAGTATTTAAATGAATCATGCAGGGTGATTTACTAAGGTTTGCGCTCGTCAATTTACTGGAATTTGCGTCATTATTTACCGCCCAAAAAAGCATGTCTTAAACCAGACACTGCTCTTGGTAGATTGGGTTGGTCATTATGGAAATAATCCGGCTGCATCTGTGTTCTTTAATTTGCAATCGTCAGTAGATCACGCGCAGAACTTTCCACTCCCATCTGCGCTAATTTGCCGTGTTTAGTAAATCTGGCCCTCAATGTTTTGATGGTGCCTGGGGGGCTCAATGTTTCACTTTTGGGGGAGATAAACCCACAGATGGCATACTGATAGTAGTCAATGAACAATAAATTGGGTGAAGAGAATTTTTTTTTATGTTAAAATACACTTTTATACTTCACCTTTAATACATTTTTTAAATAATATAGTTTGGTTATTAAATAATATGGTTTGATTATTCTTGCCTCTAGTAGCTCACCGCTCTCTTCCAAATAGATTTTAGTGCCAGAATGCTCAGCTTTATAAAAAAAAAACAAAAAAAACAAACAAACATACTTTTTTCTTTTTCCAATGATGGTGTTCTGTCTTTTTAGAAAAAGCTGAAAATGGACTCCGATGAGGATGAGGACAGCGAGGAAGATGATGATGATGATGACGACGATGATGATGATGAAGAGTGAGAACTCGAGTTTGTTCAGTTATAACTAATGCTCTGTTGAAATGTTTTTACACGCTCAGTGAACAAGATTTCAGTTTGAGAGGGATTTTTTATTTTTATTCATTGATAGAAGTCAAAGAAACATCTTCATTTCCATCTGTTTTTCTTTTTAGGGATGATGACAAAGAAGAAAAGACTGTTGAAAAGAGCCCCAACAAAACCCCTCAAAAAGTGAGTCTTGCTGTTTCTTGCTGTTCATAGAATCAGGAAAGAGGAAATGCTTTATGTTACACAACCTTTCAAAAGTTTGGGTTTGGTAAGGTTTTTAATATTTTTTAAAAATCTCTTATGCTCACCAAGGCTGCATTTACTTTATCAAGGATATACAATAAATATGGTAATATTGTGAAATATTATTACAATTTATTTTCTATTTGAATATATTTTACAAAGTAATTTATTCCAGTGATGCAAAGCTGCATCATTCCTCCAGTCTTCAGTGTCACATGATCCTTCAGAAATCATTCTACATGCTGATTTGCTGCTAAAGAAATATTTCTGATTATTATCAACAGTTATCAATATTATCAACCTCAGAATTCTTTGATAAATAGAAAGTTTAAAAGAACAGCATTTAATTACCTTTATTTGTAAACATTATATGTCTTTTGATCAATTTAGTGTGTCTTTGCTGAATAAAAGTAATAATTTAAAAATAAAAAAAGTCTTACTGACCCCAAACTTTTGAACAGTAGTGTGTTACATTGCTGCTTGTTATCAGTGCTGTCCTGAATGAATTGAAAGTGAACACCAGATTGACCAGCAGGTGCCAGTCTCTGCCTGAGAGAGAGAGAGAGAGAGGGGAAGTTACCCCATCACACATTCATCACCACCTGTGATTATCCCATCAGCTTACAGAGCACTTTACATTCGGCCTGTCTCTTCATGTAACACATATTCTTTGTCTCTCATGTCACATTTATAAAACATCTTTATCATGCCTTGTTTGCGTCCTTTCCTCGTCTGTCTGTTTTCATAGATACCTTCTTTCTGTCTGGAGCATAATGATCACATGTATACTGGGAAGCTTCACAGACAGTATGACTTCACCTCTCTACCCATCACTGGCTCTCTTTCTCTCCCTCTACCTCTTTTACATGTGGCTCTTTATCTGATTTGAAGAATCTGATATAAAGAAATTGCGGAAACTATCAGTTAAAAATGCTTTAAATAATTTGATTAAAAAAAACCTGTTCCAAATGTCCAAAAACTAAATACCAATATGTTTTGTTTTTGTTTTTTTAACCTTGAAATCCAGACTAAATTGACTATTGGTGTATTTGGGCTAAGAACCACACCAGACAGGTTTTTTATTGGCATGCTAGAGGTAAAATTTAAATATTATAAAACAACAAATATAGATAATCTGTCTATTTTGTCCACGTTCAAACAATTCTGTCCTGATTTCTTCGAGGGGAGGGTCTATAGGCGGGAAAATATATGGGGACAAAATAAGCTTGTGTAATTTACATATGAATGCAACCGGAGATGACAGAAAATATACGGAGAGCAGCAGCTTTCGTTTCTGCTCTGATAGCTGCAAGACCACGCTGAACGCTGTCTGAGTACGTGTTAGAAATCAGGAATGGCGAGGGAACATTGTGCTTGGTAGGTTTTTTGTCTTCAAACCAAACTTAGGTTTAAAACAAAGTTTAAATCCCGTCTAGCTAGCGCGCTTCCCATAATGTTTACGCGTTAGGTCAGTAGGCGGAGAGTAGGCGGTCTTTTGTGGCTGTTCAAATGCATTTGACCACATGAGCGTTTACACTACGAAAGCAATCCAGTCAAATGTTTTTGACTACCTCTGGAAGTGGCCGAAAGTAGACAAACTCCAAATGTTTTAGACCCCATTTACACCTGTATTTAGTGTCGTTCACTTGTGATCCGATCGACCAAAACGCATCTTAATACCAGGTGTAAACAGGGCCCATTAAAGGACTTCTTTCAAAAACATAAATCTTTCAGAATCCAAGCTTTTGAACAGTAGTGTAGTTAAAATTACAACTATTTATGCACCATTAAAACTCAGGAACTCAACTGAAACTGACAACCCTAATAAAACCCAATAACCCTGCTGTGTATTTAAATGTTTGAGAGAGCGTGACAGTGTGTTTTTGTATGTGTGTTTAGAGATCAAAGCGGGTACATACCTGCTCTGTGAGGACTGATTCCTGCCCTGAGGGGGAACGACAGACGAGCACTTCTGTCACACACTCCACATCCCCTCTGATCCCTCCGTCCTGAATGCTTTCTTCTCTTCTAACAGCTTTTCAATCTCACACTCTCTCTTTCTTTAGCCGTCTTGAGCTCTACCTCTGTCCCATCAGGCCTTTAAATTGTTTATTCATTCACTGTTCGTGTGTATGTATGTATATATATATATATATATATATATATAACGATCAGGCATAACATTATGACCTATCGACCTATATGACCTATGTATCTATCAAAAGTGGACCAAGGAAGGAACAGTGGTGAACCGGCGACAGGGTCATGGGCGGCCAAGGCTCATTGATGCACGTGGGGAGCGAAGGCTGGCCCGTGTGGTCCAATCAAACAGATGAGCTACTGTAGCTCAAATTGCTCAAGACGTTAATGCTGGTTCTGATAGAAAGGTGTCAGGATAAACAGTGCATCGCAGTTTGTAGCGTATGGGGCTGCATAGCCTCAGACCAGTCAGGGAGCCCATGCTGACCCCTGTCCACCACCGACAGCGCCAACAGTGGGCACGTGAGCATCAGAACTGGACCACGGAGCAATGGAAGAAGGTGGCCTGGTCTGATGAATCATGTTTTCTTTTACATCACGTGGATGGCCGGGTGCGTGTGCATCGCTTACTTGGGGAACACATGGCACCAGGATGCACTATGAGAAGAAGGAAAGCCGGCGGAGGCAGTGTGATGCTTTGGGCAATGTTCTGCTGGGAAACCTTGGGTCCTGCCATCCATGTGGATGTTACTTTCACACGTACCACCTACCTAAGCATTATTGCAGACCATGTACACCCTTTCATGGAAATGGTATTCCCTGGTGGCTGTGGCCTCTTTCAGCAGGATAATGCGCCCTGACACAAAGCAAAAATGGTTCAGGAATGGTTTGAGGAGCACAACAATGAGTGTGAAGTGTTGACTTGGCCTCCAAATTCCCCAGATCTCAATCCAATCGAGCATCTGTGGGATGTGCTGAACAAACAAGTCCGATCCATGGAGGCCCCACCTCGCAACTTACAGGACTTGAAGGATCTGCTGCTAACATCTTGGTGCCAGATACCACAGCACACCTTCAGGGGTCTAGTGGAGTCCATGCCTTGACGGGTCAGGGCTGTTATGGCAGCAAAAGGGGGACCAACACAATATTAGGAATGGTCATAATGTTATGCCTGATCAGTGTGTGTGTGTATATATATATATATATATATACACTCACCTAAAGGATTATTAGGAACACCATACTAATACTGTGTTTGACCCCCTTTCGCCTTCAGAACTGCCTTAATTCTACGTGGCATTGATTCAACAAGGTGCTGAAAGCATTCTTTAGAAATGTTGGCCCATATTGATAGGATAGCATCTTGCAGTTGATGGAGATTTGTGGGATGCACATCCAGGGCACGAAGCTCCCGTTCCACCACATCCCAAAGATGCTCTATTGGGTTGAGATCTGGTGACTGTGGGGGCCATTTTAGTACAGTGAACTCATTGTCATGTTCAAGAAACCATTCGAGCTTTGAAATGATTCGAGCTTTGTGACATGGTGCATTATCCTGCTGGAAGTAGCCATCAGAGGATGGGTACATGGTGGTCATAAAGGGATGGACATGGTCAGAAACAATGCTCAGGTAGGCCGTGGCATTTAAACGATGCCCAATTGGCACTAAGGGGCCTAAAGTGTGCCAAGAAAACATCCCCCACACCATTACACCACCACCACCAGCCTGCACAGTGGTAACAAGGCATGATGGATCCATGTTCTCATTCTGTTTACGCCAAATTCTGACTCTACCATCTGAATGTCTCAACAGAAATCGAGACTCATCAGACCAGGCAACATTTTTCCAGTCTTCAACTGTCCAATTTTGGTGAGCTCGTGCAAATTGTAGCCTCTTTTTCCTATTTGTAGTGGACATGAGTGGTACCCGGTGGGGTCTTCTGCTGTTGTAGCCCATCCGCCTCAAGGTTGTGCGTGTTGTGGCTTCACAAATGCTTTGCTGCATACCTCGGTTGTAACGAGTGGTTATTTCAGTCAAAGTTGCTCTTCTATCAGCTTGAATCAGTCGGCCCATTCTCCTCTGACCTCTAGCATCAACAAGGCATTTTCGCCCACAGGACTGCCGCATACTGGATGTTTTTCCCTTTTCACACCATTCTTTGTAAACTCTAGAAATGGTTGTGCGTGAAAATCCCAGTAACTGAGCAGATTGTGAAATACTCAGACCGGCCCGTCTGGCACCAACAACCATGCCACTCTCAAAATTGCTTAAATCACCTTGCTTTCCCATTCTGACATTCAGTTTGGAGTTCAGGAGATTGTCTTGACCAGGACCACACCCCTAAATGCATTGAAGCAACTGCCATGTGATTGGTTGATTAGATAATTGCATTAATGAGAAATTGAACAGGTGTTCCTAATAATCCTTTAGGTGAGTGTATATATATATATATATATATATATATATATATACACACACACTGATCACGCATAACATCCTAATAAAAGAATATATATATATATGTATGTGTGTGTGTATACATATACAGTGGGGAGAACAAGTATTTGATACACTGCCGATTTTGCAGGTTTGCCCACTTACAAAGCATGTAGAAGTCTGTAATTTTTATCATAGGTACTCTTCAACTGTGAGTGACGGAATCTAAAACAAAAATCCAGAAAATCACATTGTATGATTTTTAAGTAATTAATTTGCATTTTATTGCATGACATAAGTATTTGATACATCAGAAAAGCAGAACTTAATATTTGGTACAGAAACCTTTGTTTGCAATTACAGAGATCATACATTTCCTGTAGTTCTTGACCAGGTTTGCACACACTGCAGCAGGGATTTTGGCCCACTCCTCCATACAGACCTTCTCCAGATCCTTCAGGTTTCGGGGCTGTCGCTGGGCAATACGGACTTTCAGCTTCCTCCAAAGATTTTCTATTGGGTTCAGGTCTGGAGACTGGCTAGGCCACTCCAGGACCTTGAGATGCTTCTTACGGAGCCACTCCTTAGTTGTCCTGGCTGTGTGTTTCGGGTCGTTGTCATGCTGGAAGACCCAGCCACGACCCATCTTCAATGCTCTTACTGAGGGAAGGAGGTTGTTGGCCAAGATCTCGCGATACATGGCCCCATCCATCCTCCCCTCAATACAGTGCAGTCGTCCTGTCCCCTTTGCAGAAAAGCATCCCCAAAGAATGATGTTTCCACCTCCATGCTTCACGGTTGGGATGGTGTTCTTGGGGTTGTACTCATCCTTCTTCTTCCTCCAAACACGGCGAGTGGAGTTTAGACCAAAAAGCTCTATTTTTGTCTCATCAGACCACATGACCTTCTCCCATTAGTCCTCTGGATCATCCAGATGGTCATTGGCAAACTTCAGACGGGCCTGGACATGCGCTGGCTTGAGCAGGGGGACCTTGCGTGCGCTGCAGGATTTTAATCAATGACGGCGTAGTGTGTTACTAATGGTTTTCTTTGAGACTGTGGTCCCAGCTCTCTTCAGGTCATTGACCAGGTCCTGCCGTGTAGTTCTGAGCTGATCCCTCACCTTCCTCATGATCGTTGATGCCCCACGAGGTGAGATCTTGCATGGTCCCCCAGACCGAGGGATATTGACCGTCATCTTGAACTTCTTCCATTTTCTAATAATTGCGCCAACAGTTGTTGCCTTCTCACCAAGCTGCTTGCCTATTGTCCTGTAGCCCATCCCAGCCTTGTGCAGGTCTACAATTTTATCCCTGATGTCCTTACACAGCTCTCTGGTCTTGGCCATTGTGGAGAGGTTGGAGTCTGTTTGATTGAGTGTGTGGACAGGTGTCTTTTATACAGGTAATGAGTTAAAACAGGTGCAGTTAATACAGGTAATGAGTGGAGAACAGGAGGGCTTCTTAAAGAAAAACTAACAGGTCTGTGAGAGCCGGAATTCTTACTGGTTGGTAGGTGATCAAATACTTATGTCATGCAATAAAATGCAAATTAATTATTTAAAAATCATACAATGTGATTTTCTGGATTTTAGATTCCGTCTCTCACAGTTGAAGTGTACCTATGATAAAAGTTACAGACCTCTACATGCTTTGTAAGTAGGAAAACCTGCAAAATCAGCAGTGTATCAAATACTTGTTCTCCCCACTGTATATATGTGTGTGTGTATACATATATATATATATGCCTTATAGCATCATGCTATAAGGCAAATATTATATATGTATACACATACACCGGCATACATATACAGGGTTCATGGAAAGTGTAAACTGTCCCATCCAGATTTCTTTATTTCATAATTTTGTTTACTTGTCTTTCTTTTCTTGCACTGTATAGAGTTATAGAGCTATGACAGTGTCCTGTGGTCCCTTCAGGCCATGACTAAACAGGCTACGCTTTCTACAAATTACTGCTCTCTTTCATCACGGCTCTCTGACAGCCTGACTGAAAAAAACATCCGAGAAGCGTATTTTGTTACATCACTGAAGAGTAAAGCCGTCAGAATCACTCAATTCACAAACATTATCTGCTTTTATGATTCTAACACCGAGCATGACAGGAGACTGGAGCAGCTCTGTCTTTGACACGTGTTAAGTATTTTCTCTGCTCATTTTAACCTGGGATTGCAATGTCTTTCTCTCTGTCATTTTTCCAGACCCCAGAGAAGAAGAAAAGTGCAGATAAGCAGAACGGCTCTCCAGACAAGAAAGCGGTGACATCAGGGAAGCCCCAAACTCAGGTAAGTTATTTAAAGTTATTTACTTTGAAAAAAGTAAGCAATACTGCTGAATAAATGTGGGTGAATGACTAAAATCTTCAAATCAATACTGCTAGGAGTCATTTTATTTCATGGTAATGGTGTAATATCACAAAAGTTTTTTTCACAAGTACAAGTTCTGATGTACATTCAAAGACATTTCTACAGTCATACGGTATATACCATCATACTGCCCAGATCTACTTCAGGATAAGTTCATTTGGGTCAGGAGCCGTCTGGGTTTCAGGTTATGGTATTCAGTCCACATCCCATTCCTAAATTGCCAAGCCGTGCCAACCAAAAGCCAAGGTCTACCGTTGGATGCCAGAGGTAATTCTTACCAAACGTCCAGGTGCAGTTTAGAGCGCAGACAACATGGCAGCTTCACAGAGAAAACCACAGGATAATGAGACGGCCTGTCTTTGTTTACGATCAACCAACACCGCCAAAAGCAAAATGTGAATTAGACCAGCAGTACCCCTAAAGATAAATGTGTGCAACAGCATTCAAAACTCCAGCTGTGATTAGCTGAAAACCGCCCAGTCTTGGGAGGACACGACGATCCCAAAGCCATTATTTCAGTATCTTTTTTTGGAGTGAATGCACTTAATACACTTTTAATAATCAAGCGTATTAGAGAAAAACATCTTGAC
Organism: Coreius guichenoti; assembly: GCA_039654105.1. Classification (NCBI taxonomy): domain Eukaryota; kingdom Metazoa; phylum Chordata; class Actinopteri; order Cypriniformes; family Gobionidae; genus Coreius; species Coreius guichenoti. The sequence goes on from CM077173.1 coordinate 32,550,182, forward strand.
AGGATCATGGAAAAGGGACATCGTATTTTCCCATGCAAGGAAATGGTGAAGCACTCTTAACTAGCTGCTGGTGGCAACAATCCCAAAACGTCCAATTTGAAGGGTCATTTGTGGTCTGCTTTAAAACAACAAACTACTCTCAAAGCCACGGCCTTCTGGCAGGGTGACCGATGTTTGGAATCTGAAATGCATTCACCAGACTTTCTCCTAATCACATTTTTTCCTCCTTTGACCGGTGCACACGCAGTTGTGTGGGGCTACAATTTCTTTGATGTAGATTTTTTCACCATAATTGTGGTGCTGAATCATAAAGACACAGGAGCGATACGCATAGTGTGGGCTCTTCAAAGACATGCACAGAGGGTAACGGTCACCCAGACGGAACAAAAGAACTGTGTGAACTTGAGAGAGAAGTTGAGCGCAACTATTGGGAAGTAAAAATATCATAAATTTTTTTTTCTCTCTCTATATATACACACTCTCAACTGCTCATTAATGCAAATACCTAATCAACCAATCACATGGCAGCAACAATAGTGTAAAAATAGTGCATTTAGGCATGTAGACAAGATAATCTGCTGAAGTTCAAACTGAGCTTCAGAATTGGGAAAAAAGGTGACTTTGATTGTGGCATAGTTGGTTCCAGACGGGCTGGTCTGAGTATTTCAGAAACTGCTGATCTACTGGGATTTTCATGCACATTTTCATGCGCAACCATCTCTAGGGTTATTTTCTTGGCACACTTTAAGCCTCTTATTACCAACTGAGCATATTTTAAATGTTTTTAATATTTTAAATTAGTATTGTCCATCCCTTTATGACCACAGTGTACCCATCTTCTGGTGGCTACTTCCAGCAGGATAACATGCCATGTCACAAAGCTCAAATCATCTCAAACTGGTTTCTTGAACATGACAAGGAGTTCTCTAAACTCAGATTACCTACACAGAGTCACCAGATCTCAATCCAATAGAGCACCTTTGGGATGTGGTAGAATTGGAGATTCGCATCATGGATGTGCAGCCATGTGCTTCATATGTGCTTCATATTTTTATGGAACCATTCTTTTCTTAAGGATCCTGTGAACAATAAACAGTTCAAAAGAACATAATTCAGATAGATTTTTTGTAATTTTGTAACATTATAAATGTCTTTGCTGTGTCTTTTGACCAATGTAATGCATTTTTGCTTAACCTTTCTTTCAAAAAAAAAAAAAAAGAAACAGCAAAACGTTTGAACAGTAGTAGTGTTGCATCCATTTCCTAAAATGCTTTTAAATTACTATTAAAAAATATTTTTCACATCAATCTACACCCACATCAATTAAAAAGAAATTGAATATCACATTGATATAAGTATTGCTATGCCCTTTGCTATGACATTTGACATTTAGCTCAGGTGCATCCCATTTATCTGGATCATCTTTGAGATGTTTCTACACATTGATTGGAGTAATTTGTGGCAAATTCAGTTGATTAGACATGATTTGGAAAGACACACACTTGTCTATATAAGGTCTAATGGCTGAAAAAGCATATCAGAGCAAAAATCAAGCCATGAGGTTAAAAGAACTGGCTGCAGAACTCAGAAACAGGATTGTGTTTAAGCACAGATCTGGATCTGGGAAAGGCTACAAAAATTTGCCTCATTGAAAGCCAATCTTACATAATTCTTAAATGGAACAACCAGGGTAGGGTTGCACCAACCATTTGTAAGTTCTTACTTAAATTGCAACATAAAGTCCTACTAGCTAGTTTGTAACTAACACTGTACTTTATTTGGTTGTACCATTTGTTCTTAAAGGGTTAGTTCACCCAAAAATGAAAATTCTGTCATTAATTACTCACCCTCATTTCGTTCCAAACTCGTAATACCTTCGTTCATCTTCGGAACACAAATTAAGATTTGATGAAATCCGAGAGCTTTCTTAACCATCCATAGGCAGCAACATCATTGCAACTTTCAAGGTCCAGAAAGGTAGTAAAGACGTTGTTAAAATAGCCCAAATAGCGACGAGAATACTTTTTGTGCACCAAACCCCCCAAAAATAACAACTTTATTCAACAGTTTCTTCTCTTCAACGTCATTCTCCTACGCTATTCACATAGTAAAAACAGTACAGCGAAGAGAAGAGATTGTTGAATAAAGTCAAATAAAATTAGTTCAAATAATACATGTTATCATTGGCTTACCACTGTTGTAGTCAGTATATTGTACCGACGTAGTTTCTGATTCAATTACATTCTCAGTCTTCTAAGGGAAGGGAAAGTTTGTTACCTTATTAAAGACAGACACAGACTTGTTCTTATTCTGAATTCCAAAATACTTGATAAATAATAATATTTTTATAAATAGTTTAATTTTTTTTGTTTAGTAATTCATCACAGAGCTTTTCAAATGCCTATATGGTGAAAATTAATGCTGATTAAAAAGTGGCCGGTCACTGTTGCGCTCTATTGGTGCTCGAAGAATTACCAGACTGAAATCTGCTCGTAAATGTCCATAAAGCTTTGCCTTTCAAACATCCCAACGTGTTTGCACATACCCAATGACCAATTACCTAAGCGGCAAGTTGTGCGATTTTTGCGGGTGACAAGACAGACAGGTGACAAACAAAAGCGAAACTGAACTTTCACCACTAAATTTGTCTGTCCTCTGACCCCTGGAACACACACCCTCAGGACAGGTTTATACCTTTACAAGGTGACCTTTGGTTTTGGCATTCAAACCCGGACCACCTTTAACACGTAAGCACCCACGTAATGTCTGAATGAGTTTCGCATCGCTCCCGTTAGCAGTTCACTTGACCTAACAATGTAAGACTCCGTAAGCATGTTATTAGCATCTTAGATGCCTAACGTGAGGAGGGCTAATTACCTACTGTTATAGAAACACCCGGGGGGCTGTGTGTGTGTGTGTGTGTGTGCGCGCACCCACATTTGGCTAATTCCATAATGGCTACGTTCTGGTGCAAGACGGTGGTTGTTAAAACACCTGACGAGATTAGACAGTCAAGCAGACATCCTCCCATCTTTCTCAAACACTGGCACTTTTTTGCACTTCTGCTTCCGGTCGGCCACTCCTACTCGTCCTTCTCCACTCCCTTGTTTCCGGTTGCCACTCCTCTGCCATTAGAAATCATTAAGGCTTGGAGCTGCTGGGTGCCCCTGCAGGCCATGAGGCGAGCGGAAACCGAGTGCTCTGTCATTAAAGCGTGGCTGGCTCATTACATTCTCCCAACACAGTGCTGTATATCTGTATGAATGCATGAAGAGAAATCGCTTGCATTTCACAATGACACGCTCGAACAGTTGTGGAATGCTTCGTAAGACTGTGTTTGCATGTAGAAGCAAGTTTAATACAATAGTATGGGACATAACTGTAAGATGTCTTCATCTGTGAATGGCTGTCATAAAGTATACAAGAATGTCCATACATAAAGTCCAGTTGGTTTTGTTTTGTTAGTCAACCTCAGCCATAACACACACAGGCTGTTCATTGAGCATCGTATGGTGAAAGCTTACACAAAAGTCTTGTTTCCACCAAAATTACCCAGAACAATTTGTCCGAGGAACATTTATCTCCCAAACCTGTTGCTGTCTGCGTTTCCATCGCGGTCTAAAGTACTGTAAAGATTAGGCAAATTAGTCCCGTGACGTAGAACTATATGTGACTTTCCAGTTCCCGCTGGATTTCGTCCTCCGCATACAAGCTTAATAAAGCCTGAACCTCGCTGTCCGTCCATTGGTTGGATTTTTTAAACTCCATTGTTGATTCAAATAGCAAACAATGACTTTTAAAAATGGTGGTTGAAATAAAATGCTGCGTGGAGTTCAGCGCCCAAGTCCCACCCCCGAAAGTTACTGACCTTTGAAAAAGTATTACCTCGCGAGCAGGGACTTTCTGAGGGGGAAATTTTTACCCGGAACTTCATTTTATACCCTGGTCCCTGCGGTCGAAACACACCGAGTACCACTCCAAAGTCCCTAGTTCCTGGGGAAAGTTCCTCCGGAACTCCGGAAAACTGATTTCTGCCATTTTTATCTTTTTGCACATTTATAAAATCCACTTTGTCTGATTTCAGATTCGCCCAGCTGTTGTATAAAAAAGTGAATTGTGCTTAGTCACTTGACTAGTCACCTCTTTTCAACATAATGATCTGTGTGCTCATCTGCATTTCTACTGACTTGAGACTTGAGTGAAATTGTAACTGACTATGTTACTATTGGCAGGCGATAGCTTATTTATTTTTTACTTATTTTGGCAAATTTATTTAACGCTGACTCTTTATGCCACCCTAGGAAATTAATACTTTAATTCAGTAAGTACACATTAAATTAATCAAAATGACAGTAGAGACGTTTCTAGTGTTGCAGAAGATTTCCATTTCAAATAAATGCTATTCTTTTGAACTTTCTATTCATCAAAGAATCCTGAATTTTGTTTTACACAACTGTTTTCAACATTGATAATAATAAGAAATGTTTCTTGAGCAGCAAATCAGCGTATTAGACTGATTTCTGAAGGATCATGTGACTGAAGACTGGAGTAATGATGCTGAAAATTCAGCTTTGCATCACAGGAATAAATGACATTTTATGTTTTTTTAATATATTAAAATAGAAAACCATTATTTTAAATTGTAATATTTCACAGTATTACTGTTTTAACAGTATTTTCAATCAGATAAAATATTACCAACCTCAAACGTTTAGCTGCTAGTATATTTACATAAAATGTAATTATTATATTTCAATCAGAAGGAGAAAATTAAGTTGCCGGGTCAAAAATATGAGACTAGTTTTATGAGTATCTTGTTATAAGTGTGGCAGAGTATACGTTAGAAGTTTTAACAATGGGCGCAGAGTAGAGGTTGAGATGACTACTATATGAACACTAAAGTCGATTCCTATTAGGCAGCAGAGACAGTTACCTGTCGTAACATACATAAAAACTACATTAGTGTAATAGAGTGGCAAACAATGTGCAAGCTCCTTCATAATGTCCCTGATTGTTAAAGGTCAGTAAAGTTTTGAAGTTATATGCTCGATCATGCGTGCGTGTGTGTGTGTGTGTATTGAGGACAGCTGATTACATCAAATGCTAGCGTGCTAATGATTAAGTGCCGTCCCCTGGCATCTGTAATCAGTGTCTGGCGTAGATTAAAAAGCTCGCTGCACTCTCTGTCTGTCAGCTGTCTTAACTCTACAGCTGTCCTTTCCCAACACACAAAAACGCCCTGCTATATAATGACTGCACCACACCGGGCCTCTCTGGCCCTCTTCCAGTCCTGTGTGTGTGTGTGTGTGTTGTGAGTCCATTTGTCCTTTAATCTGATACCTTTTGATCTATCGCATGCTCGTCAATCGCTACAGAGGAAAAGGGGATTATTTATTTTGTTCTTTCAAAGCAAGACTGGAAGACCTTGTTCCTCTCTCACTTTCCGCTTTCATCTAGCACGACCAAAAGTTCTGGGGTATTCTTGAGGGATGTTTACCTGATCACCTTGAAGCTGAACTTACACAATGTGTGTCCTGATGGGTCCAGAGATGCTTTGTTTTAAGGTGTACTCGCTCTTTGAAAGAACTAAACCTAGACCAGAGAGAAACCAAACCCAGTTCTTTTTGTATATATATATATACACCTCCCAAGATTGTCTCGTCTCAGTTGGGTTCGCTTTAAAATGCTCTGAGGTCATTTGAAGCGTTCATTTAATCACATATGTTAGAAGTCCTCATGCTTTCCATCTCCATTTCTTCTCTCTATTTACCCTCTCTCTCTCGCTCTCTGTGAAAAACAATGCTCTGTCCATCAATGTAACCCTGCAATCAGTGTAGATTCTTGGCTGGGCTGCATGCATGGACAGGCCACTGTGAGTGTGTATGTGTGTATGTGTGTGTGTGAGAGCTTACAGCAGTCTGCAGAGGGACAGTATATTTTTGCTGAAAGCTGGGCACACACCTGTGCCCCATGAGCAGACACAGACCCGATCTTTTAGAGGGTGGACACCAGATTCTTTAGTGAAGTTGTAATAATACAGACATTTGCCCTCAGAATATCTCAGTCTCTCTGTACTATGACAGAGCATCAGTAAGCACGTAAAACTTTTTACTTTCAACACCTGGCAAACTTTGCTGGCTTTGAGAGAAAATTACCATCCGATGTAGTCACAAAATCAGAGACCCTCCCTCCGAAAATATGATCACAAGTAGTCACAGGAGATTCTTTTAGCATCTGCTACAGCACCTGTGTGTACATGAGGTACACTGACTTCTTACATCAACTCTGTCCGAAAACCTGAAAAATCCCTCACAGTGTAAGTTGGAAGGATATTTTCTGTCCACTTGTCTGTGGTAGAAAGGATTCAAAATTGCATATGGTTGAAAGCATTAATTCAGACAATTCCTCATTTTCTTTTTACGATTCCTTTTTTACTGAGAAATATGCACTGTAGCCATTAAATATTCATTGACTAGGGGTGGGAATCTTTAGGCACCTCACGATCCAATCCAATTCTGATTCTGGGAGTCACGGTTCGATTTCAAAACGATTCTTGATCTACAGTTTTTTACTTATTAATTCATTAGTTTGCTGTCTTTAAATCTTAAATTGGTCACACTTTATATTAAGTGTCTTTACTATGTACTTGCATCAAAAAATAAGTACAATGTACTTATTGTTTACATTGTTGTATTGCAAAACATTGTTGCTGCTACTGAGGTGGGATACGGGTAAGTTTAGGGACAGGTTTGGTGGTATTGGTTAGGTTTAAGGGTGGGTTAAGGTGTAAGGGAAGGGTCAACCATGTAATTATAGATGTAATAACAGACAGTAATTACAGATGTAATTACATGCAGGTATTTTTAAAATATAAGTACAATGTAAAAACATGTATGTACACAATAAGTGCAAATGATTAATTTAAATGTTAGTACATAGTAGTTAAAGGGTTAGTTCACCCAAAAATGAAAATGCCGTCTTTAATTACTCACCCTTATGTCGTTCCAAACCCTTAAGACCTTCGTTCATCTTCGGAACACAAATTAAGATGAATTTTTTGATGAAATGCGAGAGCTCTCTGACCCCTCCATAGACAGCAATTTAATTACCACTTTCAAGGCCTAGAAAGGTAGGAAAAACATAGTTAAAATAGTCCATGTGACTACAGTGGTTCAACCTTAATTTTATGAAGCGACAAGAATACTTTTGGTGCGCAAAACCCCCCAAAAATAACAACTTTATTCAACAATCTCTTCTCGTCTCTGCCAGTCTCCGCCAGTCTCCTACACTGTTGACGTAGTAAATACAGTGCAGCTCTTTCGAAGCGCTATGTCAGAACGCCGGCTCACCATTGGTCGACGCTGTTTACATGAGCAGCACGCCGCATGCATGTGATGCTGACGCAGGAGCTGGCCAATAATGAGGTGGCGTTCTGACTTAGAACTCGGAAGTGCTGCACTGTTTACACTACGTCAACAGCGTTGGAGACTGGCACAGACGAGAAGAGATTGTTGAATAAAGTTGTTAATTTTGTTTGTTTTTTTACGCACAAAAAGTGTTCTCGTCCCTTCATAAAATTAAGGTTGAACCACTGTAGTCACATGGACTATTTTAACAATGTCTTTACTACCTTTCTGGATCTTGAAAGTGGTAATTACATTGCTGTCTATAGAGGGGTCAGAGAGCTCTCAGATTCATCAAAAATATCTTCATTTGTGTTCCGAAGATGAACGAAGGTCTTACGGGTTTGGAACGACATGAGGGTGAGTAATTAATGACAGAATTTTCATTTTTGGGTGAACTAACCATTTAAAGACACCTAATATAAATTAAATTAAAACAATTGTATGTTAAGAATTTTCAGCTGATTATATATAGTTTCAAAACATACAAGAAAATAGTAAATAATAAAGAGGAACAAAGAAATCTGAATGTTTTTCAGTCAATCTTTCTCAGTTGCTGGTGTTTGATTATTACTGATGACATAGGCAACATTCACACTAATGTACAGCTCTATTTTGACATATCAGATGTCTGTCTAATCCCTTAAAACATAACTGACTGTGTTTACATTAATTTTGCGTCATAAAAGCATTTTGAGATGCAAAGTGCAGGTGAGCGGTTCAAAGCAGTCGCCTGTCTGCAAGTGAGTTTCGTGTATTTAATATATAGACCTACTGCATTCCATGTGGCTTAAATGCTTTCATAGAGCTTTTTTAGGGGAAAACGCTGAAATACCCGTGGACGAGACCACACATTGTAAGCGTAACATCATCACCCGTGATTGCCCTTGTAATTCGCTTCAACCTTTTCAAACTTTATACAAGATTATTTTATATAAGGTTTGTGGGTTTTTGTGTGTGGAATTGGAAGCAAACAGAATAAGGCTGTTTCTAGAGAACATATAGTGCCATCGCGTGTCTGCGGTATAAAAATCGATCGAAAATCGATTCTGTTGAAGAGAGAATCGCGATGTATCAGAAAATTTACTCAGTTGGATTTGTTCTTGGTCATTAAATGTGATGTGCTTTAGAAGAGTGAAAAGTGATGTTAGTTCTGAGAAAAACTTGCAGCATCCTTGGTTATTGTATTAAAGGAAATTAATATAAAAGGGACTTCAAAAAAAAGGTTTGTGGTACTGATACATTAAGTTGTTGATTGCTATATAACGCAAGGGTGTTTGAAAATAAGGGTCTTGTCACTGAAAAACAAGTCGTTTATTCCTCCTTTTGGCAGAGTGTCCGTCCCACCACCACATCTAAGAGCTTTGGGCTTGTCCTCTCCTGCATGTAAGCAATAAAAGGATCATTTGTACCCCTCTAAATTTGTCAAAGGGTGCTGTCATTAGTGCAGAGGTCTGTGGGCCAGACTAAACCACTGGTTAACAGAGCTAAATGATTCAAGGAGCTGTTGGTGTATGTTATTTATGTATGCCTTTTGTTGTCAATATCTAGCATGAGATGTGTGACATTTTGCTGTGTGTTTGAAACTTGTCTAGATTAACATTTTTCTTATTTACAGATACCACAGAAAGTAAAAGACAATTCTGCAGCAGGGCCTTCTGGGAAGAGTCCCACCACTCCCAGCCTGAGTGAGGTCAAAAACAAACTTACATCAGCAGCTAAAGAGGTACGAGTACTCATCGTATTCCCTTCCACATTAAAATGTGTCTCTCTGTTAACTGTGGATGCATTTCTTTTCCGTAATCACACACATGCTTAAGCCCCGACATGCATACAAACACACACACATGCCGTGTGTTAACAGTAAGTACGCTGACTTAGCAGATGATGAGATGGTCAGATGTTAATGAGGCGTCTGAGTTAAAGGCCGGAGGGGGAATGACCAGCTATATGACATCAGCATATCGGGATTAACCAGCCTTTCTGAGCCCACCTGCTCATTTCCTCAATCAATTCTCAAATGCGCACATTCACTCAGTACCCCTAACCACTAACCCTCTTCATCCTCACATCCTCAGCGTCACAAGAGCCTTCTGATCATTTTGAATCGCTCATGGCATCGGTATGTTTTTGAAACCGATACTGATTCTTTTAATGTTAAATGATTGCATGCAAACACACCATGACAGTTAGATGCTATAATCCGTTAGGATTTTTTTCCCCTGTTATGTTAATATGTATATGTTTACTGCATGTGTGATGTGCTATTACCAGACCATAGTTTTGATTCATTCCTCAGTTTGTCAAAATGAACAGTACAAGTACTAGGAATCCAGGCAGGCAGTAGTACAACACCGCAAGTAGATGTTTAACACATACGATATTTGATTTTTAAAATATGCCAGAACCAAATAATATCTCTCGTCAGCACCATTTACACTACCATTCAAAAGTTTGTGGTCAGTAAGAGTTTTTGAAATAAGTCTCTTCTACTCACCAAAGCTGCATTTATTTGATCAAAAATACAGTAAAATCAGTAATATTGTGAAATATTTTTACAATTTAAAATAACTGTTTTCTATTGTAATATATATTAAAATGTAATTTATTCCTGTGATGACAAAGCTGAATTTTCAGCAACATTACTCCAGTCTTCAGTTTCACATGATCCTTCAGAAATCATTCTAATATGATGATTTGCTGCTCAAGAAACATCAATCAATCAATGTTGAAAACAGTTGTGCTGCTTAATATTTTTGTGGAGACCGTGATATATTTTTTTCCAGGATTCTTTAATGCATAGAAAGTTCAAAAATAATTTTTTGTGACATATAAATGTCTTTACTGTCATCTTTGGTCATTTCATTGCATCCCTGCTGAATGAAAATATTAATTCCTTTAAAAAAAATCTTACTGACCCAAACTTTTGAACGGTAGTGTATATACTGAGGGATGCGTCACTTATTGTATGTGGTAATTGACAGCAGGTTGAAAAAAAACTGTAATATTCCTTTAAGACATCTCTACACTAGCTGCACGCTTTTTAGAAACTCCAGAAACTGGAGAGCGAGATGATTAGTATGTTGTGTGGTAATATCTAGTTTGAAACTGGAAGGATACGGCGGATGGATTGTGTTGAGCAGATATGATGATTTGTGTCCGTGTGATTTCATTCGGTCTGCTGTAGATAAGGGAAGTGGAATTACTGTGAAGGCCACAAAAAAACGAGTTCACTGAAGTGCGTCCAACACCCAAAGACTCACCCTGTTCATCACCGCAGCAGCGCTTTGGCTTCGAGTCAGGATGATCTCAACACTTAGCAGAGAGACACAAGTGATGAAAAAGGGCCATTTCATTTCTGCAAAAATATGTTTCTCTGAAACAGGGGAGGCCACTTCCAAAGACGGAACAGAAGTTTGAGAACTATGCTAGAAGCGCTTTCAAGATCTCTGATAAACAAGTGAGTATCGCTTTTTTCATAAAGCACTGTCACCCTATGGCTGGAGTATTTCTAGCGTTCTTACGTTGCATAAAATGTATGTATGGATGGCCCTGAGAGAATTAATCAACACTTCTAAGAGGTCTTTATTTAAGAACTGTCCACTTAAAAGATTAAAACACTGCTCTGAAGATGAGACACTCTTCAGCCTTCAGAGAGATACAGTATCCACCTTATTGATTTTAAACTACCTCATTTTCTTTGAATGTGCAAGACTTCTGATTCATTAGCCGCTATAGGTAAATAACTATAAGTGAAAAAACCCAAAATGTATTTAAAATACATTTATTTCATGCTAAGTATACTACAAATCCATTAACATATTTACTGACATATTGCTTGAGACTTACTGATATAAATATTATAATGAAACTTTATTTGGAGTACTTCTTTATTGCACCATGCACATTTCTTAATATTAAACTTAAGATGTGTTTAATATCACTATTAGTAAGGATATTATGGTCTCTGTATATCAGTCTTTAAATGCAAGATATGTAAAGTGTTTTAGCACAATCAAATATACTTAAGTATATCTTTAGTTGGACCTCAGCATTATTTCTGGATAACTAAAGTGCATTAAGTACAAAATTAGTTGCTCCAATGTAGCAGACTTTAAGTATACCAATTTAGCATACAAAAAGTACAATTGCAGGGTATTTATATTAAGCACATAAATATGTAAATGTATTTATAGTATACTTAGCATAAAATAAATTTTTCAAGTACATTTCAAATTCAAATACATTTTAGTATATTTATTTTTCACTAGGGAACAAAATGCAATCATTTGCACTACAAGCCAGTGTGTTTGATTGTGATTACACATTAAAATAATATGATAACAAATACCAGTTTGCAATATCATGCAGCGTAAGGGCCTGTTTTTGTACAGGTACAATAGCTGGAAGCGAATGACACAGAAAGCCTCGCACATTCAAGTGACTCTTACGTTAAAAGTAAAGTGGAAATTTAAGGCATACTTAACTACGTCAAGTTTAGCATTACTGTGAATTTCTGTGAAGAAGCAAACCTCAGGTGGGCGCTATAGTTGCCTTGAAATGTGTTATTCCAGTAGTTAGCTAATTATGTGAAGTAATTACTTGCATTTGAGTATATTTTAGGCCTTAGCATCTTCTGTCTTAGTGGGCCGGTTAGGGGGTGGCATACTGAGATCTTCCTGCCGCTCTCTTTTATTTTATTATCAGCAAATATGTACTGATTGACCTCTTAGCATTCAAAAGAACAGGAGGGAGCTGTCACGCCTGACATCTTTAGCTGTGATTTAAATCCCTCGTTCACTCATTCCTCTCTCGCTGTCTCTTTTAGTCTAGAGCTTTTTTTGCAGTCGTATGTGTCAGGCTTGGTGTTGAGCTAAAATATTGCATTAGTCTAACGCAGCTCTCACAAATGGCCACGTTTGGGTCAAAAGAGAAAAAATCTCTCTTTTAAGTAAAGTGCACTATCATGTCTGCTGTGGCTCTTTTTTTCTCGGGATGAATTACACACGAGAGAGTGCAAATGTCAGTGTGAGTGTCTGTGTGCGTGCGTGTTAGTGGTACGCCCAGGGCTCATTTTACCCTAATATTTTTTTCTTTGTAATCTTATTTTTATATTTATGCATGTTTTAAATTTAAATGAATTTATTTGGCAGATGCTTTTATCCAAAGCAATTCAAGGTTTACATTTTTCTCAGTTCATGCATTAATGGAATCAAACCCGTGACTTTGCTATAGCGCCATGCTCTACTGTTTGAGCTACAGGAACACATTACTCATTTACCCATTACACATTACTTTAAAACACATTGCCCTTAAAAATTTGTTTGTAGGTCGTACATGTACTACATGATGGCATTATTTGTTTTTAAGTTAAATTAACTTTTCTTTACGATGGTAAGAACCCAGACTCGTCCATTGGATTGCCAGACAGAGAAGCGTGATTCGTCACTCCAGAGAACACGTCTCCACTGCTCTAGAGTCCAGTGGCAGCGTGCTTTACACCCCTGCATTTGACGCTTTGCATTGCACTTGGTGATGTAATGCTTGGATGCAGCTGCTCAGCCATGGAAACCCATTCCATGAAGCTCTCTACGCACTGTTCTTGAGCTAATCTGAAGACCACATGAAGTTTGGAGGTCTGTAGCTATTGACTCTGCAGAAAGTTGGCGACTTCTCAGCGCTGACCCCGCTCTGTGATTGTTACGTGGCCTATCACTTCGTGGCTGAGTTGCTGTTCCACTCAATTGTTCTCAATTGCTTCCACTTTGTTATAATACCACTAACAGTTGACCGTGGAATATTTAGCAGTGATGTTCGGTTCTTGAACGAATTGTTCTTTTGCGCCGGTTCTCAGCAAGTAACCGGTTGAGCCGGTTCATTAATCGAACTGAATCGAACTTTAGTTCTGGGTTGATGACGCAAGACGCAAAAGCCGAAGTAGCACATCCGACTAAAAAAGAACCGAATGAGCCGGTTCAAACATCTGTCGAAGTTTGCCGAGGATTACTGAGGACTCAAAAGGAACCGAATGAGCCGGTTCAACCAGCTGTCGAAGTTTGCCGAGGATTACAGAGGATTCTGATGATTGAGTTGGCGATGCAAGTCTGAGGCATGTTCTGGAAATATGCTTATTATGACTACTGTTATTAAATACCATTTTATTAAAACCTGCAAAAACCTTTCTGTCGAAAGATTTAAATACATTTTACTGTAGTTTATTGTGCATGCAGATTATATTTTAAGTTGTTAAGCGAAATGTATGTTTATAAAGTTTATTCTTTCTAAATAGGCTACTTTAGACATGTAACATATCCGCGTTTATGCATGTCTGTAATGTGTGCTGTATGTGCGAAACTTTTAGGAATCTTATCCAAGATGTGGGCTACTCAATATTGCTCAGTCGTATCCGACATAAAGGATCCGCGAATGAAACTGTAACCACAAACACCATTAACTTAAGTGAACTGGTTTTTATTAAATAGGCCTTCATTTTATTAAAACATGAAAAAAAAAAAAAAAAAAAAATGTTACTGGTTTTGCGCGTGCAGAGTATATTTTAAATCAAGGAGTTTATAAGGACAATAAACAAGGAATCGATAAGTCTGGTTTACTTGTTCTATAGTAGCCTATACTTTAGACATAAAGAACATATCCGCGTTTGTTGATCAGTGCCTGTAATGTGTGCTGTAGTTGTGCAACTTTCAGTCGAATCCGACGTGAAGGATAAATGAATTAACTGTGAACACAAACACCATTAACTTAAGTGAATGAAAGGCAATAATCAGCAACATGCACTTACGCAAATAACTTTATTCGATTGTTTCAATATGCATTGACACAGATTACTTTATTTGAATGTTTCCCTGATATAACATGACACAGAGAAATGCATAAAAAACATAAAAGAAATGCATAGTGACATCATTGCATGGTGACGTCAGGAACCTATGAATTGGCTTTTTGAACCGGTTCATTGAGCCGAACTGTCCGAAAAGAACCAGTTCGTGGAAATGAATCGGACTTTGCACACATATTTAGTAGTGAGGAAATTTCACAAATGAACTTATTGTACAGTTGGCAACCTATCACGGTACCATGCTTGAATTCACTGAGCTCCTGAGAGTGACCCATTCTTTCACAAATGTTTGTAGAAGCGTCTGCATGCCTAGGTGCTTGATTTTATACACCTGTGGCCATGGAAGTGATTGGAACACCTGAATTCAATGATTTAGAGCGGTGTCCCAATACTTTTGGCAATATAGTGTATATATGTATTAGGCTGATTATCGGCTGGTAATATTGGCCTTGGCGATATATATCGGTCGACCTTTAATTGTAGACATGCTAAACCGCTGTTCCAATAAGTGTTGAATGTCATGTGTTGATTATAAATATATTAACATTTTATTAAATGCCTAAAAGTGTCAGTAAAACTATCCAGTACTTGTGTGTTTTGTATTTTTATGCTCATCATCAATTCTATTGAGTCGAGTCCCTTCACTTAAGGAGCACTATGCTGCCTATAAAGATGGTTCCAGATCTCTTATGAGGTCCCATTTCAGTTAGGATGCTGCCTTAGAAAGTAGACAGCAAGGCAGCTCACTAGGATTTGGAACAGAGTTTACATGTTTTGGTCGGTAATGAGTTATGAGCTATTTGATGCATTGCGCCCTGTGCGTCTGTTCTAGAAACAAGGCTGGAGCGTGTCAAGCTTTGCGGCGCAGGTGTCCTCTCAGATGTACGACGAGTGGAGTGTGTGTGTGCGAGTGTGTTTTCGAGCAGAAATGGCTTTGGGAGCACAGCAGGCAAAGAGGTGTGAGACATGTCTTTGTCAAAGAGAGGCACTAGTCATACCCTTTGGTATGTACAACGACTGCACCCCCTTCCTCTGGGCTCGGCGCTGTAGTTATACCCCAGACGCACTGCTAATGTGAAGCTTTTCATCCAAACTGACTCACACAGCTCTAATTATTAAGCATCCAAATGAGTCGCTACATCAGAGAAACTCCGTTCCAGCTTCACCAACTCATCCTTTTCCCCCTCCCCTCTCTCTCTCCCCCCCATTTGTTTTCTTGCAGGTGATCAAAGACCTTTGGAACTTTTTACAATCACTAAAAAAGTAATGGCTGCTCTGCGCTCCCCTTCCCGTCCCGGTGCAGCAGAAGTCTGGGGTTAGCCAGTAACAGCACTTCAGCTGTGCGATCTGGCCTCTTCCCCTCTTTACGCGATCCGCCTGCCCTTCTCTGCCCTTCTCTCTAGATGGATAGAGCAGAAGAAGCCTCAGCAATGGCAGAGATATCATGCTTCATGATTTATATTTTACTTTGTTTTTTTTTTTTTTAAATCATGGATTCTTTTTTGTCAGGTCCACAATTGTTTCTGAAGAACATTTAATGGGATGTTTTGCCAAGGCAGTTATAATTTTAAAATTCAACTTAAGGATGATTCTCACGAAATCTTATCAAGAACATGTCCAGGTCATATTTCTCCTCAAAATCAAAAGAGAGAAAGAACAAATTATATTGTGCATAAAGAAAATAAAGTCTATTTTGGACCAGACAATGGACATTTTCATGAGAATTAAGCATATTTTCCAGATTCTCATTTTCAAAATGAAAAAAAAAAAAAAAAAAAAACCTTGTAATGTGGAAAAAAATATTAAATATATAAGTATTTATAAATCATGGAAGCTGTATGGATTATAATTTATGGTGATTTAATTTTTTTAAAAGTACAGTATAAAATGAGTTAAAGTATAATATATTACAGTAATTGAGAATAATGGGAAAAATTTAAAGTAAAACATTCTGGAACATTACGGTAATGACAATTTGGGAAGAGAAAATGTTCATGCAAAAAATGTTAATGGTCATAAAAATATGCTTTGTTTTCTTAATGCCAAATTTTCTTTTTTAGGTCAAATGTGATCCTGTTTGTGATATGTTTTAATATGTAAAATGTGATCTGTTTTTGTGAGTGTCACTCTAGAAAATAGAAAAGTGATCTTACTAGGTGCTGGTTTATCACATCATTTTTTTTTAATGGTTATTTTTTTGTGAGGCCATTTGAAAAAAGACAACAACACTTGAACATTATCTTGAGCAAAATAGCTTTTTGCACTACCAGCCCAAGACCAATTTGCTTCTGGCGTATATTTGAAACCACAATCACTGTAAATCGCCCCCTACGTTCTTTGTGTAAAGATGGCAGCTGAAGTGTAATAATGCTAACATTGAGTGGTCTGTCTAATTGAAGATTCCGTCTAGCTCGCAGTATTCCATTCAGCCCTCAAGATTCTGCTTTGCTGCAATTTCATTGGCCTTCAACATTTAAACTTTACTATTATCTCAAGTGCTATAGACTCTCCCATAAAATTTCTCTTTAGAAGTGTGGCCAGAATATTATACCTCGTTTAAAAAAAAAAAGAAAAAAAAAAAAAAAAAAGATGATTGTTAGCCCATGGTTTAGGTCATTAAATATGACAACAAAGATGTTAAGTTGATTTGATGCTTTGAAGTCCAGCTTTCTGTATATGTTGTTTTTGTTTTATCAGTTGTTTTGCACTAAACCATTTTAATTTGTTAGTTAAAACCCTTCAATATACGTAGGTGTTTTTGAAAAATCGAAAAAGCTGTCCTTGATCTCTTTTAATTAGTTTGACGTTGTGTAGCTCTGAATGCAAGTAAAATTGGTACTTTTTTTTTGTTTGCATCATGCATATGCTGAAAGCAAGCAGTGCATTGCAACAAAACTATATTGTTCCCATTATGATATAAAATGGTCTACAATTCGAGAGCAGTGTTGCTTGTTTGTTGATGGGGCAATCTAGTTTTGTCACATCATGCTTCTCGCTTGCAGTGTTAGATTGGGTTTCATGCCTTTCTTGCATGGAAATGGAGGTAATCCAGCTTTAGTTAAATAAATACTGTAAATCAACTTTTTGTCTGTGAATTATAACGATGTGAAGTTGCCTATACCTTTAACCAGTCTTTGGATTAAGGTAACCAAGTTCACCAGTAAGGTGTTGTTATAACTGCTAACATTAAAGGCTGGAGTTCTCAGTCCCAGTTTTCAGAACAAGAAGTGGCTAGACTGACGCAAAACAAACTATATTGTGCACAACTATCATTCCGATTATAGTCAACAAAACTTTTTGTTCAATGCAACGCACAGGCTGATGCCCCATTTATGTGTGTGTGTGTTGCACTGGACAGTTGCTCAATGCTGCGTCCTTTTAAAAATCATTTTAATAAATTAAAAATCATTTTAATTTACAAACATCATAGGTGTAAATTGATTGATAATTGAATTCATTATTAGACCTCTCTGACCGTTGCATTAAAAGCAGCTCTAAGTAAATCTATTGGATGATGGCCTCAACTTGTAACACTCGCCAACACTCGCCGAGCACCATTTTAGTGCAAAAGGGGTAAATTATGTCTGCTGTTCAACCTCAGCAATCATTTCTCCTCTAGAAAGTCTCGCCCCATTTCTCCTCCTGAGGTGTTCACCTGATTGGCTTGTCTTCCGTCCCATCATTGTTTGAAACAGAATGAATAAAAGTGTCAACTTTAACAGCGGTGTTTGCATTTTCTTTTTTGCACTTGCTTCCTCCTTCTGCCTTTTCTGAACATCTTAAGCAGAGATCTGTGGGAAAACGTTTGATACACGTGGTTACTAAACTCTAGAACCTAGGGCAGTTCACAGTCATTATGATGATAGCTCTGGAATGGGCTAAACAAACATTCGCTATCAGCCGTGTTTGTTTCCGTAAAGTCAACCTTCCTAAATTATGCCATTTGCTTATTTTACAGCTCTCACTTTTCTTTTCATGTTCTTTTTGAAGAGATTAAAATGTATCTTTAACAGCAGATTGTCTCAAATAAAGAGATCCACCATAAACTCTCCAACTGATTTTTATGATTCTTTTTCATTTTCTTTTCTGGTTTTCATTGACATTTCCTTATAAATGCTATCCTGAAGTGGCTTTGCTAATTCAGTTTGGAAATTATTCTTCATTCACCACATGGTGGCGATAATGGCTTATGATGACAGTGTATTTTGATTTATGGAACACTCCTTCCCACTATAGTAAGGGACAGTTAATCAGCCACTCACCTGAATTACACTCCTTCATTATACCTGCTGACACTTACCTACTTCCTGTTGTCTGTGTCTACAGCAGGAAGTTAGCTCAGCAGACAGGGTGTGTGTGTGTGTGTGTGTGTGTGTGTGTGTGTGTGTGTGTGGGGTGGGGGGGGGGCAAGACTTGAAGTGTTACTGTGTGGAATTCCCCCTCTTTCCCAAGGGTGAGGAATTCCAGATCAGTGCACACTCCAGGCAGAATCAAGGATGAAGAAGAATGTACAGAAATTCAACCTGAAGCTATTCCAATCAGCGGTTGGTAGGAATTATGAAACATTTCACTGATTCAGCTGTCTGACTGAAGTGTCCAGTCATGACTGCACAAACAACAGTGTCAGCAAGATCATGTTGGGAACAGAAATCATTTTGATCCCATTTAATAATGGGACAGAAGCAGCTGTCCTGAGTGTTGCACGTTAGTGTTTAACTGTGCAAACATCACTCTTTAACTCTGAAGAATTTATCAGGCCCTTTACCTTGCATGATCTTAGACTACTCTGTTCTCATGAATACTAAGACATTTAGGCCTGGTTTCACAGACAGGTTTTAGATTAAGCCAGGATTAGGCCTTAGTTCAATTAGGACATTTAAGTAGATTTTATAAATGCACCTTAGAAAACAACATTATTGGTGTGTATCTTGAGACAAAACAATGGCACTGACATTTTAAGATATGTCAGTGCAAGTTGCTTTCAGTTAAAACAGCTCAAACATGCATTTTAGCCTGAGACTAGGCTTAAGCCTTGTCTGTGAAACCGGGGGATAGATTCCATCAAAGATTTCACATCCCCCTTGAGATATTTTGAATGCAAATTCCTAAAAAATATTTGTATCTTTGATATTTCAGCTGCACGATTATGTGTGGGTGGCAGAAATCACCCCTGATCCCTTGTGTCATTTTAAATTTGTCTTTGTCTCACTTTAAAATGTCATAGGTTCCCTTTTACATACAATGAAAATGCATGGTGAGCACTGGCTCAGTTCAGTTGCAGTTTTGCTTTGTTTATTACAAAAATAATTATGCATTAGTTTTGGATTTGAACTCGGGCCCTCTTGTACACTTAACAAAAATTATAATACTAGACTAATGCATCTAACTTTAACCATGAATTAATGCATATTAGTGCACCCGTATTGTAAAGTGTTACCAAAAATGCTTCCGTATTTGGTACACTGTTGTCGTGTAAACATACCCTTAATTACAAGGTGGCACCAGTGGCAGCCCAGGCCTAAATGAGAAAAGATGAGACCAAAGAACAAAAACACTTTCTTTCCATTAACTAATGCACAGATAACCATGAGTTAATGTATAACTCATGAAGAACTAAATCATTTTTTAATGATTACTGCATCAGCAACTAATGAGGATTCTATATGATTAATAGATTAAGTAATATATGAATTGGGTGCAATGTACCATGGGTGCAGCAGGCGCAATGATATTACGCAACTTCCGTCAACATAACCAACGTGACAACCTGCTTGCACAGGGAGCGTGCTGGGGACTATTTTCAGGTGCTGTGTAATATCATTGCACCGCTGCACCCATGGTACGGCAGCAAAGTTCCTTGATTATTACGCAGGAATGAGAGTATAGTGCCTAGCCATATCGGCCTAGAAAATCACAACTTTTCATTTTCCGTCGGTCTTAGTACACGATGTAACTACAGAAGAGTCAAGTTTTAAATAGGAAAAATATCGAAACTCTTTGGTCATTTTTTTGAGCGAGATGCTAACGGTCTAATTAGATTCAATGATCTATGCTAAGCTATGCTAAAAGTGCTACCGCCAGACCCGGAGTTCGGCTGAATGGATTCGAAAACGGTAAAACTCAACTGTTTAACTCTAGGGCGTGTTAATAAATAGTGGCGTGTTCCTTTAAAGCAGACAACTGGAAGTTGAAATGCATGCCTTCAACCACTGTGGTAATTAACATATGAATTTACACTATTAGTTAATATAATATGTTATTAGGGAATTAATACAATATGACACATTTAACTAATAACAATTGAATGATTACTTAATCTATTAATCATATAGAATCCTCATTAGTTGCTGATGCAGTAATCATTAATAAATGGTTTAGTTCTTCATGAGTCATACATTAACTCATGATTATCTGTGCATTAGTTAAACATGAATTAATGCATATTAGTGCACCCGTATTGTAAAGTTTTACCAAGTTTTTCCTTTGCATTTTTCGTGTACAGACGCCAACATTGTCAGAAAAATCCCACTCACATGGATCCGCGAAAACTAACAACGCTGTATTATGCATGCCAGGCCAGTAGTTGGCGATAGACTGAACACGTAATAGGTATGCGCATGACGTCACCGCTTTCACAAATTTGCATTTTTGTAGTTTACACGGAGACTTGCACATTGAAACCAGTTTTCAAAAGTTTTCATTTACACGCTGTTGTCATGTAAATGAACGGCCAAAACTTATAAAACGTTTTCTGTTTTCAGTTGATAATGGTGTCGTGTAAACGCACCCTAAATTTGCTCATGATGCCCCTGCATACAGGTGAGGAAAACAGGTAGAACTGAGATTTTCTAGACACACTATTTTAAAGAAAGCAGTATGGATTCTCTGAACAGCATGCAAATTTTCTGTATGCATGTAATACTCTGATGTGCAATATACAAACAGAGCTGCGTGGGAAAACTGTATCCCACAATGAAATGCACTCGACCTTCCATCCATTGTGACAAATGAACTGGAAGCTATGTCATCTTTAACATCTCCTTCTTGACCCATTATTTGATCTGACTGCCAAAAAAAAAAATTAAAATTAAAAATTAAAAATCTCAAAATAGCAGTTTCAACTTCTGAGATGATTACTGAATTAAGCATGCAGCATGATGAGTCATGTGAAATCAATGTAGTGTGCTGCTGTTTGAAATGTTTATGGTTGCATACGTCATACTTTCGCATACTATTTTTTTTTATTGACTACAGGTGCAGTGGAACCAGTTGTGCTTCAATCTCTTCCAAAGCCTATTGAGATGCGTTTGTATGCATTATATATTAAGTATATATTAAGTGTTTGCTGCCAAAAAGCTCTTTTTTGTTTGTTTCATCTGACCATAGAACGTTGGAACTTCAAACGAGACGGGTTCTATGGTCAGATGAAACAAAAAAATTGGCTTTTTTGGCAGCAAACACTTAAGATGGGTTTGGTGCACACAGGGATAAAAAATTACCCCATGTGTAAAATGAAATACTCTGCTGTATCTTTAATGCTGTGGGCCTAATTTTCTGCCAGAGGTCCTGGACATCTTGTTCATGTACATGGCATCATGGATTCGAACAAAAATACCAACAGATAGCCTGTGCTAGAAATCTTATAATTGGCCATGGTTGGATCTTCCAACAGGACAGTGATCCAAAAACAAACATCAAAATCAAAAAAAAAATGGGTCACTGAGCACAAAACCATGCAATGGCCATCCCAGTCCCTGTCCTGAACCCTATAGAAAATGAGTGGGCTGAACTGAAGAGAAGGAGCGCCAACATGGATCTGGGAATCTGAAGGATCTGGAGAGATTCTGTATGGAGGAATGGTCTCTGATCTCTTGTCAGGTGTTCTCCAAACTCATCAGGCATTATAGGAGAAGACTCAGAGCTGTTACAGTGGGGAGAACAAGTATTTGATACACTGCCGATTTTGCAGGTTTTCCTACTTACAAAGCATGTAGAGGTCTGTAATTTTTATCATAGGTACACTTCAACTGTGAGAGACGGAATCTAAAACAAAAATACAGAAAATCACATTGTATGATTTTTAAATAGTTAATTTGCATTTTATTGCATGACATAAGTATTTGATCACTTACCAACCAGTAAGAATTCCGGCTCTCACAGACCTGTTAGTTTTTCTTTAAGAAGCCCTCCTGTTCTCCACTCATTACCTGTATTAACTGCACCTGTTTGAACTCGTTACCTGTATAAAAGACACCTGTCCACCCACTCAATCAAACAGACTCCAACCTCTCCACAATGGCCAAGACCAGAGAGCTGTGTAAGGACATCAGGGATAGAATTGTAGACCTGCACAAGGCTGGGATGGGCTACAGGACAATAGGCAAGCAGCTTGGTGAGAAGGCAACAACTGTTGGTGCAATTATTAGACAATGGAAGAAGTTCAAGATGATGGTCAATCTCCCTCGGTCTGGGGCACCATGCAAGATCTCACCTCGTGGGGCATCAATGATCATGAGGAAGGTGAGGGATCAGCCCAGAATTACACGGCAGGACCTGGTCAATGACCTGAAGAGAGCTGGGACCACAGTCTCAAAGAAAACCATTAGTAACACACTACGCCGTCATGGATTAAAATCCTGCAGCGCATGCAAGGTCCCCCTGCTCAAGCCAGCGCATGTCCAGGCCCATCTGAAGTTTGCCAATGACCATCTGGATGATCCAGAGGAGGAATGGGAGAAGGTCATGTGGTCTGATGAGACAAAAATAGAGCTTTTTGGTCTAAACTCCACTCGCCATGTTTGGAGGAAGAAGAAGGATGAGTACAACCCCAAGAACACCATCCCAACCGTGAAGCATGGAGGTGGAAACATCATTCTTTGGGGATGCTTTTCTGCAAAGGGGACAGGACGACTGCACCGTATTGAGGGGAGGATGGATGGGGCCATGTATCGCGAGATCTTGGCCAACAACCTCCTTCCCTCAGTAAGAGCATTGAAGATGGGTCGTGGCTGGGTCTTCCAGCATGACAACGACCCGAAACACACAGCCAGGGCAACTAAGGAGTGGCTCCGTAAGAAGCATCTCAAGGTCCTGGAGTGGGCTAGCCAGTCTCCAGACCTGAACCCAATAGAAAATCTTTGGAGGGAGCTGAAAGTCCGTATTGCCCAGCGACAGCCCCGAAACCTGAAGGATCTGGAGAAGGTCTGTATGGAGGAGTGGACCAAAATCCCTGCTGCAGTGTGTGCAAACCTGGTCAAGAACTACAGGAAACGTATGATCTCTGTAATTGCAAACAAAGGTTTCTGTACCAAATATTAAGTTCTGCTTTTCTGATGTATCAAATACTTATGTCATGCAATAAAATGCAAATTAATTACTTAAAAATCATACAATGTGATTTTCTGGATTTTTGTTTTAGATTCCGTCACTCACAGTTGAAGAGTACCTATGATAAAAATTACAGACTTCTACATGCTTTGTAAGTGGGCAAACCTGCAAAATCGGCAGTGTATCATATACTTGTTCTCCCCACTGTATACTATATACACTCACCTAAAGGATTATTAGGAACACCTGTTCAATTTCTCATTAATGCAATTATCTAATCAACCAATTACATGGCAGTTGCTTCAATGCATTTAGGGGTGTGGTCCTGGTCAAGACAATCTCCTGAACTCCAAACTGAATGTCAGAATGGGAAAGAAAGGTGATTTAAGCAATTTTGAGCGTGGCATGGTTGTTGGTGCCAGACGGGCCGGTCTGAGTATTTCACAATCTGCTCAGTTACTGGGATTTTCACGCACAACCATTTCTAGAGTTTACAAAGAATGGTGTGAAAAGGGAAAAACATCCAGTATGCGGCAGTCCTGTGGCCGAAAATGCCTTGTTGATGCTAGAGGTCAGAGGAGAATGGGCCGACTGATTCAAGCTGATAGAAGAGCAACTTTGACTGAAATAACCACTCGTTACAACCGAGGAATGCAGCAAAGCATTTGTGAAGCCACAACACGCACAACCTTGAGGCGGATGGGCTACAACAGCAGAAGACCCCACCGGGTACCACTCATCTCCACTACAAATAGGAAAAAGAGGCTACAATTTGCACGAGCTCACCAAAATTGGACAGTTGAAGACTGGAAAAATGTTGCCTGGTCTGATGAGTCTCGATTTCTGTTGAGACATTCAGATGGTAGAGTCAGAATTTGGCGTAAACAGAATGAGAACATGGATCCATCATGCCTTGTTACCACTGTGCAGGCTGGTGGTGGTGGTGTAATGGTGTGGGGGATGTTTTCTTGGCACACTTTAGGCCCCTTAGTGCCAATTGGGCATCGTTTAAATGCTACGGCCTACCTGAGCATTGTTTCTGACCATGTCCGTCCTTTTATGACCACCATGTACCCATCCTCTGATGGTTACTTCCAGCAGGATAATGCACCATGTCACAAAGCTTGAATCATTTCAAATTGGTTTCTTGAACATGACAATGAGTTCACTGTACTAAAATGGCCCCCACAGTCACCCGATCTCAACCCAATAGAGCATCTTTGGGATGTGGTGGAACGGGAGCTTCGTGCCCTGGATGTGCATCCCACAAATCTCCATCAACTGCAAGATGCTATCCTATCAATATGGGCCAACATTTCTAAAGAATGCTTTCAGCACCTTGTTGAATCAATGCCACGTAGAATTAAGGCAGTTCTGAAGGCGAAAGGGGGTCAAACACAGTATTAGTATGGTGTTCCTAATAATCCTTTAGGTGAGTGTATATATTAAGCAGAACTTAATATTTGGTACAGAAACCTTTGTTTGCAATTACAGAGATCATACGTTTCCTGTAGTTCTTGACCAGGTTTGCACACACTGCAGCAGGGATTTTGGCCCACT
Organism: Coreius guichenoti; assembly: GCA_039654105.1. Taxonomy (NCBI): domain Eukaryota; kingdom Metazoa; phylum Chordata; class Actinopteri; order Cypriniformes; family Gobionidae; genus Coreius; species Coreius guichenoti. Next base: position 32,575,328 of record CM077173.1, read on the forward strand.
CCTCCATACAGACCTTCTCCAGATCCTTCAGGTTTCGGGCTGTCGCTGGGCAATACGGACTTTCAGCTCCCTCCAAAGATTTTCTATTGGGTTCAGGTCTGGAGACTGGCTAAGCCACTCCAGGACCTTGAGTTGCTTCTTACGGAGCCACTCCTTAGTTGCCCTGGCTGTGTGTTTCGGGTCGTTGTCATGCTGGAAGACCCAGCCACGACCCATCTTCAATGCTCTTACTGAGGGAAGGAGGTTGTTGGCCAAGATCTCGCGATACATGGCCCCATCCATCCTCCCCTCAATATGGTGCAGTCGTCCTGTCCCCTTTGCAGAAAAGCATCCCCAAAGAATGATGTTTCCACCTCCATGCTTCTCGGTTAGGATGGTGTTCTTGGGGTTGTACTCATCCTTCTTCTTCCTCCAAACTTGACGAGTGGAGTTTAGACCAAAAAGCTCTATTTTTGTCTCATCAGACCACATGACCTTCTCCCATTCCTCCTCTGGATCATCCAGATGGTCATTGGCAAACTTCAGATGGGCCTGGACATGCGCTAGCTTAAGCAGTGGGACCTTGCGTGAGCTGCAGGATTTTAATCCATGACGGCGTAGTGTGTTACTAATGGTTTTCTTTGAGACTGTGGTCCCAGCTCTCTTCAGGTCATTGACCAGGTCCTGCCGTGTAGTTCTGGGCTGATCCCTCACCTTCCTCATGATCATTGATGCCCCACGAGGTGAGATCTTGCATGGTGCCCCAGACCGAGGGAGATTGACCGTCATCTTGAACTTCTTCCATTTTCTAATAATTGCGCCAACAGTTGTTGCCTTCTCACCAAACTGCTTGCCTATTGTCCTGTAGCCCATCCCAGCCTTGTGCAGGTCTACAATTGTATCCTTGATGTCCTTACATAGCTCTCTGGTCTTGGCCATTGTGGAGAGGTTGGAGTCTGTTTGATTGAGTGTGTGGACAGGTGTCTTTTATACAGGTAACGAGTTCAAACAGGTGCAGTTAATACAGGTAATGAGTGGAGAACAGGAGGGCTTCTTAAAGAAAAACTAACAGGTCTGTGAGAGCCGGAATTCTTACTGGTTGGTAGGTGATCAAATACTTATGTCATGCAATAAAATGCAAATTATTTATTTAAAAATCATACAATGTGATTTTCTGAATTTTTGTTTTAGATTCCGTCACTCACAGTTGAAGAGTACCTATAATAAAAATTACAGACTTCTACATGCTTTGTAAGTAGGAAAACCTGCAAAATCGGCAGTGTATCAAATACTTGTTCTCCCCACTGTATATCATCAACAAATCCAATTTGTTTCAATCTCATACATTTTAGCTAATTGAATATTGATTGTTCCACAGCTAGCCATAATTTAACCATTTTCATACTTTTTATATTCTAAGCAATTTGAATAAATGCATTTTTAAATAAAATTAAATAAATCAAATAGGTATATAGGTAATGATAATCTATGCTGCAAGTGCAGAAAACTTACCTCAAAAATCTAATTATAAATGGACTATTTTACCCATCTTATTTATGAATTCTATACAGTCATGTGAAAAAAACAAAAGTACACCCTCTTTGAAATGCCTTTGATTAACTGATCATCAGTGAGTGTTTCCAACTCTAAAAAACAGAAGTTTTGGCAGTTTGTTGGTCTAGAGCATTCAGGTGTGTGTTAACACAAAGCCAAGGAGGAATGACATCAGCAATGATCTTAGAGAAGAAATTGTTGCTGCCATCAATCTTAGAAGGGTTATACGGGCATTTCCAATACAATATGAAGTCCATTATTCTACAATGAGGAATATTATTTACAAGTGGAAAACATTCAAGACAGTTGCCAATCATCCCAAGAGTGAACGTCCCAGCAAATTCAACCCAAGGTCAGACCGTGCAATGCTCAGAGAAATCACAAAACACCCAAGAGCCACACCTCAGACTCTACAGGCCTCAGTTTACATATTAAAGTTCATGACAGTATTAGAAAAAGACTGAACAAGTATGGCTTGTTTGGAAGGGTTTCCAGGAGAAAGCTTCTCTCTAAAAAGAACATGGCAGCACAGCTTAGGTTTGCAAAGTTGCATCTGAACAAACCACAAGACTTCTGGAACAAGGTCCTTTGGACAGACGAGACCAAAGTGGAGATGCTTGGCCAAAAATCACAGCGCCACATGAGGGGTGATGATTTGGAGCCACAGGACCTAGGCACCTTGGCCTCCTCTGTATACCAAAGTATTCTAGAGTCAAATGTGAGGCCATCGGTCCGACAGCTAAAGCTTGGCTGAAATTGAATAATGCAACAGGACAATGATCCCAAGCACACCAGCAAATCTATAACAGAATGGCTGAAAAAGAAAAGAGTCAAGGTGTTGCAATGGCCCAGTGATAGTCCAGACCTCAACCTGATTGAAATGTTGTGGCGGGACCTTAGGAGAGCTGTGCATAAACAAATGCCCGCAAACCTCAATGAACTGTAGCAACGTTGCAAAGAAGAGTGGGCCAAAATTTCTCCAGAACGACGTGAGAGACTCAAAAAAATGAATGCTTCAAGTTATTGCTGCTAAAGGTGGTACAAGCTATTGAATCATGGGGTGTACTTAGTTTTTCCACACATGGTTTCTCCATTTTGCCTTTATTTTTGTTAAATAAATAATGACACTGTGTAATATGCCATGTGTTGTTGTTCATCTGAGGTAGTATTTACCGAATTTTGAGACCTGCTAAGGGCCAGATTTTTTTTTTTTTTAATTATGTCCTGATACATAAAACCATAGTATTCAAAGAGGGTGTACTTTCTTTTTCACATGACTGTACATAAAATGAGATGTAATGCTTATTAGAGCACTGTTTTTAGCTTGGTAACCTCTATTCAAATCTAAAATATGTATGAGTGGAGTAGGCAAGTAGAGCGCACCATTTGAGTTAGGATGCTCCCTTAAAAGGTAGCTCTCTATGTAGACAGTAGACAGCTTACTAGGTTTTGGAACAGAGCCCAAATCTCTGAGTATATTCAATGTAAGTGCATGTTTCTAGTGCTAAAGTTGCTTGGGCTATGATATATCAGCCTCTCAGTGTAGCACCAGTTAGTGCTCTGTGTGGAAAGATGCAACGCTGAACCTGTCTGATATACCTGGGCCAGGTAAAACAAAGAACTCATGCTCATGGTGATAAAACAGACTGCTGAAGTGCAGAGGAGACAGATTTGTAAACATTGACTGTGGGAGAGTGAAAGAATGGCAACTTGGCATGTTTAACGGGAACCCTCGGGGCAAAAACTGGTTGGATCAAGGCTGATTAAATGTTTGACGTAGCTTCAATTTCAGCTGTCATGAGCTTGGCAGTGGTATGGCTCAGTCTCGTTTGGGTCCGCAGAGCTGTGATATTGAGTGACTGGTTTGGACCTGGACACCAACATTCATCAGAACATGGGCCAAATGTTAGTCTATATTCCAAATCATCTGAAGTCAAATGAGAGCTTTGTGTGAGAAACAGTCCAAAAATTAAATTGTTATTCACTGATAATCTTCCCTTCACAGGTCATGTCAAGTTTAATGCCAATCGCCATGTGTGTCATGTGAATTATTGTGTCTGTGCAAGTTTAAATATGTGGAAGTGCAAATAAGCACTGTATCCCTGCACATTCACACTGTAAAAAAATTAATTTTTTTTTTTTTTTTTTTACGTTTTCAACCTGTGTTGTTTGAGCATGAAAAGGGTCTGCAAAGTTACAAAGCACAGTCACTCCAAATGGACTTATTCTATATATTAGTAAGCACTATTTCTGAACTCCCTGAAATGCCTCGATTATAGTCTTGAGTTTTCTTCCGCGAACAAACACGTCACAATATTCCTCATTTAAATAATTATTACCCAAGGCATACGCAAAAAAGGGGGGGAGGCCTAGTTAAGTTGTGTTAGTAGTGTCTTGAAATTAACAGCTATGGTAATTTCTGAAACACGCTGGAAGCGGTTGACCAATCACAACACACTGGTCCAGCTGACCAATCAGAGCACATTGCACTTTTCAGAAGGAGGGGGCTTCATAGAGACAGGAACTAAACAGGGGTGCGTTTACCATACAACGATGTAACTCTGATTAACTACCATAGTTGAAGAAATCAACTAGTCACGACTGTTTCCCGAAACAGTATTGTCGCAAATTTCCGCTCAACCGCGTTGGATAATGATGTCACGCAGGTGGTAGAGTAATAACTTATTTTAATGAATCCGCTTGAGATCGAATTAATACTAGATTTTTTGCTATAAATTACAGACATGGCATCTGGGGACTAATTCTAATTTTTTTTCAGTTATTTTGCTTTATTTCCAGATTCAGTCATAGGCTCGTTCTTTCATACTAAAGCACGTACGCACATGCGCACTCTTCAAAAATGGCACTTCAAATCTCTTCACCAACTAAAAGAACTTTGTATTTATTCAAAATAAAAGATATAGACTGTAATGAATGTCAGCTTACTTGTTTTGCTCGAGATAAGGATTTATTAAGTCCATATGTCATGCAAATAAGAAACTATGCTTGTATCCACAGGTCGTTCCAACCACACAACTTTGCGATGCTGTTTGCGAATGTTCGTTGGAACTATGATTTCAGGAAACACCATCTTGTTGAAGAATGCTGGTAACGACGGAACTTGCGACCATAGTTGGCTAACGATGCTTTTGGGAAACGCACCCCTGAGCGTTACTGATAGACTGGGAAGAGAGGAGCTGCAACAATGTGAAACATAGTGTTTTTTTGAGCATTCAAGATTCATTCTAGACCTTGAAAAAGGGGATAATAGTCCCCTTCAAAAGTAAGTGTTCGTGCTTAAAAAAACTGAAAAACTTGAAAACTTTGATATTTGAGTTACCCCAACAAGTTAAATCTAATTTTTAAGTTGTCGCTAATTGTAACAATATTTTTTTACAGAGTGTAGCTTAAAGAGTAGAGGCACTAAAGACATCAAAGTCATGGGTTTTATTCCCATATGCATGAACTGATAAAATGTTACCTTAAATGCAATGAAAATCGCTTTGAATAAAAGTGTGCCAAATGCATAAATGTAAAGCAGGGGTGTCCAAACTTGGTCCTGGAGGGCCACTGCCCTGCAGAGTTTAGCTCCAATTTGCCTCAAAACACCTGCCTGGAATTTTCTAGTATGCCTAGTAAGACCTTGATTAGCTGTTTCAGGTGTGTTTCATTGGGGTTGGAGCTAAACTCTGTTGGACAGTGGCCCTCCAGGAGCAGGATTGGATGTCCCTGATGTAAAGATACAGCAGAAGGTAAGATTTTGGGTTAATAACTGCACTGCAAAACTGCAGTTATGAACCGCTTGTGTGATTTACCCATGAAAACGTAGTCTAGGTTGTTTTGTCTTGAGTAGTTTTGTTCTATTTTTGAGGAATGAGGGAATGTCACACAACCTGTCCATGTTGGTATTTGTCTAATTTAATGATTCAGCTACAGTGGGGAGAACAAGTATTTGATACACTGACGTTTTTCCAGGTTTGTCCGCTTACAAAGCATGTAGAGGTCTGTAATTTTTATCATAGGTACACTTCAACTGTGAGAGACGGAATCTAAAACAAAAATACATTATAAAATCACATTGTATGATTTTTAAATAATTAATTTGTATTTTATTGCATGACATAAGTATTTGATCACCTATCAACCAGTAAGAATTCCGGCTCTCACAGACCTGTTAGTTTTTCTTTAAGAAGCCCTCCTGTTCTCCACTCATTACCTGTATGGCAGTACATTGAACTCGTTACCTGTATAAAAGACACCTGTCCACACACTCAATCAAACAGACTCCAACCTCTCCACAATGGCCAAGACCAGAGAGCTGTGTAAGGACATCAGGGATAAAACTGTAGACCTGCACAAGGCTGGGATGGGCTACAGGACCCATTTTTACCTATGACCCATTTTTACTTTTCCAACCGACCAGTAGAAAACCACATCACCTTATGTGAGGAGAAGTAAGATGAACTAAAACTTGTTGGACTTGATTGCAGCATCTTTTTGGTTTTTGGGAACAAATGCACAACAATACCATGCAACGTTTTACAGCTCATTCTTTTTTGCTGACCAGAAAAGTCTAACCCAATTTATCATCTCCGCAACATATGTTCCATCTGTTCCATTGGTTCGTTAGAAGCAAACTAAGCTCTTAACTGTTTCATTAGCATTGCAAGCTTGTGGAACTGTTCACTTTCCCACAGTCTCCGGCTACGCCTGTGCTGGCGTGAACTTTCTGTCAGGTAGCATGGGCCTCTGGAGGAACACATTACATAATCCTTTCCCCACCGATGGAAAAAAAGAATGCCTGAAGTATGAGATGGAGGGACTAATTATTCTGCAATATCACACTGGAATCTGTACTGAAGCAGGGTCGGCGCAAATGTGGCCTCGATTTCCCAGCAATTGAACAAGGTTGAATTCAGTGCATCACTCAAAGAGGGTAAGCGCTCATTCTAGGAATATTCGTATCTTTCTCTATATTCCAAGATGAAGAAAAAAATAATTCAATTCAAGTCATAAAGTGAATTTTATACACAGCTCTGCTAAAAAAAAGTCACTGTTTGAATTTAAATTATTAAGCGTCTATGATTGGATCATTATTGCAGTGATTATTATGTTTCTAGCATGTTATATGTTTGGTAACAGTTCTTCTAAACCCTAATTGATGGAGTGTGTAGCTTTTCATTTCTTAAACAACCATGTAGGAAGACACATCATGGCCATATTCCAGGATGACAATGTCAAGATCCATCAGGCTCAAATTGTGAAAGAATGAGGATGGAGCATGAAGAATCATTTTCACCTCTGAGTCCAGACCTTAAATTCACTGAAAGTCTTTGGGATGTGCTGGAGGAGACTTCACAGAGTGCTCAACTCTTGCATTGTCAACACAAGATCATCACAAGATCCAAAAATTGATGCATCTCTTGATGGAAATAAATGTTGTGATGTTATTTCCATCAAGAGGTGCATCAATTTTTGGTCAAGATCTTGTAGTGTAGGCCTATGCACTTTTGTGCAAGAACTTTTTGCATTGCATTGGATCACTTGATGTCCAATGTTAAATCTGTATCCTTAAGCAAACCCAGCTGAGAATCAAGTTCAACATTACTTGCCATGCTTGGGTAATTTTGTGGACCTGTCAGCTTACATTATATGTTTTCTCTCATTTTTGTGTATGTGTTTATTTGTGTGTTATTGCCAACATGTTTCTAAGAGTTCATTTATATATTTTTTCTCTTTATTTCTTTCAGACCTGCTCCATGTGCATCGCTGTAAGAGGTCAGGTACATCAAAAACGACATGTTAACACACCGTCTAGATACAGCCCAAAAAAAGCAAAGAAGCATTTCAACTATTTGTGGAGAGCTTTCAGAATGGAAGTGGAACAATACGATAGCCTGAGGGGAAAATAAGTGATCATGCTGGTATGTTTAGATTAGACAGAAAGGAAGCCATCATTGTCGTTGTCAGATTTCTGTTTTTTTAATACTTTGCTGAGCTTTGACATTCTACCCTGTTCTAATCTGTTAGAGCCTAAACCTCTGTCTCTATCTCTCTCAAGCAGTGGATTCTCATGATGATGTGTGTAGTGTGAAAGTTTGTGTAATATATATCCGCTTTTAGAGATTTTTTTCTTTTTTAAAACTTCCTCTCTTACATCATTACATCTTAATGGTGGGCGTAGAACGGTTGCAATGGTTGTGGGTTGCGACGTGCGCCGTGTGATTCATGAAGTGGTAAAGACCGAGCTGCCAGTTTTGAGAGAGGAGGCCAAGCTTTATTAATAAGAGACAAGGCGCGCTTCCCTTAACATGTGCCAACATGCGAGTGCATTACCTCCTCGGCTGGCTATGGCAGAGATGTGAGTTGCATTCCACTACCCACAAAAACCCTTGTCTCTGAGCACAGAGAGGCATTAGAGAGAAGGGCCAGTTTGGAAAGGATTTCATTTCAGGTTTTAATAGCTTGTCAGTGGTTTCTTAGAAGCTGCTATGTGGTTAGTTTGTGGTTTCTCGGTGGTTACTCTTGTAAAACTATATGAATCATGGGTCTTTGTTAATAGCCGAGAGACTATTTATCAATCTTGATCTACTAACTGGCAGTCCAAGAGTAGGGCTCGACAATAAGGATGGCTCAAGGCCAGTGTTGAAAGTGTTTTGGGCCATTTGACAAAACTGGCATCACTCTATTAGTTCTTAACTACATCTTAAGTTTGGGGTTTTATTCCTTGCAATCTTAAACATGTTTTTTTTTTTTTTTACATTATATTTTGAATATTGTTGTAGATAATTCTGTTGAATTTAACACATCACTAAGGTAGCTCTTGTCTAGCTGGCTAACATGTTTTGAACGATTTATGATAGTCTTGGAAGCATCAAACAAAACAACAGTGCTGGGTAGATTACTTGCAAATTGTAGTTTGTTACTGATTACAAATTGGGGGAGAACAAGTATTTGATACACTGCCGATTTTGCAGGTTTGCCCACTTACAAAGCATGTAGAAGTCTGTAATTTTTATCATAGGTACTCTTCAACTGTGAGTGACGGAATCTAAAACAAAAATCCAGAAAATCACATTGTATGATTTTTAAGTAATTTGCATTTTATTGCATGACATAAGTATTTGATACATCAGAAAAGCAGAACTTAATATTTGGTACAGAAACCTTTGTTTGCAATTACAGAGATCATACGTTTCCTGTAGTTCTTGACCAGGTTTGCACACACTGCAGCAGGGATTTTGGCCCACTCCTCCATACAGACCTTCTCCAGATCCTTCAGGTTTCGGGGCTGTCGCTGGGCAATACGGACTTTCAGCTCCCTCCAAAGATTTTCTATTGGGTTCAGGTCTGGAGACTAGCTAGGCCACTCCAGGACCTTGAGATGCTTCTTACGGAGCCACTCCTTAGTTGCCCTGGCTGTGTGTTTCGGGTCGTTGTCATGCTGGAAGACCCAGCCACGACCCATCTTCAATGCTCTTACTGAGGGAAGGAGGTTGTTGGCCAAGATCTCACGATACATGGCCCCATCCATCCTCCCCTCAATACGGTGCAGTCGTCCTGTCCCCATTGCAGAAAAGCATCCCCAAAGAATGATGTTTCCACCTCCATGCTTCACGTTTGGGATGGTGTTCTTGGGGTTGTACTCATTCTTCTTCTTCCTCCAAACACGGCGAGTGGAGTTTAGACCAAAAAGCTCTATTTTTGTCTCATCAGACCACATGACCTTCTCCCATTCCTCCTCTGGATCATCCAGATGGTCATTGGCAAACTTCAGACGGGCCTGGACATGCGCTGGCTTGAGCAGGGGGACCTTGCGTGCGCTGCAGGATTTTAATCCATGACGGCGTAGTGTGTTGCTAATGGTTTTCTTTGAGACTGTGGTCCCAGCTCTCTTCAGGTCATTGACCAGGTCCTGCCGTGTAGTTCTGGACTGATCCCTCACCTTCCTCATGATCATTGATGCCCCACGAGGTGAGATCTTGCATGGTGCCCCAGACCGAGGGAGATTGACCGTCATCTTGAACTTCTTCCATTTTCTAATAATTGCGCCAACAGTTGTTGCCTTCTCACCAAGCTGCTTGCCTATTGTTCTGTAGCCCATCCCAGCCTTGTGCAGGTCTACAATTTTATCCCTGATGTCCTTACACAGCTCTCTGGTCTTGGCCATTGTGGAGAGGTTGGAGTCTGTTTGATTGAGTGTGTTGACAGGTGTCTTTTATACAGGTAACGAGTTCAAACAGGTGCAGTTAATACAGGTAATGAGTGGAGAACAGGAGGGCTTCTTAAAGAAAAACTAACAGGTCTGTGAGAGCCGGAATTCTTACTGGTTGGTAGGTGATCAAATACTTATGTCATGCAATAAAATGCAAATTAATTATTTAAAAATCATACAATGTGATTTTCTGGATTTTTGTTTTAGATTCCGTCACTCACAGTTGAAGTGTACCTATGATAAAAATTACAGACTTCTACATGCTTTGTAAGTGGGCAAACCTGCAAAATCGGCAGTGTATCAAATACTTTTTCTCCCCACTGTAGATAGATGCAAGTGTGTTGTTAAATTATGGAAAAATTAACTTAAAATCTCAGGGGTATCCAAGTAAATAGTATAGGTCAAAGGGGTTTGTCTGACAAAAAAGTTTCGGAATCATTGCATTACATGAACAAACAATAATAATCATGTAAACAGCAATGACATTACACATTCAAAGTTTTCCAGGTTTGAAATATTTTTGTCCAGACTTTTGTCCATATCAATAATTAGTGAAGGTCACTGGATATGATGAAGACATAGTGTTTCACAGCTATATATTAACAGTGTTTACTAACTATTATAACTATAGTAATCTATAATAATTATTCATCTCATACATGGTGTAATTGAGAGGTGCTTTTGTCCCCAAATTTAGAAGCATCACACATTTATTTACATGACATTTACATGGCCATTCTATATTGTGAAAAATAGTCAAAGCTAAACGGTTTGACACACAATAGGATTTTTTTTTTAAAAAAGGAAAATGTAAAAAAGTAAAAATGAATTATAAATAATTTAATCAATGAATTATAAATAATTTAATGCCATTGTGTTAATAATATGGGTCACACTTTAGAATTTAGAAGGTCCAATTCTCACTATTAACTTACTATAAACTACGACTTTTGCCTCAATAACCTCCTAATTACTGCTTATTAATAGTTAGTAAGGTAGTTGTTAAATTTAGGTATTGGGTAGGATTAGGTATCTAAAATATGGTCATGCAGAATAAGGCATTAATATGTGCTTTAAGTACTAATAAACAGCCGATATCCTTGTAATATGCATGCTAATAACTAGTGAGAATTGGACCCTAAACTAAAGTGTTACCATAAATCATGTAATCCATAAAAAGTAACTGTAATCTGGTTATGAGCAAATTTTAAAGTTATATTTTTGGAATCTGATTAAATAATCCAGATACTACCAGCACTGCAAATCAGTAATGTTTCGCTCTGCATTCTGTAATTTTTCCAGCAAAAGCTATATGAATTCATAAGCTACATTATAGGGTTATAGTTCTAATAAAAAATTAGCTATCGGCTGTTATTAAAACCTAATAAATTCTTTATTTGTTAGTTTATTATGATTTGTAATCATAAAAATAATAATAATTTTATTATTAGTATTATTATTATTACTTTGTTATTAAGATATGTTTACATTCAATGAAAGTTATAAATATACATATTTGTATAAATATACACCCAAAATATTGCTAAACCAGTGATAATTTTGACAGCACTTGCCCAATCTGACAAGCATTAAAAAAAATTTGATACATGTAAGACACATGTAAAGGAACTAAACCTACACGTTAAACCTGATTAATATCTTAATTGTGTTATCCAGACCTGTGGTAGCAGTTTCTGAGAGGAAGTACTCTAATATTGTTATGTTAATTGCTATCTGTGTTATCCTGATTCATTCACCTCCAAAATGAGCTGTTATGAGAGCGGGACCAAAAGTCCATATATTTACCTATAAAGACCTCTTTAGCCTTTGAAATTCATCCTGCATTACTGCGAACGATTTTGTTTTAGTGTTTTCCAGATACATTAGCCAGCTTTTGAAATGGTGAAACTAAAAAGGGCCATTTGTCACCCCTAAGCATCTCCTGAGTGAAATAAAGTGAGCGATATTTGTACAGATTGCAATCCCAGTGGTTTCTGGCGTTTCTGCACTTCAAACATGCTCGGCCCAGGGTCGCATGGGGCACCTGTAGCTCTCGGAGAATGATGGGATGAGGTTTGGTGTTTTTTCCTTCCTGACTGAGTTCTGGAGACCCTTATCGAGATTAATTGAACCCATTTGCAGCTAAATGGTGTGTGACAGGCCATATGATTTGCAGGCTTTTTGTTCCAATGCAACGTCCTCTATCTATCTTTACAACTTGGCCAGGTTGATCCCGACAACCTGAGACTTACCATACGAAGAGTGAAATGAGAAGACCGCAGAACTACGAATCAGACAAAATAATCATTGTAGGCTTGAAGTGGGAATGAAGTCATACATAAACTCCTGGTGTGGATTACCTTTTGTTGAGGAAGAACATTTGAGCTTAATTTACTACAGTATTTACTAAATGCAAAACTCTTGTTGAAGCTTAGCGATTAGTGCACACAGTTCTGGCATGCAGCTAATTTCTCAACCTCATTCACCCTGCCTTCTCAATTTCCAATGTACCTCGCAAAATAAAATGCAAATAAATTAATATAAAACTCCTTGTGAGAAATCAGGCCAAACAAGTGTGTGATACAAAATGTGTGAATGTATTACTGAAATAACTTTGCTGTGAAATAAATTCAGAAGAGGCGGACCGTGATCCCTAATTACCACATTAAGCCGTGTTGCTTTGGAGAAAGCAGGGTGGTTTTATTGTAGTGCACTGACCGTCAAGGCCTTCCCCTTCAACACACTTTCAACCAATAAACTATTATATAGACCATTAAAATGGCCTTCAATTGAAGTAGAACCTTTCATCTAATCAGCAGTGTTTCTGTAGCATCTTCAGGCTTCATAGTCTCACACAGCCTGACTTTTGACTCAACATAATGTCTGGTCTAATTCATAGAGTGCAACAGTCAGTTCACAAAAGTAAAAGTCCCATTCATTTTCTCCATAGGGGAACTGATTCTGAACAATAACTTATAAATCTTTAAAGACAGACCTACTGTGAGCTAGGTCTGTTAATCGATAGTGTATACTTTTGTTGAAGCCACAACCCACATTATTTAAACTTTTTTTTTTTTTTTATATAAATAATTGTGTGTTTAACAGTGGAATCCCTGGTTAAAAACTTAATTTCCAACAATAAAAAAAGCTAAAAAAGCAAGTCTCTTTAGGACTTGCCACTTTAGGACATGCCCACTCTCATAAAGCACCGTGAATGACGTAATAGTCAATCTCCCTATGCTCTCAAGCTACTTAAATATTTGTTTACCTACCTGTATATTTTGCAATTAACATAAAATAAATTGTTTCTGTATACACAATAGTTTTATGTTTATCTATTTAGAGTTTATATTTCAAATGTCATTCTCAATGCTTCATGGGATTGTAGTTGTTTACCTCTATATTTTGTGTGCATATGATGAAATGTGATGTTTATATAGATTGAATTCTCTGTAGGTTGTTGTGTTGATGTCTGTGTGGTGAAGCCAAAGACAAATTTTCACCTGTTTCCTAACTAACTAACTAACTAACTAGGGCCCTGTTTACACCTGGTATTAAGATGCGTTTTGGTCGATTGGATCACAAGTGGACGACACTAAATACAGGTGTAAACGGGGTCTAAAACGTTTAGAGCTTGTCCACTTTCGGCCACTTCCAGAGGTAGTCAAAAACACATTAGACTGGATTGCTTTCGTAGTGTAAATGCTCATGTGGTCAAATGCGTACGACAGCCACAAAACACGCCTACTCTGACCTAACGCGTAAACATTATGGGAAGCGCGCTATCCAGACGGGATTTAAACTTTGTCTGAAGACCTAAGTTTGGTTTGAAGACGGAAAACATACCAAGCACAATGTTCCCTCGCCATTCCTGATTTCTAACACACACTCACAGCGTTCAGCGTGGTCTTGCAGCTATCAGAGCAGAAATGAAAGCTGCTGCCGTTTTTCCCCCACCTCCTTTTGCATCATATAGAAATTGCATGAGCTTTTTTTGTCCGTTAGATCGAAATATTTGAAAAAGCGCATAAATTAGACCCTGCCCTCGAAGAAATCAGGACAGAAGTGGTTGAAAGTGGACAAAAGAGAGGGATTAAAACTCCCTCGTCTACTTGTGATCCGATCGACTAGAACACATCTTAATACCAGGTGTAAACAGGGCCTAACTAACTCATTAAAGCTCAAGTCTTTGTACCTTTGTCTTTTTCTCTGATTTTTGAATATTTTTAAAGTAGCTTCAAATCAAAATTTATGATCCACCTTGTAGCTGGTTGGATTGGTTCATAGATTAACTCTTTAACGAAGACTATGGGAAAAAAACTTCCATAACTAAGGTCACCAAAAAAGTGGACAGAAACTGTTTTATATTCTGGTCAGGAACTGCCCACTTAGACAAGAAGATGTCGACTGATTGACATGAAAAGCATCCAACCACTGTTTTTGTTTTTACATACCATTTTGCAAATATATACAAAAATGATTAATGGAAATGCATGTATGACTTTGTATCCTTTTCTGTTCCACAGAAGAAAGCAACTCATGCAGGTTTTGAGTGCGTAAATGATGACAGTAACTATTCCCTTAAAAATGTGAATCTCTCAGGAAAGTGATCTTTTCATCTGTGTCCTCTTCAGAAAACATCTGCAACTAAAAGCCAGACAGGTATTTTAAGAGTTGATTGGTCATGGATGATTTTCTCTCTCTTTCTTAACTCTCTCTCTCTCTTTCTTTCTCTCTCTCTCTCTCTCTCTCTCTCTCTCTCTCTTGCTGAAAGCCCAGAGGCTAGTATTTCACTGATTACAGAGTGGCCATATGTGAATGGTTGTTTGCGTATTGACAGAACAAAGGAAACGCAGGCTCTAAGGAGGTGTTAGACAGGGGAATGGATCAGACCAGCCCATAAAGTGCCCGGGAGGGGGGACTAGACTAGTCCATTGAGTTCGAGCTGGTTTCAGCTAGTTGTAGAGGGACACACCGTACACCTCCAGCACACTTCTCATGAAAGTCTGCTAATCTGAGTGTGTATATGTGTGTATGTGTGTTTACACACAGGGGTGAGATGGTGTAAGAGAATACACCTGAGACTGCGTGAATTCAAACTAAAGAATATGGCTCATTCCAGTTTTGTCTGCTTCTCTGAACAAAGCGTCTCTGTTTTAAAACAGTAAAGTGCCCTTAGATGACCCAAACTTGAAGCAAAGGTAGTGTTTACTGTAATCGGAGATACTATTTTTATATAATTGAGCATTGTGAGGACAAGGCTTCTGTTTGGGACTGGTGGGTGACACTACTTCATTGTATTTTATTAAATAGATGATGTAAACAAGGTTATCTGGCCCACATCCAGAGCCGAGTAATTCTCTGACTGACAACGCAAATTTTGTCCGTCAACGCTTCAGACGTTTAGACTCTTTATTGCCTCATTGTGAAGATTGAAGGCGTCATGGTATAATTACAGCAATCAAATCACTTTCGGTGTCCAATTTAGAACATTTCGCATTTAACTCACCTTCCCTGTGCCTTTAAATCGCAGGGTCCGCTGCAACCCGAGATGCGATTAGCCACCGCCGTCCTGCATCCGCCACGTCGTCCGTCACGCCGGTAGGATGTGCCAAAGAAACCTGCTGTTCCCAAACCAATTACTCTCTCTGGTTTGAAACATCTACTCTATTGTGACAAGCTTTGACAGCCCAGCTCTTTAAAATCTATTAAACTCCACAGCAAACACTCCGCAAAAACGACAGTGGAATAATTAAGGAGCGCCGAGTTCACTGAGCCATGGAAATTGATGCAGTCATGAAAATAAAAACATATGTTAGCAGCTAGTGGCAAGGGATCTGTACCGAGTGTTTATGACGTTGGACAGGGAACGTAGAGCAAGAGGGGAAATATCATCATTAGCACCACGCTGCGCAGCCTGGTCGCAGGCCGTGCTAATGTGTTCTATGTGCGGGCCAGGATTTGCACCGCACTGACAGAGCAATTATCTAATTCAGTTGCCAAAGCGGCATCACCTTCTCAGACCCGCCGACCACAACATCCACCAACCTTCAAACGCTCCTCACCCCCCACACACACTCCTGTTCCCACCCACACACCTATCCAACATCACACACACTGCGTCCTGCACTTCAGTGGGCTTCTAAACGGTTCCATGCAGTCGACGTGTGATGGGGACAAATTAGGAATGCATGCACACCCTCAAAGCAACATCAAGGCTTTGATTCCCCCACACACCCTTTCTGTCACCTCCAGAGTCCGACACGACATGACCCTACAGCGACCTATCAGGGGTTTTACAAGTGGGATTGACCATTGCTGTGGTTATAGACAGACAGACAGACAGGTAGCAGTGGTGTGCGGTGGTGTTTTAAAATGAGGAGGCAAAGTCCTCACATTTTTTTATATATATATATATCCAATGTAAATTTATGTCCCTGGTACACTTAATTTTCCTCGTTAAATAAACATTACATAAAAAAGAGAGACCAAATACAATTCTATTTTGTGTTTTTTTTACACTAACTAGGTAATGTTCTATTTATTAAAACCAAGTATAGATTTCATCAAATTAGTGTTTTTATGCATTTTTACATTTATTCCAAAATAATAAATAAAGGCAGTAACAATTTATGCAATATATTTTATTTGTGAACTGATGTTCAGCTTTTCTTTTTAATAGTCAACTTATTTTCAGCAGTCATCATCAAGCTTGTACACACTGCTCACAGACACGAAGTTGTGCCTTTAATTTCCCCAAGCTGATTGCTCACTAAAACCCCCGACAGTCATCATGTTTTCAGGCCATTACAAGTTTGATTTTGACGTGACATAAAGCAGTGATATCTAAATGGCTGATTTGTTTACTTACATTTTAATTAGTCTTCCCATTAATGCCATCATTGTCTTCATTCAGGCCGATTCGAGAACGTGCAGGGAAACAAGAGGCGGGATTTATCGCACAAATCAATCATATCCAATCATAGCACGATGGAGGCATTGCCCCCATTCATTCTCAATTACCCCCCCATCAAACTCACCGCATACTTTGGGGGGTCTGTTAAAAGTCAATTGGCTCAGGGGAGGCAAGCCTCCCGCTGCAATTTTACCTGCGGGTGTCGCTGTTACTTTATAAAAATGAGTGACTTTTATACTTTTTAATGTCACATATTGTAATATTTGCAGTGTTTTACTTTTGTAATATCGATTATTTTCTCATCAAGTTTTGGTAGGTAGGTAGGTAGGTAGGTAGCAGGGTTGCCATGTCTGTGCAAGAAAAGTAGCCCAATGGCCAGTCAAAAATAGCCCAAAAATAGCCCAAAAATAGCCCAATGCAGTTTTCTCCATCAGGCGGCCGAATTCTCCACTGAATTTGTATGTCTGAGTGGTGTTTTGAGGATGTTTGAGCGCCAAAATCTTACGAACCATGGTGGAAATTAGCCCGCAAATTTTTTTTTTACCTGTGGCAGTAACTTAAAAGTAGCCCAATTCCACGGGAAAACCGCGGACTTGGCAATGCTGGTAGGTAGATAGCCCTGAATCTTAACCCATACCTCATAAAAGCTTCCAGATCACAGATAATCTTTGGTTTCCGTGTTGCCACTGCTGTCTTCAAATACCACAAAAGATTTTAAATGAGATTTAAATCTGGAAACAGAGCAGGTCACTTAAGAACATTCAAGGGCCGATCGCTAATCCAGGTTTTGGTAGAACTGGATGTATACTTGGGATCATTGTCCCGTTGCAAAAGTACAGTGATCATCAACCATCAGTCTGTGCACAGAAAGCATCACATTCTCTGCCAAAATGACCTGATACTTCAAAGAATGCATGATGTCCTTCATACAGTCAAGATTTATACACAAGATTTAAGCACCCTCATAACAAGTCTTGTCCACCTCCATGTTAGACCCTGGGGATGGAGTTCTTCTGGTCATAACCCATCATTTTTTGCACCAGATATACTGCTGATCCATGGGTCCAAAAAGTTCCAGTTGTGTCTCATCACTCAGTAAAACATTCTTCCAGGCCTATCCAAATTCCTTCTAGCATATTCAAGTTGGCATTTTATGTTCTTCTATGTCAAGAGTGGCGTTTGTTGAGGTGTCCGGGCATTAGTGTTGCATCAAAAAAATTAAGTTAAGAAATTCAAAGTAAGTTTGCCAAATCTTAAAATACAAAATTTCCTGAGAGTGTGTTGAATAATGCATTAGCACCTGCTAAAGCACTATTGTACACATACTCTTGACTTTAAATATTTTAGTAAGATAATTGATGCATTTAACTTAAAATTATCATGTATTCTCAACTTAAATATTTTTAGTAGTGGAAACTTGGCTAGCTTTAACTAGCTAATTCAATAAATGCTACCTTGCTAATTGGTAACACAACGCTTTAAAAACATTAGCATAGCATAGCACTTGCTGAATGAGTACAGAAATATAAAACATTTATCTGTTCTCAAACCAAGCTCATGAAAGCCCAACCCCCCCCAAAAAAACCCCAACATAACAGAAACTTCTTAACCAGCATAGCTAAGCATTAAATGCTACTAAATCTCCCACTTAACATTAATCTTGCACAAAAAACTTTATTTTTTAATTTTAGCATTTACTCTCCCTTTCAAGTGTTATGGCAAAGCATGCTGGGAAATAAAAATCCCAGCCCAGTTTTAGTTAAATTTAAGTTTGTCTAAATTAAAAGAAACAAGTTCTTAAATAAAGGTAAACCAATTCAAATGACTTAAAATGTGTCCGTTTTGTGAACTCAAAAGAAAAAGTTTGATTGAACTAATTTGTTTAATTTAAGTTTACCCTACTCAAACCAATTCATTCTTTTGAGCATTAGGGTTTACAGTGAGTGATTTAAAAAAAAAAAAGCAATGTTGAATATGTATTGACAATATCAATGTGATATATTTGCTTTACATTGTTTACAGATAAACCTTTAATCCACTGAGAGAGACACTGATGGAGTTCTTTCTCTTCACACACTGGCCTCCAAAAGCCCATCAGATATCAATCAGCCAGTTAGGTCTCTCCGTCACCTTCAAATTCAATAGGACACAGATGCTGTGACTCCCTCCATCTATACGTTTTTGTCAGAGATGAAAGCGGAAGCAGGGAGGAAGCTGGGTGTGTCGGAGGTGTTCTGACACTAATGTGGTACACTGGGCTTTACCTCCAGAACTGTGAAGTTACTCTGTCAAGCTTTAAAAGGTCCTCTGAAGCCTTTGAACAACTGTGCGTGACCTTTTTTGGGCTGCTTTATTAAGCTTCAGGGGACGCAGGAGTTGCACAGTGTTACTAAATTTCATTGCACTGATGCACTGAGGACACACTGTTTTTATTATTTTTTTAGGCCTCGGTTTTGTTCAGAATGCCTTGATCTGACATATTTATCTTTTTTTAATGCATTCTATCCTGTCATTAAGTCGCTTTGACTAATGATCCTTTGTTGTTTAGTTAAATCACTCCTCAGTCCACTTAACCACTGCACATACAAAGTGTGACCCACTTTAATGTTTTAGCCGTTTTTCACAAGTTAAATGTGTGATGTAGACCTCTCCAGCTCTCCCAGGAATAACTGTTGGAATCGATTGCTCATTCGTTTTGTCTTTATTCTTCCAAGTAGTGCAATTCTAATAAATAACAAAGACAATTTAAACACAACTATGTCTATGCTTGACACAAGATAAATGAATTTGGACCTCACTGTAGTAGAAGTGGCACTTGGAATCTGCCACGTGAATAATTAATACCCTGTAAGACAGATGCGCTATCCAAAGCTTTGAATATTCAGAAAGATCTAGCCACTTCCGAATTCAAGAGAATGCCAGGAGTGTAACTTCCTATTCGTTAGAACTGTGCGGCCCAATCTCGGCCTTGTTGCAGGAAATGTTCTGTAGGTTGTCATATTGCCAAAGCCTCCCTTGATCTTTTTTGGATGATGACGGACTAATCTTTGTGTTCGTTTCTTCATTGAAACCGCTTTTGTTTTGGTTGTTCCCAAATGGATAATTGTGAGCTTACCGCATGGTCCAGGTGATCCACTTCAAAGGAAATTCACTTCACTCGACATCACCCTGCCTGATTTATAGGTTAGCGTTTTATTATTATTATTATTTTATTATTTTTTAAGAAGCCTGCATGCAAATAAAAAAGAATGCATGCAAAAAAAGAAAGAGCACATGCTGAAAGGACAGTAGCGTCACTAGGAATTCATTTGGTGTTAATAAGGTGTGTGATTTTTCGACTACCTTCTCTTGGCATGTGCTGTTCTATAGGCCAGACTTAATGCATCAGATTCATTATAGATATATTGGACAAAAATGTCAGCTGGGACCATGTTGCTTTGTTAGTTTTTAACCTTTTAAATCAAATTTAAGCTGTGCTTTGTAAGTACAAATGATAGACTACACTACTGGTCAAACGTGTAAGAGCAGTAATGTAAATGAGTAAATGTTTCTTTTTTTCTGTTCACAGCTGAGAAAAGGGCTGTTGAGGGACTAAACCTGCAGCTGGCAGGGGGCATGTTCAGAAGACCTTGTAAACACATTCACACCTCTGGTGCATTTCAATGCCGGATGACTTATAGCACAATATTGAGAATTCGAGTTCGACAAGCAATTGCATTTCAATACTGTCTGAGAGGAATCAACAAACTCCACCAATAAAATGCTTTCAGCTTTGGGAAGTAAACAAATGAGTTGAAATGAGGGTAATCAGTGGATGGACATTCAAAAATTCCTTGGATTTTCTTTTTTTAATATTTAAATTTTGATGTTGATGTGCCATTAACTAGTCCATCTTAGGGATTTAATTTACACCTACACCTCAAACAAATAAATACATATTTATGTGTGTCAATGATGCAACACTTTTTTTTTTTAAATAAGAAAGTTATTTTTGTTGTCATGTGATATAAAAATCATTAAACAGATAGATAGTGTGTCAAGGTCATTAGGTTATTAAAAATACCACACATTTTGATATATTTGGCATGATTTGTTTAGGTCAAATGGAGTAACCCATAAGAAAACCTAATGATATTCAAGAATGTTCATTATAATAAAAAAAAGAGTTTGTTGGTGTACAGGTATTCAAAGTGCAAGCAATGTATTTTAGTACTTTTTACTTGGTGTTTACACAACTTTTAGAGTCGCTAAATCAAAATATTTGTTTAACAAAAATGTATGAAACCACAAATATTACATTTCTAAGAACGTATGTGTTTAATACTTGATTATTTAACATTTCTCCCTTTTTTATGGTCTCCAGCAACTTTATTTGTCTTTGATCTAAGTATTAATTTAGGTCCCACTTTATACTATTAAGTGACTATGTACTAAAATTTAAATGAATCATTTGTTACAATGCACTTATTATGTACATACATGTTTTTACATTGTTCTTATATTATTATAATCACCTGCATGTAATTACATCTATAATTACACTATTGACACTTCTCTTCCCTTTTAATTTATTATTATTATCGTTACTATCATTATTATTTATTATTATTATTGTGCATTTTAGTTTTGAAAAAGTGAGTGTAACGCCTCTTTCTCTTTCTACTGCTACCCCATCAGATGAGAATTTGGTTATCTCAACAGCAAGTTTCTGGTTTTGCTCAACTGAAATGCACCTGTTTAAGAGTTCATATGTGAAATTCGGACAGACTGACAGTGAAACGACGAAAGAGCTCAAGAAACTACGAGAAGCGCAAAGGAAACTGTGCTCAGACGGAGGTAAAGCGCATTCCGCGCACCGATGGACTCTCTCAGATCACCCTATCAGGTGCAAAACCACTGACAGGTTTCCACCCACCACCAACCCAAAACCCCTCAGTGCGCTCCAGCCCTCTTCGGCACACAGACAGACAGTCCCGTCCCATCACCCAGAGCTCTTCCAGGATTTGCCACGGGTCTGCGCGCCTTTTATGTACAAACTACTTGGATAACAGTGAAGCAGCAACTAAAGAAGATACTTATAACACTAACTCATCTATCCTGACAGCTTGGACTTGTTGGGAAAGTTTTCCCTCTCCAGACAATGAACACGGGAAGCTTGGAATGATCCACGTAAGGTGTGCACTTTCCGGTGTCCTCGGCAGGTACGAACGGAATTTATATTTTTTATATCGCATACTGGATCAAGAATAAGCACTAAAGGTCGCGGATTGTTCACCGAGGAGGAGACACCCCGCTACCAGTCTTTTCCAATTCAATCTTTGCGCGCTTTGACGAGAGAGCGCAGCGCGCACGGCCGCGGACCGCGGAGGAACGGAGGGACCACAGGGAAGACATTGATTTGCGTTTATTCAGATCTTTTTTTCCAAACAAGAAACAGCCTCATGCTGCTTCCAGCGGCACATTTACACTTCCTTCACCTCTCTTTTCCCTGGGATTGCACCTCTCCTCCGGGATTGTGTGTGTGAGAGACACTGGCGGGGCTCCGCGCGCCACTTACTGGAGCGGCAAACGCTGGAAACAGGTGTATTTGACCAAGATGTCTGTCCTGCCGTCAAGGTTCTTCTACGTGTAAGGAATATTCTTAATAATCTTTTTGATTCACTTTGAATTCGTGCATTCTTGCCAATAGAAGTCGCTCAAAGCCAGGTTTAAGATGTACTACATTTTTATCTGGTGTAATTGCTTGTGATTCACCCCTCTCTCTCTCTCTCTCTCTCTCTCTCTCTCTCTCTCTCTCTCTCTCTCTCTCTCTCTCTCTCTCTCTCTCTCTCTCTCTCTCTCTCTCTCTCTCTCTCTCTCTCTCTCTCTCTCTCTCTCCAGGTGTTTACATTTCCTGGTCCTCTACTTCCAGTTGCAGGTAAGTCTGGCTGTTTCGCTGCATGTCATCATGAATCTGGATTAAGGGAGGGATTACGAGGATGTGCCGCCGGTGCGCAAACACAAAGCTTGTTTAATTTGTTGTCTTAAGGTTTTTGAAAACAGAGGCATGGGAAATCTATACCCCAGAGGCTGTAAAATTAAAATGTGCCTTTGGATTTGTTGGTGGTCTTGCCAGAGGAATTGAATTACTCTTTTTCTCTCTCTCTCTAAGAAAAAGTCTGGGTTTTCCCTTTGTGCTTCTTTGTGTTTTATAGACCTGGGAGAAACGAGTCTTGTACTTGTCTAAGCATTTCCCTCAGAATAGTTAGTAAACTCGTTTTATCTATCTATCTATCTATCTATCTATCTATCTATCTATCTATCTATCTATCTATCTATCTATCTATCTATCTATCTATCTATCTATCTATCTATCTATCTATCTCTTTAAAATATATACTGTGCATTTCTACTGCTATAATGAATAAAATAAATATATAGAACAAAGATGAAATCTAAGTGACCAAACAAGTTGTATTTCCTTTTAAAAGCTACTAAAGTAAGACTAGCTGCAATCTCAGGCTCTTTCTCAGGAAGATGACTAATTCAGCCAACAAATAAGTAATTAGATATGTGCAGTTCCTCAAATCCGTCTTTACTGACAGATGTACATACCTCGGGAAGGGCTTAATAAAGGCTTGTTTTCTCCTGGCAAATGGGTCAAGGCATTGTGATTATAAAACTTGCATCAGACTGTTGTAATAAAAGGGGGCGATCACCCCTCCAACCAGGAACAAAAGCCACTGGTCTGAAGAAAACGAGACCCATGTTGGTTATATAATTCCGTGCATTCATTTCTGTTCTGTTCCAAAGCAGCTGGCATAAACAAGGCTTTAGTGTGGCACAGCCTGCTTTCTGAGTAGTGATGACAGTATGATCACCTGCTTTTACTGCTAACCTTCGCTGTTGTTCTCCCTGAGAAAACAAACAAAGTTGTTATTAAGGAGATGCAGTGAAAGACGGGGAGATAAGCACAGTTTAAGTGGCGGAGCACTGAAGCGTTGTTTCCTGAGATGCATCCTGCGCAGAGAGTGGTGTCTGTAGATAGGGCCTATCTGACATGCAAGAGTGGCTCGGCTTCTTAGCAGGGACGGGGCCGAGCTTTTGAAGTCGCAGTGAGATCAGTTTGCCTAGGTTTGCTTTGAAGGGAATCGGGCGGCATGATAAAAATGTTTGGCCGTGGCTGGCTCTCTGCATAGGCATGCCCTCTGCCTTCCCGCTCCCGTCCGTACGCAACTGTGTACAAAACACATCTCTGTGTTTGACTAGATGGCCAGATTTCTGTGTGTTGTGTATGTATATGTTATTGCAAGCACATTTTAATTGAATATTTATTTAAGGATTGTTCAATTACTCAGTTAAAATGTGTAAGGATTAATTTATTCAGTTTGATGGAATTTTACTAATAATTGGAATGCGTAAATCTTAAAGGCTTAAACATTTTTGAGTGTAAAAATAAAGGTTTTTGCTCCAATGCAATAGAATAACCATTTTGTTTTTAATAATCAAAATGTTTTTTTCTGTATAAAGAACCTTTTGTGGAATGGAAAGGTTGTATTGATGTTAAAGGTTCTTAATGGAACCATCAATGGAGATAAAGAACCTTTATTTTTAAGAGTGTAGATGCAATGTGTGATGGCTCCTGTTTGAGTGCGACTGAATTTGTCCAGGAAAATAATGTAACAATGACTTAAATTAATTCACTTTATTTATTTAAAAAAAAAAAAAAAAAAGATTTAGGATGACGGTAGATGACCAACTTGAACTACTATGTGAATAATTGTTTTTTTAAAGCCAAAATAACACTTAACCACGTTGTGAAATGCCTTTAATGTATGTGTCCACTGCAGTGGTCAGATCTTTAAAAGTACCATTCATGATGTGATTTTACTTCCAAAACCACCATGAATGATAACCTTTGACAGACTGATATGACTGTCCTCTTTATATGTCATTGTGTTTTTATTTATTGTAGCATACATTCAAAAGTTCTTCTCCAGTATTTATTAATAAATATACACTGATATTCAAAAGTTTGGGGTCAGAACATATTCTTGTAAAGAATCAAATACTTTTATTCAACAAAGATGCATTACTTTGATCAAAAGTGGCAGTGTTGTTACAAAAGAAGATTTCTATTTTTGAATTTTCTAGTCATCAAAAAACCTTGAAAAAATGTATCATGGTTACAACAAAAATATTAAGCAGCACAATTGTTTTCAACCTTGATAATTATAAGAAATGTTTCTTGAGCAACAAATTTGCATATTATAATGATTTCTGAAGGATCATGTGACACTGAAGACTGGAGTAATGTTGCTGAAAATTCAGCTTTACCATCAGAGGAGTAAATTACATTTCAAAACATTATTACAATAGAAAACAGTTATTTGAAATTCTAATAATATTTCACAATATTACTGCTTTTACTGTATTTTTGACCAAATAAATGCAGTCTTAGTGAGCATAAAAGACTTATTTTTACCCCATTTGTTAAAAGAATCTGTTTTGCGATTTAATAATTCATGCATTAACGGGTTAATTTTGGTGGTTGTGTCATGTGCAGTCCTGCATTCAGCGTGAATCTCTGTGGAAGTTTCTTTCTTAACTCTGTTGAAAAGATCTTTTTTATTTTGTACCGTGAGCTGCGTGTTTCCCCTTGTGCTCTCTAAATGTCATTAATTAGCTGAGGTTAAAATAACATGGAGTGGAAGCATGTAATGTGAGTGTAATTAACCACCTGAGAGAAGCCACATAAAAGCTCATTACAGGATAATTACCCCTCGTTTCAGCCCGAGAGAGTAGTCTTGGCTGGAACGGAGATTCCAGGGTTTTTAGAGGTATATGTTTTCCTCACATGGAAACATGACAGAAGAGGAGGAGGAGGAGGAAAGATAAAGGCTTTTGGATGAGAAGTGGATTGGTGATTTTTGTGTAAAGCCTCGGTTAAGTGTGAATGTGAGCAACAGGAGAGGCCATGGCAAGCTGCATTGTATTTTATTATGTTAGTGCTTTAGTGTGTGCATGTGTGTATCAGTGCAACAGTTGTGTACATGTACTTCCCATACTTACAGGTGTGTATGTGTGATTTATGAGTGTGATTCTTACCTTAGGCAGATATTTGTTTGATGACAGAGTTAGATCTTTCAGGTGGATAATTGCTGGAGACTTGCTAGTGGAAATTGAAAACTTCACTTCTCACTGTAGCTCCAGGCTCAGAGTATTCAGATGTTTTATTTAGAGAGAGAGAGAGAAAGAGAGATGGGCACCAAAACATGCAGGAATCACTGTGACCTGAACCTTCATTGAAGTCAACATGATATCAAAATTTGACCCTATTTACTTTCTTAATGCACATTTCTGGTCTCATTGTGAGTGATCTTATTGCAGCATGTTTAGCAAGTGTGTCATAATCTTTCAGCAGAATGTAATAAATTGCTTTTCCTCTGGAACGACTACCATTTCCTATTAATTTATGAAATACCACGCTCCCTTATTTCAAATGATGAAAGTAAAATCCTAATAATATTCTGAGCAAATAAATATGGAAGCTTGTTTCAGCCACAGAATAAAACAATTTAAAAGCAAATTGTGACTTTACAACTTGCAATTCTGACTCTTTTCTCACATAATAAATAAAGAATTGCGAGATATAAACACAATTATGAGGTGAGGAAAAAGTCAGAATTGCGAGATATAAACACAATTATGAGGTGAGGAAAAAGTCAGAATTGCGAGATATAAACAAAATTATGAGGTGAGGAAAAAGTCAGAATTGCGAGATATAAACACAATTGTAAGTTATAAAGTAAGAATTGCGAGATATAAACAATTGTGAGTTATAAAGTCAGAATTTGCGAGATATAAACACAATTGTAAGTTATAAAGTCAGAATTGCGAGATATAAACAATTGTGAGTTATAAAGTCAGAATTGCGAGATATAAACACAATTGCGGGTAATAAAGTCAGAATTGTGAGATATAAACACAATTGCGAGTTATAAAGTCAGAATTGTGAGATATAAACACAATTGCGGGTAATAAAGTCAGAATTGCAAGGAGATATAAACACAATTGCGAGTTATAAAGTCAGAATTGTGAGGAGATATAAACACAATTGCGAGTTATAAAGTCAGAATTGCGAGATATAAACACAATTGCGAGTTATAAAGTCAGAATTGCGAGATATAAACACAATTGTGAGTTATAAAGTCAGAATTGCGAGATATAAACACAATTGCGGGTAATAAAGTCAGAATTGCAAGGAGATATAAACACAATTGCGAGTTATAAAGTCAGAATTGCGAGGAGATATAAACACAATTGCGAGTTATAAAGTCAGAATTGCGAGGAGATATAAACACAATTGCGAGTTATAAAGTCAGAATTGCGAGATATAAACTCAATTGCGACTTATAAAGTCAGATTTGCGAGATATAAACACAATTGCGAGTAATAAAGTCAGAATTGCGAGATATAAACAAAATTGCGAGTTATAAAGTCAGAATTGCGAGATATAAACAATTGCGAGTAATAAAGTCACAATTGCGAGATATAAACACAATTGAGAGTTATAAAGTCAGAATTGCGAGATATAAACAAAATTGCGAGTTATAAAGTCAGAATTGCGAGATATGAACACAATTGTGAGTTATAAAGTCAGAATTGCGAGATATAAACAATTGTGAGTTATAAAGTCAGAATTGCGAGATATAAACAATTGCGAGTTATAAAGTCAGAATTGCGAGATATAAACACAATTGCGAGTAATAAAGTCAGAATTGCGAGATATAAACAATTGTGAGTTATAAAGTCAGAATTGCGAGATATAAACAGAATTGCGAGTAATAAAGTCAGAATTGCGAGATATAAACACAATTGTGAGTTATAAAGTCAAAATTGCAAGATATAAACTCAATTGCGAGTAATAAAGTCAGAATTGCGAGATATAAACACAATTGTGAGTTATAAAGTCAGAATTGCGAGATATAAACAAAATTGCGAGTTATAAAGTCAGAATTGCGAGATATAAACACAATTGTGAGTTATAAAGTCAGAATTGCGAGATATAAACAATTGTGAGTTATAAAGTCAGAATTGCGAGATATAAACAATTGTGAGTTATAAAGTCAGAATTGCGAGATATAAACAGAATTGCGAGTAATAAAGTCAGAATTGCGAGATATAAACACAATTGCAAGTAATAAAGTCAGAATTGCGAGATATAAACACAATTGTGAGTTATAAAGTCAAAATTGCGAGATATAAACTCAATTGCGAGTAATAAAGTCAGAATTGCGAGATATAAACAATTGTGAGGTGAGGAAAAAGTCAGAATTACGAGATATAAACACAATTGTGAGTAATAAAGTCAGAATTGCGAGATATAAACACAATTGCGAGTTATAAAGTCAGAATTACGAGATATAAACACAATTGCGAGTTATAAAGTCAAAATTGCGAGATATAAACTCAATTGCGAGTAATAAAGTCAGAATTGCGAGATATAAACACAATTGTGAGTTACAAAGTCAGAATTGCGAGGTATAAACTCAATTGCGAGTAATAAAGTCAAAATTGCGAGATATAAACACAATTGCGAGTAATAAAGTCAGAATTGCGAGATATAAACAATTGTGAGTTATAAAGTCAGAATTGCGAGATATAAACACAATTGCGAGTTATAAAGTCAGAATTACGAGATATAAACACAATTGCGAGTTATAAAGTCAAAATTGCGAGATATAAACTCAATTGCGAGTAATAAAGTCAGAATTGCGAGATATAAACACAATTGTGAGTTATAAAGTCAGAATTGCGAGATATAAACTCAATTGCGAGTAATAAAGTCAAAATTGCGAGATATAAACACAATTGCGAGTAATAAAGTCAGAATTGCGAGATATAAACAATTGTGAGTTATAAAGTCAGAATTGCGAGATATAAACAGAATTGCGAGTAATAAAGTCAGAATTGCGAGATATAAACACAATTGTGAGTTATAAAGTAAAAATTGCGAGATATAAACTCAATTGCGAGTAATAAAGTCAGAATTGCGAGATATAAACACAATTGCGAGTAATAAAGTCAGAATTGCGAGATATAAACAATTGTGAGTTATAAAGTCAAAATTGCGAGATATAAACTCAATTGCGAGTAATAAAGTCAGAATTGCGAGATATAAACACAATTGCGAGTAATAAAGTCAGAATTGCGAGATATAAACAATTGTGAGTTATAAAGTCAAAATTGCGAGATATAAACTCAATTGCGAGTAATAAAGTCAGAATTGTGAGATATAAACACAATTGCGAGTAATAAAGTCAGAAATGCGAGATATAAACAATTGTGAGTTATGAAGTCAGAATTGCGAGATATAATCACAATTGCGAGTAATAAATTCAGAATTGCGAGATATAAACTCAATTGTGAGTTATAAAGTCAGAATTGCGAGATATAAACAATTGTGAGGTGAGGAAAAAGTCAGAATTACGAGATATAAACACAATTGTGAGTAATAAAGTCAGAATTGTGAGATATTAACACAATTGCGAGTAATAAAGTCAGAATTGCGAGATATAAACACAGTTGTGAGTAATAAAGTCAGAATTGCGAGATATAAACACAGTTGCGAGTAAGAAAGTCAGAATTGCGAGATATAAACAAAATTGTGAGTTATAAAGTCAGAATTGCGAGATATAAACACAATTGTGAGGAAAAAGTCAGAATTGTGAGATATAAACTCACAATTGCAAATTATAAAGTCAGAATTGTGAGATAAAAAGTCGCAATTACCTTTTTTATTTTTTATTCTGTGGCAGAAACAAGCTTCCATAAATAAATGCAGCCATGCTTTAGTGTAAGAGATGTCTTTCAAAAACATTAAAAAATCTTACAGACCCCAAACTTTTGAACAGCAGTGTGTCTCTACATATTCAACCTTATATTTAGCTCTCTTAAAATTGATCATTTTGGGGGAAAAAATTGAAATTATTATATTGTTTTGAAGTAAAATAGAAACTTTTTTCCTTTATGATTTAATTATTCATGCATTAATGGGTTGATTTAGGAGGTTGTGTCATGTTGACTTTCATCACATGTTGAAAGTAAAATCGCTTGTTAATGCGGTTTAATGTTGACTTTAAAATGCATGCAGTTCAGCGTTATAAGGTGAATCTGAATCTGAATCAAGAAATAGATCAACACTTTTTTTTGTTGCTGATTCTAGGAATCTCAACAGAGTTCCGCCGACTTCCGGTTCTACATCGAGAACCACACCCGAGACGACGTGAGTCGGAAGCAAGTACGGATATATCAGCTCTACAGCCGAACCACTGGGAAACATGTGCAGATCCTGGGCAAGAAGATCAACGCCAATGGAGACGATGGGGGCAAGTACGGTACGGGAGTGTTCCTGTGCTCTCAGATGAATAAACCATTCAAAAGAACCTTTATCATTTGACTCACTTTCTATTCTGCTGTTGAACATATTAGGCAGAATGATTTAAAGGGATAGTTCAGCCAAAAATGAAAATTCTGTCATCATTTATTCAGCCTCATGTCGTTCCAAACTGGTTTGACTTTCTCAGCTAACACTGAACGTTCTAAGAACTTTAGCTAACATTCTGGCAAGGTTCTTTCAAAGTTATGAGCAAACATTCTTCCACTAACATTAATAGAATGCTCGTTCACAGTTATCTGGTCTTTGATAATGTTCTCAAAACGTTAGCACAAAAAACATTATTTATACATCATTCATGGAAGGTTTTTTCATTCCGTTATTCACTGAAAATACAATTAACCTTAGAGTTTTAGGAATTAAACATCTCAACCTTCCTTAACCTGTGACTGCATCATTGACTGTTTATATGCAACACATTTTAGATTAAAACATGCATATTGCAGGGGTGTGAATTGGAATTTGGGGAATTCAGGATATTGTCAAACTGAATCACATGACCCAACACTAATTGAAATATTGCCAAATTCAAATTGGAATATTGTTGTGCATGTTGTGCAGTCTGAATCATGAACGAAACCTCCAGAGATCATGCAAGGATCTAACTTTCCCCAGATCAGCAGAGAATCTGGGCCTGCTATCATTTCTAAGATGAACTTCTTCTCTTTAACATCCAACCTAAACCATTATTAATCAAAATGTATCAGTGTAAACAAAACAAAAACCACAGAACTGATGGGCAGCGTGCCTCAGCGGTACTAGTGTGAGAACAGAAACAGAAACTCTGTGTGAAGATAAACACACTGAATGCTGCTCTTAACTTTGCCGACTGATACAAACATGTTTATATTCCAGTCTTGTGCGCGTTTGTGTCAGTCAGAGCTGTTCAGCATAAAGATTCCACAACAGACACGACTCCATAAACCTTTAATCCTGGATTCATGTACCTGCATGATACTGTTTCTCATGTAGTCTTACAATCCTTTGGATTTCTAGTACCCCATTCCTGTTTGTTTCTTCTTGAAAGGAGTTTTATTCTTATATCTGTGCTAAACCGAGTGAGGATAAATGGTTCAATGTGACCTGAAGTTTTATTAGTTCATGTCTGTTGCATTTTTTCACATTAGATGAACACCTGGAAGCATCCTTGCTGGAAAAGCAAGCTTAAACCAGCCTATGCTGGTTGGCTGGTCTTAGCTTGTCTTCCAGCCTGGTCATGCTGGCTTAGCAGGCTGGTTTTAGAAGGGTTTTGGGCACTTCTTTGAAACCAACCAGCTAAAACCAGCTGAACACCAGTTTGGCCAGGATGGGAGACCAGCTTAAACCAGCTACATCCAGCCTAAACCAGCTAAGACCAGCATAGGCTGGTTTTAGCTGTTTTTTTTTTTTCTAAAGGGAGGATCAAGAAAATTACATTTTGATAGCATATTTCACCTACAAATGAAAAAGTCATTGTTTACTCACCTACATGTTGATCCAAATGTGTATGACTTTCTTTATTTTATGAAGTTTAAGTCATTATTCACTTAAAATCTTGATATCAACCTTAAAGGCACAATATGTAAGATTTACCACTAGACCAATGTTATATATTTTGTTGACTTGTGTACTTACATTATCCCAAATGTTTCCAAGAATGTTTAAATCCAGAGAAATAAGCAATTTTAACCAGGACACAGACTGTGTCCGTGTGTCGCCTATTAGCGACATCATACCCGTGTTACCCTCGATTTCTGGTTTTATTTTGTAGAAACCATGGAAACACCAAAGACGCTTTAATATATGATGTGTTTTATTAGACAGGTGAGCAACTGTTTGGATACATTCATCGACAGAAAACGAATCATTGTTATATAGCTCAACACAGTTAGTCTTATTGTTTAGATCTCGTTTTCTTCATTTACTGCGAGTACCATGTTTTACCATGCCTAATATCGATCTAGCTTACTGCAGTGTGCAACAAGTGTCTCACAGTAGCCACAGAGCGAACGCACAGAGTAGCATTATAACATAACTTTCAGCACACTCAAATGTATATATTATGATAAAACAGCGCTGCGTTACCCCACATACGCATGAGCGGAAGAAGCGGAAGCGGTCGTCTGCGGCGTAATAAAAGCTCCACTGCTCTCGAGGTGTGTGTCACGCTTGTCTCTCATTAGCAACCGGTCCAGCGGCCTCGTTCCACTCCAACGGCTTTCAGCCCCACCCTGCTTCATACTAATGCTATATCTTTAATACATTAGCTCATCAATGAATATGATTTCTGCCCGAGTCCTGTCGGATTCTTTTCCACCGGCTGTAGAAGTGAAGACAACAACTCCCATGATTCCGCGAATTACCTTTGTTTTGAATAAGCGACCTCTAGCAGCGGAAATTACATATTGTGCCTTTAATTCTCCTTTGTGCATGAATGAGAAAAGTAACAATGGCTCATTTGTGAATTAATCATACAGATTTTGAACAACATGACGGGGAGTTAATGATCACATACATCCCATTTTCGTTCATTTAGAATTTGATTGACAGTTAATTTGGTTAGTCGCAGGTTTGTGTTCATATTTGTGTTTTGATGGTTAAGGTTGTGTTCCGATTGTAGTAAGTCTTACAACAGCTCACAGGAGTTCAGTGCGTCAAGTGTTATCTTCATATGTCTGTGCCATTAAACTGGAGGTGTTATTATTCAGGTATTTTTTTTCAAACTGGCCATGACAGACATGGACCTACAAGAAAAGAGGTACCATAGAAGCAGACATTTTTATACTTGTGCCTGCTATAGTGCCCCTTGTGGCAGTGTTGAGAATGCAGCATGTAGTTGCATTTTACCAGGGATTCCCAAACTGGGTTTTGTGAGGTAATGAAAAGATAAAAAATGTAACATTAAAATAAATAAATAATTTTAAAAAAAGAATCAAAATAAAACACCTTCATGTCACGTGACAATCACCCAACATCAAAGAAAAAAAAATTGTCAACATGACCATAAGTTGTTAAATTAATGAGATATTAGCTTAAAATCTTTGGCTAAAAAATAAGTTTGGGTATCTGTTGTGTATTTGAACACAGAAAAGGCAACAACGGCATGTGAAATTGAGCTTACTAGTTGTGTTTTCAGCCTTAATGGTCATTATTGAGTATTCATTTATGGCAATGTTGTTAATGTTCACTATCTATTTATTTATAGCTGAATTAGTTTTAAGGTGATACGTGTTTTGTTTTGATGTTAAAATAGGGTCTAGTAAGTATTTATGGCAATGCTGGTAGTGTGCTTTATTCAGGAAGTATTTACAGCAATGTTAGTTATTGTTCATCATGTTTTGAACTGGCCCTATAAGAGCTGTAAATGTGTAGAGCAGTTCTAGCTGTTGTTTACTGCTTAAATGTGTTAGTGTCTGGTTAAGCAGTGCAGCGTTGGCTGAGTTGTGCCTCTGTACCTGTGTTAGCATGAGAGGAGGCAGATCCAGGTAAACCCCCACACCTGGCACCTGTGAACTCCATGACACTTTCACACACATGCATGCATGCATGCACGCAAGCACGCATGCACACACACACAGCTTCCATGTTTTATGGGGACTTCCCATAGACATAATGGTTTTTGTACTGTACAAACTGTATATTCTCTCCCCTTACACTAATCCTACCCCTAAACCTACCCATCACACAAAACTTTCTGCATTTTCAGATTTTCATAAAAGTTAGTTATACTTAGTATTATTTATAAGCTGTTTTCCTCACAGGGGCCAAAAATGTCCCCACAAGGAAAAGGATTTCGGATTTTGCCATCTTTGTGGGGACATTTTGTGTATTGTGTATTTACTATAGTAAGAACAGTCAATAATGCATAGTTACATGCAACTAAACCTTAACCAAACCTTAACCCTAACCCTAATTTTATAGTAAGTACATGTAGTTATTTACTATTACTTACTTAATTGTATAATTAAACTGTAACAAGGACACCTTAAAATAAAGTGGAACCCTGTTTTCCTCATATAGGGACCAAAAAATGTCCCCACACAGATAAGACACGCATGCACGCACGTACACACACACACACACACACACACACACACACACACACACACACACACACACACACACACGCACAGTGTTTCTGCTGTCCTGTCATAGTTATTATGCAAAGTTAACATTCAAAATAGGAGAGCAGAGCATACGTTTAAATAATTTTAAGAGTGTTATGTTATGATTTTAATTTATGCACATACTGTTTTTTTCCAGCAAGGATGCATTAAATTTATGAAAAGTGACAGTAAAGACATTTATAATGTTACAATTAAATGCTGTTCTTTTGAATCCTGATAAAAAGTATCTCCGTTTCCACAATAATATTAATCAGCAATTAACTGTTTTCAACATTGATAATAATAAGAATGTTTCTTGAGAAGCAAATCATCATATTAGAATGATTTCTGAAGGATCATGTGACACTGAAGGCTGGAGTAATGTTGCTGAAAATTCAGCTTTACATCACAGGAATAATTTACATTTGAATATATATTACAATAGAAAACAGTTTTTTAAATTGTAATATTCACAATATTTCAGTTTTTACTGTATTTTTGATCAAATAAATGCAGCCTTTTAAAAAATAAATCTTACTGACCCCAAACTTTTGAACGGTTGTGAATGTTTAAGTCAAAATATGTAAAGTCAACATAAATTGCTGTTTGCAACCTATATGTGAAGAGTAATATACAGTGAGATAAAAATGCAGGAGAGAATTGATTATTCAGTTTCACAGAAGTAAAATGGGTGGTGAACAGAGTTTCACATTGACTTTAACAGCCAGTTTCCTGTAAAATGAAAACAGTGAACATTGACATGAGGCACACAGTGCTGGATCAGATCTTACACTCGTATGGCTCATTTATCAGCAAACACTCGCCTTCCCAGAAACATCTCAAAAATGTCTTCGGTTTCACCCCTGGTTGACTTTTATATTAGTGAAGGTCAGTGTGTCCTGTTAACATCTGTGCTTTAATATTAATAAGCTACACCAGTAAAAAATCAGCTGATGCACAGATGGAGGGCTGACTACTTTAAACATAACATTTTTAGGTACAGTGTTCATTTAAATACAGGAATAACTGCGTTATGTTTTAGGCATATATCTTTTAAAACGTCATTTTCTTGTGCTGAGGAGGGAGATCTTTCCCACCCTCATTTGATCTCAAGTGCCCTGCCTGGATTAGTCGTTCCTCTCATGTTGCCCCGGGCTGTTTTCGAAGGGGACAGTTTTGGTGTTGCTCTCTAAGCCTCTCTGCTTTGAGCACCTTTGAATAGCCCAGTGTGTTAAACAAATGGATCATCCTAACTTTTTGATTGAGTGAGCACGAACTAAAGGCAAGTGGAAACCCAATCCCTGGGGATCTGAACTGCTCCAAGGAGTTTGGCAGATTGCTTCCCCCGAGAGAGGGGACCCTTAACAAAGGTGCTTACAGAGAGAGAGAGAGAGAGAGAGAGAGAGAGAGAGAGAGAGAGAGAGAGAGAGAGAGAGAGAGAGAGAGAGAGAGAGAGAGAGAGAGAGAGAGAGAGAGAGAGAGAGAGAGAGAGAGAGAGAGAGAGAGAGAGAGAGAGAGAGAGAGAGAGAGAGAGAGAGAGAGAGAGAGAGAGAGAGAGATTGGTGTTTTAGGGGTTGTGACGGAGCTGTAGTCTATGATGAATCATTACGTTTTTTTTCATAGCTTTGTTTGTTTTAATTGTTCACGTGCCAAATGTACTTTTGTATAAAAATTATTTTATGTACCAAATACTGCGTAAAATGCATTGAATGTATATATCCTATATGCTATAAGTGAATAATGCTTTTTAAGTTGTGTCTTTTGTACAGCTACATAAAATAAAATATAATAGTTATCCTACTGATTGGTGAATCTCATAAAAAAAAAAAAAGAGGAAAAGGTTCCAGGTCATATTTCACTGCAGAATCAAAAGAAAGAAACAAAGAAATTATATTTTGTATATATAACTATTGACCAATACCACTGTCTTTAAAATATATTTAAAAAAATATTTATTTTATTTTATTTTATTTATTTATTTCATTTATTTTGTTTTGTTATTGAAGTATATTTAAAAAAAATGATATATGTTTTATTCTGTGCGCATCACATTATCTTCCTGAACTTTGAGTAAACTGTATTTTATTTGTATCTGCAGCTCTACTTGTTGTGGAAACAGAGACATTCGGGAGTCACATTCGAATTAAAGGAAAAGAGAGTGGATACTACATCTGCATGAACAAGAACGGCAAAATTATTGGAAAGGTATGTTTACTGGACTGGTTTTCACAGATTATAATCAGATTCAATGTGATTTGCTGTTCAGACCGTCAAGTAAACAACAGGTCAGAAAAGAATCAAATTTGGGCCACATTAACTGTAATGTGAATGTACAGAGAAAGAGTTTTTGGTTTCTGTGTATGCATTTGATTTACTCATGAGCTGATGTATTATTGCATGAATATAATTACTCAATATAGTTAACAATATACAGTGGGGAGAACAAGTATTTGATACACTGCCGATTTTGCAGGTTTGCCCACTTACAAAGCATGTAGAAGTCTGTAATTTTTATTATAGGTACTCTTCAACTGTGAGTGACGGAATCTAAAACAAAAATCCAGAAAATCACATTGTATGATTATTAAGTAATTAATTTGCATTTTATTGTATGACATAAGTATTTGATACATCAGAAAAGCAGAACTTAATATTTGGTACAGAAACCTTTGTTTGCAATTACAGAGATCATACGTTTCCTGTAGTTCTTGACCAGGTTTGCACACACTGCAGCAGGGATTTTGGCCCACTCCTCCATGCAGACCTTCTCCAGATCCTTCAGGTTTCGGGGCTGTCGCTGGGCAATACGGACTTTCAGCTCCCTCCAAAGATTTTCTATTGGGTTCAGGTCTGGAGACTGGCTAGGCCACTCCAGGACCTTGAGATGCTTCTTACGGAGCCACTCCTTAGTTGCCCTGGCTGTGTGTTTCGGGTCGTTGTCATGCTGCAAGACCCAGCCACGACCCATCTTCAATTCTCTTACTGAGGGAAGGAGGTTGTTGGCCAAGATCTCGCGATACATGGCCCCATCCATCCTCCCCTCAATACGGTGCAGTCGTCCTGTCCTCTTTGCAGAAAAGCATCCCCAAAGAATGGTGTTTCCACCTCCATGCTTCACGGTTGGGATGGTGTTCTTGGGGTTGTACTCATCCTTCTTCCTCCAAACACAGCGAGTGGGGTTTACCAAAAAGCTCTATTTTTGTCTCATCAGACCACATGACCTTCTCCCATTCCTCCTCTGGATCATCCAGATGGTCATTGGCAAACTTCAGACGGGCCTGGACATGCGCTGGCTTGAGCAGAGGGGCCTTGCGTGCGCTGCAGGATTTTAGTCCATGACGGCGTAGTGTGTTACTAATGGTTTTCTTTGAGACTGTGGTCCCAGCTCTCTTCAGGTCATTGACCAGGTCCTGCCGTGTAGTTCTGGACTGATCCCTCACCTTCCTCATGATCATTGATGCCCCACGAGGTGAGATCTTGCATGGTGCCCCAGACCGAGGGAGATTGACCGTCATCTTGAACTTCTTCCATTTTCTAATAATTGCGCCAACAGTTGTTGCCTTCTCACCAAGCTGCTTGCCTATTGTCCTGTAGCCCATCCCAGCCTTGTGCAGGTCTACAATTGTATCCCTGATGTCCTTACACAGCTCTCTGGTCTTGGCCATTGTGGAGAGGTTGGAGTCTGTTTGATTGAGTGTGTGGACATGTGTCTTTTATACAGGTAACGAGTTCAAACAGGTGCAGTTAATACAGGTAATGAGTGGAGAACAGGAGGGCTTCTTAAAGAAAAACTAACAGGTCTGTGAGAGCCGGAATTCTTACTGGTTGGTAGGTGATCAAATACTTATGTCATGCAATAAAATGCAAATTAATTATTTAAAAATCATACAATGTGATTTTCTGGATTTTTGTTTTAGATTCCGTCTCTCACAGTTGAAGTGTACCTATGATAAAAATTACAGAGTTCTACATGCTTTGTAAGTAGGAAAACCTGCAAAATCTGCAGTGTATCAAATATTTGTTCTCCCCACTGTATGAGCAATTTTTGATATACGTTTTCAAAACCACTGCTACTGCAACCAACTCCTGATGGCTGCATAATGGAGCCAGTCAACACATATTTTCATACCATCTATTTAAACAAAAGTGAAATATTGAGGCTGGCTGTTTGAACTTAAAATTGTCCCTTTTTTCCAAGTTCTTGTAACTGCCATACCACAAACAAATCAAAGTGGAAAGACCAACACCCCCTACATTTGCCATGAATAGGACATTACGTGCTCCACTGGCTTGTTTTGAACTGGTCCTAAGTTGAAGGGCACAATTATTGTGTCTTGTTTGGTCATTCTTTAAAAAACATGCTTTGTGAGACGACTATGTGTCCTGTCATTTTTGTAGTAGATGTGTGAACTGCAGATCAGTTTTTAATCATTCTTTGAAATCAGTTCTCCCAGTCAGCCGAGAGAACAATGAAATGTCATTTTTGAAGCTTCCCTTGTTCTTCAAACCACATCGGGATATTCAGCGTAAAATCACTACTGATCATTTCATTTGGTGTGATTAGTTTCTTATGCTGAATTTGAGGCGCAAATATCGTGAAATCATCATAAAAAGGGGTTTTAAAAGAGTATGTTTTTTACATTTTTCTTCACTCATTGTATTATTGAGACATAGTTATTTATTGTTATTAAGCGCTCTTTAGAATACTTGATTCTAATTGGTCAATCATGACATTTTGCAGTCAAATATTGTTACCAGGTAACCGATTTTCGAAATACCTTTGCTAGTTCCTCTTGATGTGTCTTGAATCACATTACTCTCTTTTTCTTTTTACATAATATATTAGATCTATAGAATCTTTTATTTAATTATTTGGTAAACCATTATCATCATTATTGATTATTTTATTTTATTTTATTTATTAACTATATCCATTATTTAATTATTTGGGAAGCCATTATCATCATTATTGATTTGCTGGTTTGGGGTTTATTTTTATTTAATTTAATATTTAATTTAATTTAAAATTTAATTTAAAGTGCCCCTATTATGCTATTTTAAAATTTCCTAATTCAGTTTTGGAGGTCTCCAACAACAGGTTTACATGCATCAAAGGTCAAAAAACAGTTTCATTTTCTCATAATATACACTGCACATCACTACAATGTTCAATGGTTCTCAAATGACTCAATGGATGAATCAGTCTCTCTAAATCCCTCCTTTCCACGAGCCTACTCTGCTCTGATTGGTCAGATGGCCCAGTCTGTTGTGATTGGTCTACCGCGTACATCGCATATTTCGGAAACAAACGCCCATTACCATAACTGAACTCCAGCTCCGTCTGGAGGCTTCCTAAAGCTCAGCGATAGTACACACTTTAAAGACAGTAATGATGACGTTGATTTTACATAAAGCCCAGCGTGAGTCCGAATCGATGATTTCAACCCGAACTTGGAGCAGGACGTTTCTCAGTGATGCTACTCAGTTTGAGGTACATTATGAGATGTTTCAACTGTAATTTCTCACCATCAGCATTAGCAAGTGTGCTTCCATCAACAAACCTGTGTGTGTGTGTGTGTGTGTGTGTGTCTAATGTATTGCGGTGCACATGTGAGAACTGTATCAATAGCAGTGCATACGTTAGCCCAGCTGATGTAAACATTAAAGTTTGCAAAACAAATCTTGCTCCATCCTTTATCTTTACTAAAAGTAGTAGGAATGACAGACAATCTGCATTAATAGACACAGTTTTAGGTAATACTGCAGCCCACAGCTGATTTACAGTAGTATTTCAGTAAGACAGTAATAACGTGAGTTAGCCGGTTAGCCAGATACTTACACAATAAACACATTGTAGAGCACAGCGTCTTCTCGACATGATGCTATCCAGTATCCGCTGCAGTGTTCAAGGTTTCCCTGGTCTCTGCGCGCCGTGCGTGCACAATAAGTGGATGGGCAATATGCTAATGTTTCGTCGTGACGTCACAACAAAACGGCTTGCGACTCATTTAAAAAAGGATTTGTTTAATTGACTCAGAGTCAACTCTTACTTTTGAGAGACAATAACTTTATATACGCTGCACTTTCAGATTTAAAACTTTGCAGGATGTTTTCATTCACTTAGAACTATGTTACACACTACATGAATGGTAATTTTCGAAAATCCATAATAGGGGCTCTTTAAAATTTAATTTAATTTAATTTAAAACTTTACTTCCTTTATATATGGTTTAATAACCATATCAGACCATCAGTTGAGGGGTCATTTTCTGACATTTCGTCTTGTCCTTTCTCCTCAGCCCAATGGGAATAACCAGGAGTGCGTCTTCGTGGAGGAATATTTGGAGAACAACTACACGGCGCTGGTATCGGCCAAGTACAAAGGCTGGTATTTGGGTTTCAATCGAAAGGGTCGACCCAAAAAAGGCTCCAAGACCACGCAGACGCAGCAGGAAGTGCATTTCATGAAGCGCCACCCCAAAGGAAAAGTGGACCCTCTGGAGGAGTTCCGTTTCACGACGGTAACGAAACGGACACGAAGGGCGCGGCGTTTAAAACCCAACCCTAAAACGAACTGAGTCGGTGAGGATGAGCATGCACTGCTCCCCGAGGACACTACGTGCTTCTTGCCTTACAAACACCTTAATCTTATCCGAAACAGGAGAAGGAAGAGGACACAAATAAACAATTGCTACGGATAAAAGACAAGAAGCTTAAAAAAAGTTCAAAGATGTTTTATTTTTATATTTCAGAAGCGTTGAGTTTCTCCCAGCAGTTGAATGTGGGTCTTTTTTTAAATGTAATATTGGTGTCTGTTATTTTATTTATACTGGATTAACTAAGGATGACCTATAAGGAACTAGTGTCTCCTGCTTTGACACATTTCCTGATAAAACTCTGGAATAGCGACAAGAGCAAACCACACCGCTTGGGAAATTTGTGTTTCATTTGTGTTGCCCCCGAGAACAAGGATCCAATATTTTCCACTGGAATGGGCTGTCATGGAAAAACAACGAGAGAGCGATATACAAGGTCATGTGACCTTTGCAGGCCTCCATAGGTAAACGTGAAGCTTTGAGTGCAATATTTTGAAGAGCCGTGTCGTTCATCTCTGTCGGATGCCTTTCTCGTCTGAGCGGACACCAGGCCTTCTCGTGGGCCGAACATGCAGAACGCTTTGATATTTTTTGTGTATTCTGTGATTCAGCTTAGATCGACATGCTTTGACTAGCTAGATGTGTGAGAACCAACAGACAGAAGCCGGAATACGTTTTCGGGAATTGCTGTAATGCTCTACGCCTACAGCTGGATCCTGCATATGTGCTGATGATGCCGTCACCCTGCGTCCTTTCTGAAATTCAGCTACCAAAACATGCATTAAATCCAGGTATAATGCATTGCTCTTAATGTCCCTGACGCTCTTTTAAGCATCGGATTTTGACTACTTCCAGGTCATTAAGCCAACGAAATCGGTCCGCCTGACAATCAGTCATGTATTCTAGAACACTTGTTCTCAGTTCTAGAACGTTCAAAACGCAGGTGCACAGAGGAAATCCCTTCTGCAGACGCTGGACTCTGGCCACTGTTGGTGAGGTCGACTCTCCATATGGGTATAGCTGTAGTATTCACACGTCTATATACTCATCGTCTGTCAGACGTTACTAACAATCATGACACACGTACGATTAAAAAAAATGTATGCAAAAATAATAATTTTATTACTATTATAATATATTTATTGCCTTTCTCTGTAAATATGACTTGATGAATTTATTTGACCTCTGTTAATAATAATAAAAAAGAGGACTATATATGGAAAATGAATAAATGTTATCAGACTGTTTTTGTGCCGTTCGGATATGTGGATGTGTGATGACAAATATTACAGTGCTAGAGACTCGACTTTATCTCTGTTATCTGCTCCTTTAGTCTGATGCAGTATGATTTCATAATCAAATGTGTTGGTCAAAAGACTCATTTCAGTCAACTAATTCACTTTCTGAGGTGTGCATAGTTTAGAAACAACCACTGTCATTAGCTTTTAATATCACAGATGCATCACAACAACATTGACATTTAAATTCAATATTGGATCCCATAAATCTGTAGAAATGTAATAATAATAATTAGTGTCAATCGATTAAAAAAACGACAAATTAATCGCAAATTTGTTCTGCGTTTTTAATTTGTTATATTGTAATAATTTCAGTTACTCTTCAAATTAACAACTTAAAGACAGAATATTTTAATTTGTGCAATGGCATCTTTTTATGAATGAAGGCCAGTATCACTGATACTAATACTGCTACTGATGTCTCTATGAAATAGATAAAAAAAAAACAAAAAAAAAAAACATTAATGATAGACATTCAACATTACAGTGTAATGGAAAGCTATCCATTTCAGCATTTACTAAGCTTTAAAAAAAATAACAACTTTTAATTGTTAAACGATTTGAACTTAAAACGATCTTCACATAAACCCATTATAATAAATGTCGTATTTACCTGTGGGCTTCATATATAATCAATTTACAGAAACTGAATAAAATGATCAAACACTTTACAGTCTTAACTGCATATTTTAAATTAAATATAGATTAATCGTTATCAATGCTACACTTGTCTCTGTTACATTTGTTCTTTGATTAACATTAATGACAGACATCACAGTAAGTGGTTTATTAGGCTGCTGTCACTTTAAGACTCGGACCTGACGCGCTGTCACGCGCATCTCATTTTCTCAACTCTTTAAGTTCATTTAAGATGTCATTTAACTCATTTAAGACAGCTCTTATGAGAATACTCGACAAAACGGGCATTTTGGCATAATTCTGTGTGTTATTGTTCGTCCAAGCGCAAAAGAGAACTCGATTCTGGCACGCGTCTTTCTATGCGTCGACGCGTTGTGTGTGTGTCAGGACATTCACAGACAGCACGTTCTCTTTTGTCTTGTCACGCTTGAATGGTTTAAAAGCATTCACATGAATAAGAGCGTGATCATATAATATAACGCTAGCCAAAGGATAAACAGATGCTGCGTTAATTGCGTAAAATATTTTTAATGGGTTAAATTGTTAACACGCTACTTTTAACAGCGCTAATAATAATACATGAAGTCTGGTATTTTGTTTGCTTGTTGCAATCGTTGTTCCCGTGTATTTCCACATAACTGTTGCATGTCCTTCATCTTCACAAGCACAAACTCTGTTAGCATAATCTCCAGATACATAATGCTGGAATCTAGATAGATAGATAGAGAGAGAGAGAGAGCGAGAGAGAGGGCAACTGGGATGCTAAACATTAACATTCAGTGCCATGATAAATATTGTTCGCCGCTGTGATTTACCGGCGTGAGGGCGGGAAAACCTATCACTTACATGAGATCGACCAATAACCACAACCATCCAATCAATTCCCCATGGACAAAATCAAGTCCCGCCCTATATTTGTTCTTGTTTGAGAAGCTGTTTCACAATAGGGAAAACTAAAAAGTCTATCACAACTTCCGTTTCATGCCGACTTTAGGCTCTTTTAAACTCAAGGCCCAAGACTTAACTAAGACTGACAGTTTAAGAAAGGGTCTTGAAATACGTCAAACAGACCCACATGCTGGTATCTGACGTACATTCCCTTCATGACATAATGTGCCTTTCCTACACAAAGCATGTGAATATGTTCTTAGACGGCCATAACTAGTAGGCGCCCGGAGCGTGCTAAACGCAGAGCGAGGGAGTTGGCTTCTGACGCAGAGGTTACGGTAGACAATTTACTATAGGACGCGAGACAAAGAGGCAAATTGCACTCTGCAAGTTGAAGACACGGTCCAGAAAATGTGTCATGGGGAAGTTATGAGGCGTTTAAAGACAGTGAAGAGTTTCTCAGACAACATGGGGATTCAAGGATCATTTAGATTCAAGGTTATATCAACAGAGCCCCTCCTCGCCTTTACATATTACCGCTTTTATGAAATCAATTAGAACCGAAGGGAGTGAAGGAATGCTCAAAGAGAATGTTCGGAAAGGTATTAAGGTCAATGGAACTATTCCTTTTCCAAATGGATTTCCAAAACTTCTGGTATGAAACCTTGTTCTGGGAGAAATTACTTCTGTGGATGACAGCGAGCTCATTAGACAGTCTGCATGAGCCACTAGAGAGAATTTATTCTAATTCTTGATATGTCAATAACAGACTCGAAGGTGAAACCGAGAGCTCTCAAGCAAAAACCGCTGTCAGAATGGTGGTACATTTTTTAAATGCTGTAACTCTCCCCCTCCGTGTGTCTTGAAGCTCTTAGGAGTCTTCTTTTGGCAAAGCTCTGAGACTTCGCTCTCCCTTTAAAAAGGAGGATCAGGAATGTAGGGTAAGATGTCTCATAATGTTGTGTTCTGGAATGATGTTTACAGCAGTAGTCAAGCTGAAAGATGGCCGGTTTGAGGGAAAAATGCCTTTTGTTTAACTTCTCACTGATGTTATCAGATGCCGCTCTGCAGCGCAACCACCTACAGCGCGGGGAGACCTGGGGATGTCAGCTGATTTAGATGTCTGACGGATTGTCTTTCTTTTCCCCTTTTTTATTATTCCTTCCTTTAGGCTGAATAATAGCAGGCCGTATTTTTTTAGATGGGTGTCCCCTCTAAGCTTGAATTACTCAGGCCAGACTGATCTGAGAAGATCCTCAAGCTTACGCACACAGGAGTCTGTCCGAGTCTGATGATGTTTAATGTAGCGCTGCTGTTTTGGGTTTGCTTCGACTCAAACCCCATTTTTTCTACACACATTTTTGG
This sequence comes from Coreius guichenoti, assembly GCA_039654105.1. NCBI lineage: Eukaryota > Metazoa > Chordata > Actinopteri > Cypriniformes > Gobionidae > Coreius > Coreius guichenoti. The sequence continues at coordinate 32,620,301 of CM077173.1, forward strand.
TGATGGGGTGAGTAGGAGGGCTGATGCAAGAGGTGATAAGACTTAAAAATGTTTTAAAGTTGCTGAAAAATATGTACACATTAAAACAACATCACGGCACTACACGTTCTAGATGTCCACAGATAAATCTCTGTGTTTTTCTCTCTCATTCTCTGAATGACAGAGAGCTCTAGAAATTACTAACTACCAAGACTCATTTTTGTGACCATTTCTTGGAAAAGGAAAATGGAACATGGCCATGCAATTTGACAAATGATTTTTTAAAATGTAGTATTTCAATGAATATGAGGTCATTCAATTATTAATTCATTAATAATTATATACATTCACCGGCCACTTTATTAGGTACACCTTGCAAGAACCGGATTGGACCCCCTTTTGCTTTCAGAACTGCCTTAATTGTTCTTTGCATTGATTCAACAAGATGCCTGAAACATTCCTCTGAGATTTTGGTCCATATTGTCATGATAGCATCACACAGTTGCTTCAGATTTGTCGGCTGCACATCCATGATGTGAATCTCCCGTTCCACCACATCCCAAAGCTGTTCTGGATTGAGATCTGATGACTACGGAGGCCACTTGAGTTTAGTGAACTCATCATCATGTTCAAGAAACCAGTTTGAGATGATTTGAGCTTTGTGACACGTTATCCTGCTGGATGTAGACATCAGAAGATGAATACACTGGTCATAAAGGGATGGACATGATCAGCAACAATACTCAGGCAGGCTGTGGTGTTTAAATGATGCTCAGTTGGTACTGAGAGGCTCAAAGTGTGCCAAGAAAAAAACTCTCACACCACCAGCAGCCTGAACCGATGATACAAGGCAGGATGGATCCATGCTTTCAGGTTGTTCACGCCAAAATCTGACCCTATCATCTGAATGTTTAAGCAAAAATCGAGACTCAACAGACCAGGCAACGTTTTTCCAATCTTCTATTGTCCAGTTTTGGGGAGCCCGTGTGAATTGTAGCCTCAGTTTGCTGTTCTTAGCTGACAGGAGTGCACCGGTGTGTCTTCTGCTGCTGTAGCCCATCTGCTTCAAGGTTGGACATGCTGTGATTTCAGAGATGCTCTTCTGCAGACCTCAGTATAAGACATCAAATAACGAGTGGATATTTGAGTTACTGTTGCCTTTCTATAAGCTCGAACCAGTCTGGCCATTCTAAATCACCTTTCTTCCCCATTCTGATGTTGAGTCTGAACTTCAGCATATCATCTTGACCATGGTCTCAGTCAGCTCCCTAGCTCCCGGGCTCGTGAATCAGTATATCGTGTTCACAAATTCAGGCACTGGTAAGGACAGTAAAGGATGCTGGCTCACTACACATCGGGACACTAATGACTCTTATTTCCGGCGACGTTACAACGTCCTCATTGTACAACATCACTACTGGTATTTATGAACAAAAGCAGAGCTGATATCTTTCCCAGCAAGCAATAGCTGTCATTTCACAGTCTCGGTTAACTATAGACCCGATATATTCTGGCTATGAGTAACCCACTTCCAGCCAAAGTAACCTTGAATTTGGTTACATGTCGTTTTTGCCAAAATAACTTTGTGTAAATAAATGTGTGATATTCCATCATGTAAGCAAAGTCAACAGTGATTACAAGGTGTTTGGTTTCATTTCTTTGACATGTTCATGTTCTTGATGACTAGTCTGTTCTTGGGCTATGGTTAGACGTCTATTAAATTTTCACTGGCAGCCCAAATTTTGCCTTGTTTTACCCTAGACGTCAGGGCTGTGTTTGGACGGCTAATAGATGTTTTTTAAACACAAAATTGCTTGCTGGGTTCGGACATTACTTGTAATGTTATTTAAAATACATTATGATAAATACTTTGCTTGTTCCATATACAGTGGGGAGAACAAGTATTTGATACACTGCCAGTTTTGCAGGTTTGCCCACTTACAAAGCATGTAGAGGTCTGTAATTTTTATCATAGGTACACTTCAACTGTGAGAGACGGAATCTAAAACAAAAATCCAGAAAATCACATTGTATGATTTTTAAGTAATTAATTTGCATTTTATTGCATGACATAAGTATTTGATACATCAGAAAAGCAGAACTTAATATTTGGTACAGAAACCTTTGTTTGCAATTACAGAGATCATACGTTTCCTGTAGTTCTTGACCAGGTTTGCACACACTGCAGCAGGGATTTTGGCCCACTCCTCCATACAGACCTTCTCCAGATCCTTCAGGTTTCGGGGCTGTCGCTGGGCAATACGGACTTTCAGCTCCCTCCAAAGATTTTCTATTGGGTTCAGGTCTGGAGACTGGCTAGGCCACTCCAGGACCTTGAGATGCTTCTTACGGAGCCACTCCTTAGTTGCCCTGGCTGTGTGTTTCGGGTCGTTGTCATGCTGGAAGACCCAGCCATGACCCATCTTCAATGCTCTTACTGAGGGAAGGAGGTTATTGGCCAAGATCTCGCGATACATGGCCCCATCCATCCTCCCCTCAATACGGTGCAGTCGTCCTGTCCCCATTGCAGAAAAGCATCCCCAAAGAATGATGTTTCCAACTCCATGCTTCACGGTTGGGATGGTGTTCTTGGGGTTGTACTCATCCTTCTTCTTCCTCCAAACACGGCAAGTGGAGTTTAGACCAAAAAGCTCTATTTTTGTCTCATCAGACCACATGACCTTCTCCCATTCCTCCTCTGGATCATCCAGATGGTCATTGGCAAACTTCAGACGGGCCTGGACATGTGCTGGCTTGAGCAGGGGGACCTTGCGTGCGCTGCAGGATTTTAATCCATGACGGCGTAGTGTGTTACTAATGGTTTTCTTTGAGACTGTGGTCCCAGCTCTCTTCAGGTCGTTGACCAGGTCCTGCCGTGTAGTTCTGGGCTGATCCTTCACCTTCCTCATGATCATTGATGCCCCACGAGGTGAGATCTTGCATGGTGCCCCAGACCGAGGGAGATTGACCGTCATCTTGAACTTCTTCCATTTACTAATAATTGCGCAAACAGTTGTTGCCTTCTCACCAAGCTGCTTGCCTATTGTCCTGTAGCCCATCCCAGCCTTGTGCAGGTCTACAATTTTATCCCTGATGTCCTTACACAGCTCTCTGGTCTTGGCCATTGTGGAGAGGTTGGAGTCTGTTTGATTGAGTGGGTGGACAGGTGTCTTTTATACAGGTAACAAGTTCAAACAGGTGCAGTTAATACAGGTAATGAGTGGAGAACAGGAGGGCTTCTTAAAGAAAAATTAACAGGTCTGTGAGAGCCGGAATTCTTACTGGTTGGTAGGTGATCAAATACTTATGTCATGCAATAAAATGCAAATTAATTATTTAAAAATCATACAATGTGATTTTCTGGATTTTTGTTTTAGATTCCGTCTCTCACAGTTGAAGAGTACCTATGATAAAATTACAGACTTCTACATGCTTTGTAAGTGGGCAAACCTGCAAAATCGGTAGTGTATCAAATACTTGTTCTCCCCACTGTACATGCAACATTTCAGCCGTAAATAAATTATAAATGTTAGCTAGATTACGTCCATTACCTGTCTAGCAATATATGTTTATGCTGAAATATAATAAAATAATGGTTTGTATTTTTAAAAACATCTATCGCGTGTCGTTATGTGTAGTGAGTTGGCTCACGTGATTAAAGTTTCACGCTTCAGAACTTCCATTAAGGGAACATAGTGAGCATCGATGCTCCCTGGCTTTGACAATGTATTGTGGGACTTTTTAGGGAGCGAATTTTTCAGTGCCCTGGAAGGATTCTGTGATTGAGACAGACCTTAAAATGGCCGACTCCCTGATCAGTGCCCTGACTACTGAACTAGGGAGCAGATTGAGACACACCCCATGTCCCCCATATATAAACTTTTGAACAGTTGTCTAAGTGTATACAAGTGTGTGTGTATATACTGTATATATATATATATATATACACACATACATATACATACACACACTTAGACAACTGTTCAAAAGTTTATATATATACTCACCAGCCACTTTAGGTTTTTATTTTCATTACAAAATTACTGGGTTTATATGGTTACAAATGTTTTCTATTCCAATTAAATTTTGTTCATTTGAGCTCTTTATTCACCAAAGAATCCTGAAAAATGTTTTTAACACTGATAATAAGAAAATTTTCATGAGCAGCAAATCAACAAAAAAATAATCGACCCTAAACTTTTGAACAGAGCACTGTAAAAAAAAAGTTGCTGCCTTATATTTTTAAGTACAATAAACTTGGATGTTTAAGTCATTTCAACCTAAATTACATTAAACTGACTTAAAAAATAAGTTGAATTTTGTATAATTTATAAAAAAAGTTGAAAATTGCTTAACTTATTTTGATGAGTTAAAGCAACGTAAAAACATAATGTCATAACTTATTGATCATATAATTTTTTACAGTGTAGTGTATATAATTTGACATTTGAACATTAAAGTTCGACAAGGGTTTAACTCCGGACTTTTGCATGCTTCCCTCCTTTGCCTTAACCTTTGATCAGTGTAGGATGACCCTGGAATTGACCCAACATGTTGAAATGAATCATACAATCTCTCTGTAGCCGCTCCTTTCAGGCTCTGTGAACTCACCGCAGCGACCGACAGCTATTCTTAGGCAAAAGAGGCGCTGACTCCTTTTTGAAGACTCCAGCAGAGCATGACTGTCTAGGACGCCACTTTTCCTCTCTTTTAGTTGACCAATCTGGTGCCTTTTAAAAATATTGCACTCTTGGGTCAGCTTTCGGTAAGGGTCATGTTTTCCACGGCTGGTGAGTGCTAGTCAGCACTTGTTTTCTTTCACGAGTGACAAGCAGAAAATAAGGTGTGTGCCGCAGCACGGTGGTCACTGTTGCGCAGAACGTTTCTCAACGGTCGGGTTAGACTTCTAGGGCCAAAATCTCCTCGGATTGCTCTCCTCAGCAACCACACACTTAATAAAGGGCCATGTCAACAGAAATTTGGTGGCCCTCTATTCTCGACACAGAACAATCTTTGTCTCCTTAAATATTATTTAACTTTGCCTCAGGGTTTTGAGGGAGAACAAACATGCAAAACCAAAATAAAGGTTGACCTCTAATATAATCCTAACTGTCACAGCTCTTTGAGTGTCATTTTCTTTTTTTTCACAAAACCACACAGACGCCGCAAGCTTTCGTCTCTCTTCTCAGTGAATCTGACCACAATTGGCCTCCCTGCTCAAACCGTGAAACACACAGAGAGCGTTTTGTGATTCCCTCGCTGTCTTTATGACCGTTCGCATATGTGTAGCAGAGAACTGTTTTTATAGGATTACATATGTGTGCCTGTAGACAACTATTCTGAGAAACATCTGAGATGTGCCTTATGAAAGTGAAGTATTCAAGATCTGTGGAGAACCAATAATGGAAAAAGAAACAACTAAAGATGACCAAAATTCTATAAAAGTTTGGGGTCGGTAAGACTTTAATGTTTTTGAAAGAAATCTCTTTTGCTCACCAAGGCTGCATTTATTTAATCAACAATACAGTAAAACATTAATATTGTAAAATTGAATTATAATTTAAAGTAGCTGTTTTCTATTGTAATATATTTTAAAATGTAATTTATTCCAGTGATCAAAGCTGAATTTTCAGCATCATTCCTCTAGTCTTCAGTGTCACATGATCCTTCAGAAATCATTCTAATATGATGATTTGCTGCTCAAGAAACATTTTTTATTATCAAAGCTGAAACAGTTGTGCTGCTTAATATTTTTGCGGAAACTGTTTTAATGCAACTGCAATTTAATGCATTTTTGCTGAATAACAGTATTAATTTAATTCAAAAAAATTAAATCTTACTCCCCAAACTTTTGGAGGGTACAGTTTCTATGTTTTTCCTTCACTCGTGTGGAATGTCTGTCATGTTCAAGCAAATTTAAAGTCAACTGAATGTGAGTTTGCAGTGAATTGATCTGGACATAGAGGATGAAGGTCAAGTTGCCCTCCAGAACATCTCCACGAATCACAATAGTAACGCTTCTTTTTCAAATCTGTCATTATTGGCTATTGCTGTAACCATTACTACATTAACTAGCATTGAATTCTCTAATTTAGTGGAGACTGGGGATGAAAGTAACACCTTTTGTTTGAGCATCAGTAACTCAGTGGTTATTTATGCTATATCTCTCAAAATTTGATACATAGCCTATAGCCTAGGGATGTGCATCTCCATAACTAAGGCCGATGCGATACGTATCTCGATGCATAGCCAACCATACAATACATTAAAGATACATAAAGATACAGAGATACATAGATGAAGCAGCTACTGATGCGATGCGATTCACCCCTATTACGATGCAATGCGATCCGATTTCGATTTAACACAATGCAATTCAATGCAATATGATGCAATGGAAACAAATAAAATACTATGCAATTCAATATGGTAGAGATAGTTCACTTTTATTTCTTTGGTTCAAACAGACTCATAAAATCATAAATTAACTTAAGAGCCTTCTGACTTAGTGTCCAAACATTGGATTTGTAATTATTTGGTGGAAGATGCAGCTCTACCTCTGCCACGTTAATCTACAGTATATTCTATTTACAACAGCGCATGCGCAAGTGAATTGAGCACTTTAAAACAAAAGTCCACTAGTTTGCGCACACGCCGAACGCGTCTTTCCGCACTCACAAATCAGCGCGGGCTTACTTTTTTGAATATCAGTCCTGCTAATCACGTTCTTTATTCCACTCTGCTCATGTTAATATTAAAAATTTCACCCAGGAACTCTCGGTAAGATGACGTAAAATTAGAACAGCCTTTTATCTGTACCGTTTTGACTTCTTTGCTCGCTGTTTTGCTATTATTCTCGTGCACTGACTCATTCGCTAAGCTGAACAGCCAGTCAGAGTTCTCTCTCTCACCAACGGCCCGACGCTGATTCTACATGTTAAATCGGCCCCAAAAAACTCTGACGGTGTCCGACTAGAGCCAACGGTGCGGAACACACCGAAAAAACTAAGTCGGCTGACGCTCAAAAACGGCCCGACGGCCGATCGTCGGCTTGGTGTGTCCTGGGCTTTAACATTCCACTGTATTGTTTATACGTTCATTTAATGAATCATACTTTGAAAGGCTCGCGCGAGCATCTGTAAGCGAGACGGAACAGAACGTGGGCTGCGTCCGAAAACCTAGGCAGCTGACTCGCTGCCTTATCAGACAATGACTTTTAAGGCAGCGTTTGTGCATGAAGGCACCTCACGAAATTGATTTCAGGCAGTGTAACAGTTTAATGATCTACAGCAAAATAGAGCCAGCTTTGGTGAGAACTAAACAAATATTTAATAACTACAGTCGTAATTTCTCGCTAGAAATGACATCAGAAGTGGAAAATGTTGGTAAGAAACACATTTACACACAAACTGACCAGCAAACGCAACTTTCGGATGCCATCTTTTTTTTCCAGCTCAACTGTCACAGAATGGAACGCACAAGATTGTGGGATATCAAGGGCAGCGAAGGATACATATATGCTGCCTTCAAAAATCGATCAGATGAAGGTATCTCAGGAGACAGGAAGTGAAACTAACATTAGATTCGGACGTGCCTTGATGCCTTCCTACCTTGAAATGTGTCCTACGCGAAATATTCACGTAGCAGCAGTGGTGATGAGAGAACGTGCTTGAGAAACAGTTCAGAGAGGAGAAATCAATCTACATACAAAATATTGGTCACAAATTATTGGTTACTTTCTAAATAATGAAAGTATAGTGCATCTACTTATTATTCATCGGTTTTTAGAAATGATGCATCGCAATACAAATGCCAACTATCCGATGCACACTTTTTTAAATCGATGCATCGCATCGCTAACTTTTATGCCGATGCACCGATGCGAATCAGTGAATCTTACCATCCCTAATATAGCCACATTTGTCTGCTACATATATAACTCACTTGGACATGTACAACACAATCACAGATTTCACGAGTTCACACTTACATATAATTTAGAGGGAGTAAAGTTTAAATGCATATTTGGCATGCTGTTCTGGGGGGAGGGCTCAGAGCTCGGAATTTGGCCCGAACCCAGAGTACTCCCCCCGTGTATGTAAGTGGTTAGAACTAGAAGTGTGGAGAAGGGGTGGTGGAGGGATGCTGATAAACTGTCAACAAACGGAGGTAAGACTGCTGAATATATATACCTCTTATTGTTGATTGGCTGAGTGCTCTCCACTCGTGTCAATTATCTGAACGTGCTCCTCCCGAACTTTGTTAATAAAACATCATTATGTGAGTTAATGTCAAACACAAAGAGTTCCGTTGTTACAACTTACCCCACTACTGAGGTGAGTTGTAACACAGGCTGGGGATAGATGTAACAACGAGAGCTAATTTGCTGAAATAAGATCACATAAAAAAACACTAGATGTGCATAAATTCTAAAAATGTGCACAAAAAAAATTGTATGTGCTCAATTGAGGTGGATAATGTTTTTATCCGATAAGAAGACATGCACATAAACTATGATGGAAACATACACACTGCTAAACGTTTTGGGACGCCTGCCTTTACATGCACATGAACTTTAATGACAACCCCATTCTTAATCTGTAGGGTTTAATATGGAGTTGGCCCTGCACCCTTTGCAGCTATAACAGCTTCAACTCTTCTGGGAAGGCTTTCCACAAGGTTTAGGAGTGTGTTTATGGGAATTTTTGACCATTCTTCTAGAAGCGCATTTGATGGGTCAGGCACTGATGTTGGACGAGAGGGTCTGGCTAGCAGTCTCCACTCTAATTCATCCCAAAGGTGTTCTATCGGGTTGAGGTCAAGACTCTGTGCAGGCCAGTCAAGTTCCTCCACACCAAACTCGCTCATCCATGTCTTTATGGACCTTGCTTTGTGCACTGGTGCGCAGTCATGTTGGAACAGGAAGGGGCCATCCCCAAACTGTTCCCACAAAATTGGGAGCATGAAATTGTCCAAAATGTCTTGGTATGCTGAAGCATTAAGAGTTCCTTTCACTGGAACTAAGGGGCCAAACCCATAATCCTCCCTCCACCAAACTTTACACTTGGCACAATGCAGTGAGACTGCATGCGCTGACCCCGCTCTGTGATTTTACGTGGTCTACCACTTCGTGGCTGAGTTGCTGTTGTTCACATTTGCTTCCACTAACATTATAATACCACTAACAGTTGACCGTGGAATATTTAGTAGTGAGGAAATTTCACAAATGGACTTGTTGCACAGGTGGCAACCTATCACGGTACCACGCTTGAATTCACTGAGCTCCTGAGAGCGACCCATTCTTTCACAAATGTTTGTAGAAGCAGTCTGCATGCCTAGGTGCTTGATTTTATACACCTGTGGCCATGGAAGTGATTGGAGCACCTGAATTCAATGATTTGGATGGGTATCCCAATACTTTTGTCAATATAGTGTATTTACTACATAAATTCCTCAACATGCAACAAAAAACTCATGTAATTTTGCCTTAACAGGGAATGTGATTGATAACTGGAATCATCATAAGGGGTTGGTTGTAACATTTTAAATGAACTGTTACAACTATCCCCACCCCTAACAGCCATACCTTAGCTAACCGTTTTAGCATGTAGGTTTGAAGTTAGCATGAATGCATCAAATTAAACTAGAGAAATAGCTACTTTATATTATGCAAGTCAAATAACCATATCTACAATACAACGATTGCTAGGCAAAAAATAATCTTGATAATTTTTTTTACTTTCCTTCCTGAAAATATTTTTTTTTTGTCCATAAATTGTACAATGTTGCTCAGTCACATGCCACTTCTCCTGTGAGCTCAAAAAGGTGATGTGAGTGTATGATATCGATGACATCACCATAGTTTTTTTCTGACGTCAAACTGACAGTGTTACAACTGACCCCATGTTACAACACTCCCCGGTCTCCCCCTACTAAAGAAACATTTTAGTAAATGTACAACAAATTGCATTTTGGCTATTGGTTTGCATTATCTTTCTCACTAGCGGGGTTCAAATATAAGTACAGGCTAGGTTACGTCAAAGTCCCTTTAAAGGAAAATCTGTTCACTCAGCGGCCATATTTTCAATGCCTCTGGGCAGCTATTTCGGCATCTAAGACCAATGCTGCGTCCCAATTCGCTTACTTATACTACGACCTAAAAGTATGTACTCTTTTTGTGAAGAAAAAGTGCATATTTTTGAGTGTGTAACAGAAGAGTATGCAAGCTTTGGGACATACTACTTCGTCATCTTTAACTGACTCTGTCGCTTAGTTACGTGCATCCCTTCACTGTTTAAACTGCCCTGTCAATCATCGTCACAGTTCAAATCGTCCACGTTCAATTTCATTTCCTACCGTATCAGAGAGAAATGTAGTAGCACGTTGATCTGCCATTCGTGGGTCTTTAATGCAAAGACTCTCCTAATGTGTTTGCAGTTTAAATATAATGATGCATTTAAAAGTTAATGGCCAAACGTATCATTACAAAAGTTCACAATGCTGCTGCAGGTGAAATATAATGTGGATAACATTGAATAAATATCTTTTCGTCAGGTTAAATACTGATAATTGATCACTCAAGCCCCTTTACCTAAACCTCTCTACTTAACTGTCGAACTCGCACATCTGTCATGTTTGTAGTTTTTTAACACTTTTTATCCACGTTTGTAGTTCTAATCAAATCCTCATCCAACTCGCAATGGGTTGTGGGTAATATCAGCCGTTAGAGTGTGTGTCGATCTGCACTAGAAATAGTAGACCATCCGGGTGTCTTTGGAATACTCTTTTCAACATACTACGATTTGGGACATACTAATTCTATTTTCGAATACTTTTTAGGACGGATAGTATGCGAATTGGGACGCACCGCAAGTCCTTCCTACATAAATGGGGGAATCCTGACATCTCAAAAACTGCTTGTCGAACTCAAAATTAAAAAAACATTTCAAATCAGCAACAAAATCTGACATGAACTGTCCCATAAATAGGGTTTCTTACGCTCAAATAGCCTTAAAAAAAGCTTGTTTGTCAGGCTAGAACAGCTAATGCGCATGTGCAGTCCTAGCGCGCATCTCAGAACACAGTGACACAATGACTTTATCGATCAGCGATTGGCTCTTTTATTTAGAAGGCTGGACTTATTCCATCATAGTGTGCTTTGCACTTTCTCCCAGTCATCTGTCTCCATCTTTCTATATATAAAGTCTTTAGTGACATCAATCATAAAAAAAAATAAAAAAAAAAAAGAGAGAAAAAAATACATTTTGAAAGATTATGAATACTGCTTCTTTGAAATAACGTGTGCTGAAATATACACAATAAGACCAGGAACATGTAATAAGAAAGTGGCGTGTTGTCTTGTTTACATTTATTCTGAAATATTCACACAGTTTGTTTCTCTCCACTGACAGGTGGAATAAACTACTCTCTGACCCTGTGTACTCAACGAGCACATGAAATAAATCCCACTGGGATTGTTGGCAGCAGTGCATCTTTGGACAACCGCATGACAGAGCTGGGCGTATTTCTGTCTGTCATGAGAGGGGGAGGGAGATTGTCTGGTGAGGAGCAGCGTTTGGGCCCTCATGCATGTCCTTCCTCCCGGGGGCCACCAGGGGCCCAAATCCTCTTCTACTGACAGGTGATTCATCTCATTAGTTTCTCTCTTTCTCACTCTCCCTCGCTCTCTCTGGGCTCCTCATTGTCTTGCGATATGAGATGGCTCTTTGTTGTGCGTTGTGCAGGGCTGTAATTAGTGAACTGTGCGCGGGGCGTTTTTTCTCACAGAAATTCTTCAAAATTAATCAGTGCTTTCCCATTGATGGCAAAAGCCTCTTGACCCCCCTCCACCCCACCCGCCCCTCCAAACAGCCCCTCTCTTCAGCGCAGAGATGCTTTGGGGGAGAATTCCTTTGTTTGTTTTGTCAAAAACATACTCAGGTCATCGCAGAACTTGAGTCTGGACCCTGCAGTTGATAGTGGAGAATCAAGGTATATGACATTACATATCTACACATATGCATGTAATCTGCTTGAAATATCTATTATTATAAAGTTATTATTATATGTATTAGCTAGTAGTAGTAGTATTAAAGGTATTTTTTGTTACACCCATATACTTTTATCTTATATTCTATAGAAAAATATACATACACTCACCTAAAGGATTATTAGGAACACCTGTTCAATTTCTCATTAATGCAATTATCTAATCAACCAATCACATGGCAGTTGCTTCAATGCATTTAGGGGTGTGGTCCTGGTCAAGACAATCTCCTGAACTCCAAACTGAATGTCAGAATGGGAAAGAAAGGTGATTTAAGCAATTTTGAGCGTGGCATGGTTGTTGGTGCCAGACGGGCCGGTCTGAGTATTTCACAATCTGCTCAGTTACTGGGATTTTCACGCACAACCATTTCTAGAGTTTACAAAGAATGGTGTGAAAAGGGAAAAACATCCAGTATGCGGCAGTCCTGTGGGCGAAAATGCCTTGTTGATGCTAGAGGTCAGAGGAGAATGGGCCGACTGATTCAAGCTGATAGAAGAGCAACTTTGACTGAAATAACCACTCGTTACAACCGAGGTATGCAGCAAAGCATTTGTGAAGCCACAACACTCACAACCTTGAGGCGGATGGGCTACAACAGCAGAAGACCCCACCGGGTACCACTCATCTCCACTACAAATAGGAAAAAGAGGCTACAATTTGCACGAGCTCACCAAAATTGGACAGTTGAAGACTGGAAAAATGTTGCCTGGTCTGATGAGTCTCGATTTCTGTTGAGACATTCAGATGGTAGAGTCAGAATTTGGCGTAAACAGAATGAGAACATGGATCCATCATGCCTTGTTACCACTGTGCAGGCTGGTGGTGGTGGTGTAATGGTGTGGGGGATGTTTTCTTGGCACACTTTAGGCCCCTTAGTGCCAATTGGGCATGGTTTAAATGCCACGGCCTACCTGAGCATTGTTTCTGACCATGTCCATCCCTTTATGACCACCATGTACCCATCCTCTGATGGCTACTTCCAGCAGGATAATGCACCATGTCACAAAGCTCGAATCATTTCAAATTGGTTTCTTGAACATGACAATGAGTTCACTGTACTAAAATGGCCCCCACAGTCACCAGATCTCAACCCAATAGAGCATCTTTGGGATGTGGTGGAACGGGAGCTTCGTGCCCTGGATGTGCATCCCACAAATCTCCATCAACTGCAAGATGCTATCCTATCAATATGGGCCAACATTTCTAAAGAATGCTTTCAGCACCTTGTTGAATCAATGCCACGTAGAATTAAGGCAGTTCTGAAGGCGAAAGGGGGTCAAACACAGTATTAGTATGGTGTTCCTAATAATCCTTTAGGTGAGTGTATATACATTGATAATATTAATAATAATAATATATGTTAATATATACAATTGTATGTGTGTATATATATATATATATATATATATTAGTGCTGTCAAATCGATTAATCGCGATTAGTCAGATCCAAAATAAGTTAATGTTTACATAATATATGTGTGTGTACTGTGTATAATTATTATGTATATATAAATACACACACATGCATGCATATATTTAAGATTTTTTTTTTATATTTATATATAAAATATAAATTATATAAATATATATATACATGCAAATATTTCTTAAATGTATACATGAATAAGTGTGTATTTATATATACGTAATAATTATACACAGTACACACACATACAGTGGGGAGAACAAGTATTTGATACACTGCCGATTTTGCAGGTTTTCCTACTTACAAAGCATGTAGAGGTCTGTAATTTTTATCATAGGTACACTTCAACTGTGAGAGATGGAATCTAAAACAAAAATCCAGAAAATCACATTGTATGATTTTTAAATAATTAATTTGCATTTTATTGCATGACATAAGTATTTGATCACCTACCAACCAGTAAGAATTCTGGCTCTCACAGACCTGTTAGTTTTTCTTTAAGAAGCCCTCCTGTTCTCCATTCATTACCTGTATTAACTGCACCTGTTTGAACTTGTTACCTGTATAAAAGACACCTGTCCACCCACTCAATCAAACAGACTCCAACCTCTCCACAATGGCCAAGACCAGAGAGCTGTGTAAGGACATCAGGGATAAAATTGTAGACCTACACAAGGCTGTGATGGGCTACAGGACAATAGGCAAGCAGCTTGGTGAGAAGGCAACAACTGTTGGTGCAATTATTAGAAAATGGAAGAAGTTCAAGATGATGGTCAATCTCCCTCGGTCTGGGGCACCATGCAAGATCTCACCTCGTGGGGCATCAATGATCATGAGGAAGGTGAGGGATCAGCCCAGAACTACACGGCAGGACCTGGTCAATGACCTGAAGAGAGCTGGGACCACAGTCTCAAAGAAAACCATTAGTAACACACTACGCCATCATGGATTAAAATCCTGCAGCGCACGCAAGGTCCCCCTGCTCAAGCCAGCGCATGTCCAGGCCCGTCTGAAGTTTGCCAATGACCATCTGGATGATCTAGAGGAGGAATGGGAGAAGGTCATGTGGTCTGATGAGACAAAAATAGAGCTTTTTGGTCTAAACTCCACTTGCCGTGTTTGGAGGAAGAAGAAGGATGAGAGAACACCATCCCAACCGTGAAGCATGGAGGTGGAAACATCATTCTTTGGGGATGCTTTTCTGCAAAGGGGACAGAACGACTGCACCGTATTGAGGGGAGGATGAATGGGGCCATGTATCGCAAGATCTTGGCCAACAACCTCCTTCCCTCAGTAAGAGCATTGAAGATGGGTCGTGGCTGGGTCTTCCAGCATGACTACAACCTGAAACACACAGCCAGGGCAACTAAGGAGTGGCTCCGTAAGAAGCATCTCAAGGTCCTGGAGTGGCCTAGCCAGTCTCCAGACCTGAACCCAATAGAAAATCTTTGGAGGGAGCTGAAAGTCCGTATTGCCCAGCGACAGCCCCGAAACCTGAAGGATCTGGAGAAGGTCTGTATGGAGGAGTGGGCCAAAATCCCTGCTGCAGTGTGTGGAAACCTGGTCAAGAACTACAGGAAACGTATGATCTCTGTAATTGCAAACAAAGGTTTCTGTACAAAATATTAAGTTCTGCTTTTCTGATGTATCAAATACTTATGTCATGCAATAAAATGCAAATTAATTACTTAAATCATACAATGTGATTTTCTGGATTTTTGTTTTAGATTCCGTCACTCACAGTTGAACTGTACCTATGATAAAAATTACAGACTTCTACATGCTTTGTAAGTGGGCAAACCTGCAAAATCGGCAGTGTATCAAATACTTGTTCTCCCCACTGTATATACAAACCTGATTCCAAAAAAGTTGGGACACTGTACAAATTGTGAGTAAAAACAGAATGCAATGATGTGGAAGTTTCAAATTTCAATATTTTATTCAGAATACAACATAGATGACATATGAAATGTTTAAACTGAGAAAATGTATCATTTTAAGGGAAAAATAAGTTGATTTTAAATTTCATGGCATCAACACATCTCAAAAAAGTTGGGACAAGGCCATGTTTACCACTGTGTGGCATCCCCTCTTCTTTTTATAACAGTCTGCAAACGTCTGGGGACTGAGGAGACAAGTTGCTCAAGTTTAGGAATAGGAATGTTGTCCCATTCTTGTCTAATACAGGCTTCTAGTTGCTCAGCTGTCTTAGGTCTTCTTTGTCGCATCTTCCTCTTTATGATGCGCCAAATGTTTTCTATGGGTGAAAGATCTGGACTGCAGGCTGGCCATTTCAGTACCCGGATCCTTCTTCTACGCAGCCATGATGTTGTAATTGATGCAGTATGTGGTCTGGCATTGTCATGTTGGAAAATGCAAGGTCTTCCTTGAAAGAGACGACGTCTGGATGGGAGCATATGTTGTTCTAGAACTTGGATATACCTTTCAGCATTGATGGTGCCTTTCCAGATGTGTAAGCTGTCCATGCCACACGCACTCATGCAACCCCATACCATCAGAAATGCAGGCTTCTGAACTGAGCGCTGATGACAACTTGGGTTGTCCTTGTCCTCTTTAGTCCGGATGACATGGCGTCCCAGTTTTCCAAAAAGAACTTCAAATTTTGATTCGTCTGACCACAGAACAGTTTTCCACTTTGCCACAGTCCATTTTAAATGAGCCTTGGCCCAGAGAAAACGCCTGCGCTTCTGGATCATGTTTAGATATGGCTTCTTTTTGGACCTATAGAGTTTTAGCCGGCAACGGCGAATAGCACGGTGGATTGTGTTCACCGACAATGTTTTCTGGAAGTATTCCTGAGCCCATGTTGTGATTTCCATTACAGTAGCATTCCTGTATGTGATGCAGTGCCGTCTAAGGGCCCGATGATCACGGGCATCCAGTATGGTTTTCCGGGCTTGACCCTTACGCACAGAGATTGTTCCAGATTCTCTGAATCTTTGGATGATATTATGCACTGTAGATGATGATAACTTCAAACTCTACGCAATTTTTTTCTGAGAAACTCCTTTCTGATATTGCTCCACTATTTTTCGTCGCAGCATTGGGGGAATTGGTGATCCTCTGCCCATCTTGACTTCTGAGAGACACTGCCACTCTGAGAGGCTCTTTTTATACCCAATCAAGTTGCCAATTGACCTAATAAGTTGCAAATTGGTCCTCCAGCTGTTCCTTATATGTACATTTAACTTTTCCGGCCTCTTATTGCTACCTGTCCCAACTTTTTTGGAAGGTGTAGCTCTCATGAAATCCAAAATGAGCCAATATTTGGCATGACATTTCAAAATGTCTCACTTTCAACATTTGATATGTTATCTATATTCTATTGTGAATAAAATATAAGTTTATGAGATTTGTAAATTATTGCATTCCTTTTTTATTCACAATTTGTACAGTGTCTCAACTTTTTTGGAATCGGGTTTGTATAATATTAGTGCTGTCAAATCGATTAATCGATTAAAATTTTACTTACTTAATTATCATTTTAATTATCATTGCACTCTATAACCTGTTTTGCTCTCTCTCTCTCTCTCTCTCTCTCTCTCTCTATTTATATATATATATATATATATATAATTTTTTTTTTTCTTGAATTCTCCCTATTCCTCTTCCTCTTTCTCTTTCTCTCTTAGACTTAATTAACATTGAGTGTGTTCCCCTGTAATCAATGACCTGAAAAAGACGAAATGAAGGTCATTATTTTGCAGACATTTACACATTTGCAGCCAGTGTTATTTCCGCTTCAGTTCTGCGGGTGGCCGGCCCCAGATTATTTTCTTTACCCCACTAATAATTATTGACGTCACCTCCCACCTAACATGTAATTAATCAGAAAAACGAGCCACTCGTATCAGGTAGCAATATCATCTTGAATGACAAAACCACCTCAACATGAGGTTTTTCGCTTTTCACAATGAGCTTTTATTACAGGGTTCCCAATCACTGCACTCTTTCTTCATTCATTTCATTCATCATCCTAATCCCGTTTTTTAAACACACCCACAATGTGTTGTTTGTTTTATTAAATGACTAAAGTGCCCTTTTGTTGAAGTCAAACCACTGCGCCTGGCCATTTGTGGTCATTTTTGTACAGCACTATGCCAAAGCTGAACACTCATGCATAAATGACAAACAAAGACTAGATAGCCAACGTTTCTGAAAAAAAAGTGCTCTAAACTGATAGTAGTGCGAACGTGTTGTGTTGTCCAGCACCTTACGGCCCGTTTGTGAACACAGCAGCTAAAGAAAAAGAAAGATATGCAAAGATTTATTATTTATTACTATTGTTTTTGTCTATTTTAGGACCCAGAAGTAAGGAAGGATAATTGAGATACTGTAAAAGAGATACAGTATGAAGCAAGAGACAGTCACAGAACCACAGTAGAGTAATAAGGATAGTTTTTGAAGATTAGATGCTAAAGTAGAAAGACCGAAAGGGAAAAAGAGAAGTTAAACTAAACTAAAATAAAGATAAACTAGCACAAAACCAGCCGGACCTTTCACCTGAGAGCTGATCCAACATATGTTTTCATAAGCCAAGACAAGCAATCAGCCATTGTGGCCCTTCTCCAGAGCTAATGATGTCAAGTGAATCCCTCACAAAATCCTCTTTTTAACATGCGGAATGAAAGACCCCCCAAAAGCAGAGGATTGAAGTGCGC
This sequence comes from Coreius guichenoti, assembly GCA_039654105.1. NCBI lineage: Eukaryota > Metazoa > Chordata > Actinopteri > Cypriniformes > Gobionidae > Coreius > Coreius guichenoti. Next base: position 32,638,437 of record CM077173.1, read on the forward strand.
ACAGGCTGAGAAAAAAGGCGAACGAATCATGAGACAAAAGAAAAGCGAATTGAATGTGCCCCAAAAGACCCCTACTGGCTCTCTGTACATATCATATCACTCCACAGGGAGAAAAGGGCTCACTTCTTATTTATGTTGCCGCTTATTGCTAGAATATTGATTTTAATTGCTGCCCTGGATTTCCCGAGCTCGCAAGGACGAGTCAGAGGTCATAGACGATTAATCAACGTAACGGAACATAATGGAACGGCCCCGAACTGCAGGTCAGGGGTTGGACAATGTGAACGTTCAGCTACTTAGCTTCCTTTGCAACGTTGTGACAAAATCTGTTTGCCCAACACCAATTAGGCTGGCTTTCCATGCGCTCCACTGAATGGGTTTGACAGAGAGGGTCATCCTGCGACGTGACAGCTGGCCTGAGCAGGAACAGGCGGGCCTGTGTCCTCTGCCGCATAATTGGTGTCCCTTGCAACATGCCGCTTCCCAGGGGCTCGGCTCCCTGTTCCTGTGGAAGCCCTAAATGAGTGGAATCAGGGCTTAATGGGGCTCCTGTGAGTTTTAAACAAACACAGCACAGCCCCCCACTGTTCTACATGCTGCACACAACAGCAGGGAGTCCCTCCGCGGCCCACACCGACACGTCCCTTGTCATACCGGACTCTTACATGCACAGTCAAGTCACCTTTAGTTCTATAGCGTTTATACAGGAAACAGGAAAATAGTGATTCAATGGCCCTGTTTACACCTAGTATTAAGATGTGTTTTGGTCGATCGGATCACAAGTAGACGAGGGACACGTTCCCGTTTACACCTGGTGTTTTATTCCGTCTCTTTTGTCCACTTTCGACCACTTCTGTCCTGATTTCTTCAAGGGGAGGGTCAATGGGCGGGTAAATGTATGGGCTTTTTCAGATCTTTTGATCTAATGGACGAAATTAGCTTATGCAATTTACATATTTCTTTCTGATCAGAGAAAACAGAAAAACATATGGAGAACGGCAGCTTTCGTTTCTGCTCTGACAGCCACAAGACCACGCCGAACACGGTAAATGCGTGTTAGAAATCAGGAATGGTTGGTACATTGTGCTTGGTACATTTTTGTCTTCAAACCAAACTTGGGTCTCCAGTCGACAAAGTTTAAATCCCATCTGGCTAGCACACTTCCCATAATGTTTACGCGTTAGGTCAGTAGGCGGTCTTTTGTGGATGTTCAGCCATATGAACGTTGAAAGCAATCTGGTCAAATGCGTTTTCAACTACCTCTTGAAGTGGTCAAAAGTGGACAAGCTCAGAACATTTTAGACCCTGTTTACACCTATATTTAGCGTCGTCCACTTGTGATCCAATTGACCAAAACTATTCTCAATACCATAAACAGGGGCAGTGATGCAAACAAAGTTCAATTTTGCTGTAAAGCAGCTCTAAAAAGACAATAGTAAACAGTCATTATTCAGTTGAAATCAGTTCAGTGTTGATTCAGTTTGGTTCAATAACTGTGTAAAGTTCATCAATTCATTTAAAGCAGCTCTGGAGAAAACAGTGACATCATCATCCAGCTCAGTTCAGTTCTCATCCAATAGTGTCAGTGCAGTTAAGTCAATAATATTGCCTAATATTAAGTGTCCCCAACTAAGCTAGCCAAAAGGCGACAGTGGCAAAGAACCCAAACTCCATCGGTGACAGAAATGGAGAGAAAAAGCCTTGGGAGAAACCAGGCTCAGGGCCAGACGAACAAACATGGTGTGGTTTCATTCCAGGCTGCATTACAAATCAGATTGTGGATTGATATTCAAAATGTTTCATCCAGTTTCTTCTGCTTGAACAGTCACAGTTGGTCTACAGTCTTCTTCTGTCTGTCCGAGTACGACAATGCAATATCAAATATTTGAAGGCTTAAATAAAAATTGTCTGTCACCAAGTCTGATTAATGTGTGTACATGCTGGATGAAGCCGAGCTACAAATGCATTATCTAGGTCTATTAGCCTGACTGCAAAAAAACAGACTGGCATGACATTTTAAAAACACCAATTAGCTATTGTTTTAGTCTGACTGAAAATTAGCTGCATGCAAATGCAGTGCTTGACTAATACAACACTGATCACCTTACTAATGGCTCATTTCTACTATGTAGCATATTTTCATGTCCCTCTAGACCTTATGCACAGCCATCTTTTGAATTTTGTGTTTGAACTTCCGTTTTTGCAGTAGCTCTGTATATTTCTATGGCAGCACTGTTGAAGAGCTGGTGAAGTGGATTTAGTTATTGTAGAGTTAACGAAAGTTATCTTGAGCATTGTAATGTTTGAAGCGGATGTCATAACAAATATCAGTTGACCGGGAAGCTTTTAAAATGAGCGGTTTATTCATACATCTGTGAGATCTTACCTTCATTCATGCTGTGGAAATACAAACAGAAAATACAGAAATACAGAACACAACGAGCGCAGCGCTGAGGGGCGGGGCTACAGAAGGTCTACATGTCTCAGTATACTTTATGAAATATATACACTATTAAAAAAAAAATGAAGATTGGAGTACGTTTTACAAAAAAAAAAATATTTCAGTTTTCCTACTTTAAAATTTGATTCAATGTGTTTCTTTGAAAATGCTTGTGAAATATAGCAGTTTCTGAGGGAAAATTGTTTCAGAGTGAATTCTACACCAATTGTTTCCAGTGTATTGCTCACAATTGTTAAAAACAAACTAGTTTTGTCACAGTATCACAAATAAACGAACATCAACGTGAACTTGAATAATTCCATTGGTTCTGGATCAATGCAATTTTTGTTGCACCATCTACCATGAATTTTTTTTAATATATATACATACACATATATATTATTTAGGTTGACCTTATTGATGTTAAGCTATAAAAATCATGCCGTGAATGTAGACGGCAACAAACAACATCATACACCAGAAAACATGCTGGCGAGGTGGCACTAGACTTCTGGGACAGACATACAACACACAATATTACACTGAAATGTAAATCTTCAGTCAACTATAAACACCCCCAAAACCAATTTCACACACTTATCCATTGTAAAATGGATGTTAACTTATTCAATATACAAACCCGATTCCAAAAAAGTTGGGACACTGTACAAATTGTGAATAAAAAAGGAATGCAATAATTTACAAATCTCATAAACTTGTATTTTATTCACAATAGAATATAGATAACATATCAAATGTTGAAAGTGAGACATTTTGAAATGTCATGCCAAATATTGGCTCATTTTGGATTTCATGAGAGCTACACATTCCAAAAAAGTTGGGACAGGTAGCAATAAGAGGCCGGAAAAGTTAAATGTACATATAAGGAACAGCTGGAGGACCAATTTGCAATTTATTAGGTCAATTGGCAACATGATTGGGTATAAAAAGAGCCTCTCAGAGTGGCAGTGTCTCTCAGAAGTCAAGATGGGCAGAGGATCACTAATTCCCCCAATGCTGCGGCGAAAAATAGTGGAGCAATATCAGAAAGGAGTTTCTCAGAGAAAAATTGCAAAGAGTTTGAAGTGCATCATCCACAGTGCATAATATCATCCAAAGATTCAGAGAATCTGGAACAATCTCTGTGCTTAAGGGTCAAGGCCGGAAAACCATACTGGATGCCCGTGATCTTCGGGCCCTTAGACGGCACTGCATCACATACAGGAATGCTACTGTAATGGAAATCACAACATGGGCTCAGGAATACTTCCAGAAAACATTGTCGGTGAACACAATCCACCGTGCCATTCGCCGTTGCCGGCTAAAACTCTATAGGTCAAAAAAGAAGCCATATCTAAACATGATCCAGAAGCGCAGGCGTTTTCTCTGGGCCAAGGCTCATTTAAAATGGACTGTGGCAAAGTGGAAAACTGTTCTGTGGTCAGACGAATCAAAATTTGAAGTTCTTTTTGGAAAACTGGGACGCCATGTCATCCGGACTAAAGAGGACAAGGACAACCCAAGTTGTTATCAGCGCTCAGTTCAGAAGCCTGCATTTCTGATGGTATGGGGTTGCATGAGTGCGTGTGGCATGGACAGCTTACACATCTGGAAAGGCGCCATCAATGCTGAAAGGTATATCCAAGTTCTAGAACAACATATGCTCCCATCCAGACGTCGTCTCTTTCAAGACCTTGCATTTTCCAACATGACAATGCCAGACCACATACTGCATCAATTACGACATCATGGCTGCGTAGAAGAAGAATCCGGGTACTGAAATGGCCAGCCTGCAGTCCAGATCTTTCACCCATAGAAAACATTTGGCGCATCATAAAGAGGAAGATGCGACAAAGAAGACCTAAGACAACCTAAACTTGAGCAACTTGTCTCCTCAGTCCCCAGACGTTTGCAGACTGTTATAAAAAGAAGAGGGGATGGCACACAGTGGTAAACATGGCCTTGTCCCAACTTTTTTGAGATGTGTTGATGCTATGAAATTTAAAATCAACTTATTTTTCACTTAAAATGATACATTTTCTCAGTTTAAACATTTGCTATGTCATCTATGTTGTACTCTGAATAAAATATTGAAATTTGAAACTTCCACATCATTGCATTCTGTTTTTATTCACAATTTGTACAGTGTCCCAACTTTTTTGGAATCGGGTTTGTATACTCACCTGCCACTTTATTAGGTACACTTTGCTACTGTAGTACCAGGTTGGACCCCCTTTACTGTCTTAATTCTTTATGGCAGAGATTCAGCAATGTGTTGGAAACATTCCTCTGAGATTTTGGTCCATATTGTCATGATAGCATTACCCAGTTGCTTCAGATTTGTCAGCTGCACATCCATGATGCGAATCTCCCATTCCACCACATCCCAAAGCTGTTCTAGTCTACTGGATTGAGATCTAGTGACTGTGGAAGCCACTTGAGTTTAGTGAACTCATTGTCATGATCAAGAAACCAGTTTGAGATGATTTGAGCTTTGTGACATGGCACATTATACTGCTGGAAGTAGCCATTAGAAGAGGAATACACTGGTCATAAAGGGATGGACATGATCAGCAACAATACTCAGGTAGGCTGTGTGGTGTTTAAACGATGCTCAGCTGGTAATAAGGGGCCAAAAGTGTGCCAAGAAAAAATCCCCACACCATTACAGCAGCCTGAACCGATGATACAAGGCAGGATGGATCCATGCTTTCATGTTGTTTACGCTAAATTCTGACCCTATCATCTGAATGCTGAAGCTGAAATCGAGACCAATTCCAATCTTCTATTGTCTTCAAACTCCAGTAGGTCAGCAGTTTCTGAAGTACTCCAACCAGCCCGTCTGGCACCAACAACCATGCCGAAGTCACGTAAATCAACTTTCTTCCCCATTCTGATGCTTAGTTTGAACTTCAGCAGATCGTCTTGACCACGTCTACATGCCTAAATGTATTGAGCTGCAGACACGTGATTGGCTGATTAGATATTTGTGTTTACAGTTGAACAGGTGTACCTAATAAACTGGCCTCTTTTTTTTATTTTGGCTGCTGGTTTAAAATTACTTATATTTACAATAGGGTTTCCCAAACTGGATGTCATGAAACTCTTGGGGGTTTGCGAGTTGATGAAGCGCTAATAGTTAAATCATAAAAATGATGATCATCATCATCAAAAAACAACAACAAAAAACACACTATAAAAGAGGAAATATTTTATTGGTTTACATGCATGTTATATGACCATTAATCAGTTCCGAGAACCGCGGACATGCAAATGTTTTGCTAAATTATTGAATCGTTAACTTAAAATCTCAGGGGGTACTTCAAGTAAATATTTTAGTTTTGAAGGAGTTCAGCTAATTAAAAAAAAAAAAAAAAAGAGAATCCCTGCTATAATAGAGCTTATATTGATGATCGTTGTATTACTTCATCTGCATTACTTGTTACACTGAAACAACTACATTGATTATTATTCTAGTACATCCATACCAAACAAACTCCAAAAGCCGATTAATGCAGTTGTTTCAACTAGAACAGTACAATTTTCTTAATTCTCCATAGCAGAAGTAATGTCTTGATTGTGTTGTAGGGCTTTTCTTTTTGTAGGAATGCTTTGACAACAGAGACACATCACAAAGCTTGCGTTAGCGTGTGCATTTCTAATGTGTTTACACAGTCAAGCACACTGGGAAGCCTTGGGCTAGTCATGGACAGCAGACTACTGGACTTTGAGAGCGTACTTTGATTGCCTACTTGCTTGCACACCTTTCTTTCAACATTTGACGGCTTGGATGCTGTTGTGTTGGCGGTCGAGAGTGTTTGAACAGGGTGAAGAGGTCAAGGTGAGAAAAAGCCCAAGCCAAATAAAACCCCCTCAGAAGTTCAAACCAACCAGTGACCCTAAACAACTCTACCTGAAAGAAAGAAACAGAAAGATGTATAAAAATGGATTGTAGTGCAGGTTTATACAGAATAACACACACACAGTGACCCCTGCAACACTCCTTCCTGTGTTTGGTAATGCTAAATGGTACCAGGAACTCATGTGGAGTCTCCTGACTTCACAGGCTTGCTTTAGGGAATCCATCACCGCATGAACGAGTGCACAGGTTAGGTTTCCTTTTAATGAAACTGATGAACAACTAATCAAAACTCAACAGTGGAGTAACCAGGGCAGGCGGGAGCCAGCGGAATCAAGGGGACCGAAGGGATCGGAGAAACGCAGCATGAGACTATAGTGATTTTGCAGCTGCCTTCTATCTCCAAACCCAGAGGCCCATTACTAAGACGGGTCCAAATCAAGGACAGTAAGATGCATTATCTTGACAAAAGAGTCAAAGTGTAAAATGACTATATTTAGCCCTGTTAAGCCTGACATTTGAAATAATAGTTTAATGGAACAGTTTACTGAACCGTTAGACAAAAAAGTTTGCATATGTGTTGAGTATCATCAGGCTTTTATGGCTCGTATAGTGTGATATAGCGAGAATATAGAGCTCAAATTGAGCAAAAATATGGTGCAGTTGGTTATATTTATATGACCAAAATAAGATTGATTTCTTATGGCTTGTAATGTAAATCAATGAGATCTTTATAACAGTGTATCAGACTTACATAAAATGCATATAAATATCAGTTGTCTCTATATTTCCAATATTATGTCTTATTGAGATTATATTTAAATGCTTAGTTTTATGATCAAAATGATGTAGTTTTTGGCAAATATAAAATGCAATGCAATTCAACGATAAATGAGAGAAATAAACATTCTTCGAAAGCCTGTTGTATCATTTTTGGCATGTAGTAGATTGTGTGCAACAAGTTTTTCAACAAAGATCTTTTTATCATGTTAATCATTTGGGTCTTAGAAATTTGTGTATCAAATATGATAAAGTAGGCTTTATAGGGTTAAAAACCATGTTCAGTTGGCAAACAAAAAACGGTGAGTTGTTGCCCATAAAGGCATCATGTGCAAGTGTATACATGATGGTTTTGGTGCTTTGTCATGTGAAAATGCTTTCCCACATTTTGCTATGCATGTGCCTGTAAGCCAGGGCTGGCCCTTGTCTCTCCTCTGCGTCTGTGAGAGTTTGGAGTCTGCTAATGATTGGGGCCGGATTAATCATTGGCCTGCTGTGGACCCCACCGCTGACTGACTCCTTGTCTTCTACTGCCCTGTGTCTTATCAAAGCTGAGCCTGGAATGTGCCGTCTGCAATGAAAGCGGGGGCTCGACATCCCCACCCCTCGCTCACGGCCAACTCAACACACAAACCAGCACCAGATATTTGAGCAGGGCAGAAGCTCACCTGAATGAACCCATAATGCACTGATTTCCACAATTCTAATTAATCCAGTCCGATTTCAGATTCTGAAAGTTCTGTTGTTATATGAACCCTCAACTTTTCAATCCAATTCATATTTCCGTTTACAGTGCATTTGTGAATTCTGAACAAAGCTTCAGCACATGTGCAGTGCCCAGTCACCCCTTCAGAACTGAAGAAAGCCTCTCTGATAATGTCACCAGAGCTAACCTGTGTATACCTGTCAGTTTTGCCTCGATGACTGTCACGAAGATACTCCGTGACCATATACAGACTATGGGGCACGTTCCCTCATTTCACATGTGCACACACATAGCATACATTTATATTGATTTTTGTGATGCTGGAAAGATATAAAAGGGTTGGGTGCAATATATGTAGGACTATTGTGTGTAAAAATGTGTGACTAAATGTTGTGTAAATATTACGTTAGACTTCCATATAGCTTGGTATGTTCCGTAGGTGGGGCCACGATGTTAAGATGGCCACCGTAACATTCAGTAGTCAGGTGTGGTGAGAGTGGTGAGAGTGGTGTGAGCGTGGTCGGAGTACTGCCACTTTAGTCTGTGTGGTTCAACAATAGACTGTTGGCACAAACGTATTTCCTGTACTGTATAGTTTTATTTATTTCTTTGATTTATTTTTGTTTGTAGTACTATTTTTTTTCTGCACCGTAGGATTTTTTCTAATTTTTGTAAAATAAATTTCGCATTGAACGGATTCCTGCTTGTCCCGGTCACCTCATTGCCTCTAACTGTAAGGTTCATCCACAACAATAACATACAAGGAAAGATGACAAATATGTTAGAATTTTTTTTTAGCAAATGTATCTGGCAGATATTCAGTCTCATCCACTGACCAGTTTTCTGAGAAGTAAATAAACACTTTCCTAAGAAACCTTACGAAAAAGAAGTATACTTCAAGTTCATTCTTACGTAAAGTTAAAGTATATTTCTAAGTATATTTTATGTAGTAAGTGTACTAATATCAATGTACTAGTAAAGTTGTAAGTGTACTATTGATATACTGCTTGGGACTAAATTGGCCCACTTTTTAGTATATAAAAGTAGGCTATACATGTAATAGTAAACTACTAGATCACAACTATGTTTCTCATTTGTACTGCATCTGTACTACAAGTGAATTTATAAGTATACTACTAGTTTACTATTTTAATACTTGTAGTATTTTTTTTAGTTTATGAAAGTACACTGAAGTATACTCTCAGTAAACTATTAGTTTAGTAGTTTTATACTGCAAGTATACTTGTAAGTTTTCTTTAAATGAACATAACGTCATGCTTATAGTTTACTATTTATATATTATTTTTGCACTTTAAGTATACTACTATGTTCCTATTTAGGTAGGCTATTAATTTTTTATACTTGAAATATACCTTTAACTGCACTTTAACTCTTTCCATTTTAAAAACATTTTATACTAGCTTCATGCATCCTTTTTTATCAATACTTGAATGTGGGTAAGTTTCATAAAAAAAAGTTACATTTTAAACAAAAAGCTGCAAAAATAGCATTCAGAACGATGATCAAAACATAGATGGAGATGATCGAGTCCATCAACACCCCCAAAGCTTCACAGTCGTTTTCATGGGTTCAACATTTCATTCGGTAACGTTTGGCAGTTTTGACTTGTATGCTGTTTAATGTTTGATGATCGTGTTGTTTTACATTTGCGTAAGCAATCATCTATCACTTGTTTCTGCTTCTTCTTCTCCTGAGTTTTGATCAGGAAATTCTGTAGAAGATGCACAATAGCGCCCCCTACTGTATAACAGTAAAGCTTATATTTTTCCCTATTGATCTGATTATTTTAGGTCTGCACCACCCCTTTCTATCTGATCGAAAATTAATTCGACTTCATTGAGGTGTTTATATGAAGGCTTTTCAATCCAGTTGAGCCATCAATCCAACTATTAACGGATTTTTGGGATGTATGTAAATGTAGCACTACTGATGCTTTTGAAATCACCATGAAATAAATTTTTACAGAATATTGCAGTATTTATTATAAATGATTTATCCATGCACATAATTTTTTAAAATTCATGTGCCTTGTTATCTTTAATCAAAATAACTTCCCCTCCATCTTGCAGCTCATCTCTTCTCTTCTCTGATGATGTGTTTACTGCCGCGAGGGTGGGGAAACCTGTCACTCATATGAGATCAACCAATAGCAAACCACAACCATCCAATCAATTCTTCATGGACAAAATCAAGTCGTGCCCTACATTTTTTCTTGTCTGAGAAGCGTCACTTGGATATTCACATATTCGTCACAATAGGGAAGAAAAGACTATTGCAACTTCCGTTTCATGCTGACTTATAGTTTTTCTCAGTCGATTTGATACATTTCTCCAAATGAATGTAGTTGCTCTTAAAACAATTAACAAAGCAAATTTAACACTCTTATGTTAGCAAAACAGTTCAATATTCACTGCATAATAAAGCACTGCAGTTTATTCTATTATTGTATTTATCAAAAAATAAACACTAACATCAAAACTACAAGTGTTCACTGTTGATTTGATAACAAATTCAGCTGTAGATACACAAATACATGAATGAAAATGCATGTTTTTCGTGTTATTTAATTGTGTTCTTCAAAGTTCTTTAATGACAAGTTTAGTTGTATAACGATGAGTTTTCGCCTAAAGAAAGAAAGGTACTGCAATCATTAAATCAATGAACTTTACTGAGCATGTTTCTCAATTACATCTGGCCAGAGAATTTCATCTACATCGCAACATATATTCTCACGAGTCACGCATCGTGGGAAAAACAGCATGAATGTTGAATCCATCCTTGACAAGCTTCTGCCTCAACATCTCCACAGGCCTCCTCCATTGCTTGAAGAAGACTTACTTGGTTGTAAGGGTTGCAATCATACACTTTCCATCTCCAAGAGGAGAAGAACTCCTCAACTGGAGTCAGGAAAGGAGAATATGGTGGAAGGAACACCATTATGAAATGTACCAGTGCTGAATGGTGAAATTGGACATTGTCCCAAACAACTACAAAATTTCGCTCCATTTGCTCCTGATCGACCTGCGGAAGGAGGATTTCAATGAGGGAGTTTTAAAAAAAAAAACGTAGGAGCCTTTCAGTGTTGTATGGGCCCAAGACAGCATTGTGTGCCACAACACCAGTGGTTGAAATTGCGGCACACATGGTGATGTTGCCTCCTCGTTGTCCATGGACATTGACTGTGGCACGATGTACAATCACATTCCTTCCTTGTTTCCTTTTTTTTTGTTGAGATTAAAGCCAAATTGAGCCTTGGCTCAAACAGCCACATGCCGAGAAGAAAGGACAAGATCTGCTGTATTTGTCCATTGTTGTTTACTGTGTCGCTTTCTTCTTTGCACGAGAATGATGTCGATCGCTACACCATGCCTATCATAAGGGTACTGTTGGAGGTGGAAACTCAAGCCAGATCAGGGTTTATGGTCCCGAATCGTACTGAACCGTACCGCACCGCTCAGTTGAAACGAACCATTACTCACCCTGAATCTGTTCCAAACCTGTTTCTTTCTTCTGTTGAATACAAAAGAAGATATTTTAAAGAATGTTGGTAACCAATCAGTAGATGGACCCCATTGACTTCCATAGTAGGAAAAAAAATACTATGAAAGTCAATGGCTACCGTCAACTGTCTGGTTACCAACATTCTTTAAAATACCTTAGTCACAAAAGCATGCTGGGTAACCAGTAGTGCCATATAAAACAGCTGTATACTTCTCTTCAACGTTTTTTCCTCCACCACTCCAAGTTCTCATTTTTGGAAGAACTCAGGTCTTGAGTCAAGTCTCAGGATTGAGTTCTTCCGTTGCAGACAGCACAATCCTGTCTACCCTCATCCTTTAGATTATATGAACATCTAAACTTGTGAACTCTTGTTTGTCTTCGCCCTGGAGGCCTAAAATCTTTCATACGTCTCCCCACCAGCCTGCTTTATACCTTTAACCAACATCACACAGCAACCTGGGAGGGAAAGAAGCAGGATTAGCCATGAATGATCACTAACACAACAACCAACATCAGGAGGCTGACAGAAGAACTGCACGGAGAGAAAACACATACACAAATAGAGTCACACAAAAGTGCACATGCACACAAACACACACTCTGATTGAAAGATCACCACAGGAGGGAAATTCCCACACCCTGTGCAATTTGTAGAAGGGCCAGCATGTGCACACACACACACACACACACACACACACACACACACACACACACACACACACACACACACACACACACATTAAAAGATTCAGACGGAGGGGAATTCACTAAAAATTAATTGTGTCTGTTGATAGTATTTATTTGCATACACAGTCGGCATTGTTTAAAAACAGGAATTATGCAAATGAGGCAATGATGCAAACATAATATGGATGTAGAACAGTTTCTTACGTTCAATGAGGCTGCATTTATTTGATCAAAAATACAGTAAAATAATAATATTGTGAAATATTTTGATTTAAATATATATATACGTATATATATATATATAAATAAAAAATGGCATTTTAAAATATATTACATTAAAAAACACATTTTAAATTGTACTATTTCACAATATTACTGTTTTCTTTCAAAAACATTAAAAAGTCATAATTATTCCAAACTTTTGACCAGCAGTGTATGTTGTTTTTAATGGTGCTATATAAATAAATTTCACGTATGACAGCGATAAGTTTGGCTAGAACTTATTTTATATATAATATAAATATTCATCAATATTCATAATATTCATCATGTAATGAATTAAATGAAAATGTAAACGCCTACATTATCGCATGAGGCAATAAATGTTGACTTTTGTGAATAAATTTATAAAGTAAGTAAGTGTGTTTGTGCTAAAATAAATAATGATTTTTAATTTCAAATAAGAATTTAAATGCACATACTACAGCTCTATACGTGCACATTTAGGACGTACAGCTGGACAAAGTGTTAGTAACTGCCCCTCATCATCTTATAGAAACTTGCTATCTCTCTTTCTCTCCTTGTGTCTGTAGGAAACCGAGCTTGACTTAGCCTTCAAGTCTTGATTTGAATGGCATCCTATGAGGTGAGCCATTTGCTTGCATTACAGTGAATCTCTTTTAGGTCTCCATTTGTCTTTCTATCCCCCCTCGTCTTTTTACTTTTTCTCTCATCCGTCACTACGGATGGACAGCTTGCTAATGAAGGAAGCTGAATGGAGTGCGGAGGCATTATCCTGAACTTCTCATCCATTCAGAACGGCTTCTGGTTTAATGGCTTAGGCCACACAATGGCAGATGTAAATAAAGATCAAATGAAAGAGGCCATGACACACTCGAATAGCCAGGGAGAGATGCTATCTCCACAGGCTGATATTCAAAACCTCTCGGGAAGGCGATAAAGGACCTTTCCTTGTTGAAGAGTGTCTACCTTTTTGTTTTAAATGCTGGATTGGGTTACAGAGAAGACTGAACAGGTTATAGAGTTGACTGAGTGTGTGAGCAAGGAGGTTGAGATAGAGAGAGAGACAGTCTGAGAGTGAAAACTGACTCTATAGTGTAGGACAAACTCAAGTAGACAGACAGAAACATGGCAGAACACCCTTACAGTGGTTGCGGTTCATACTCTTGAAGTGCAGAAAATGCTTCCAAAGTCATGCAAAGAGTTAACATATTTACTCAAAAAAATAATAACAATAAAAATTGGGGAAAACATATTATTTTAGATTCATACAACAAGTCCACTGAAATAAGTAATTTTGTTGAAAAATAAGACCTAACTTCTTGTATGCAATATGTGACATAAGCAAGAATAAAAAAAACTGGTTACACTTTATTTTGATAGTGATTGAATGATGCAAAGCTTATGTAAACACAGTTCTGCTTTAGTGGATTGTAAACAGATGGGACAAAATAAATTAAAAGTTTTGCAGCATAAATTCAACATGAAGGGATCTGCTGAACTGTTTATGTGTTTCTTTGCTCTCTATTATGGTATTGATTGTAGTGGTATGGTAGTGAAATGCTAAATGCATTAAAAAAAAATAATTCCCAACCCTACACACTTGTAACAGAAGCGCTTGTAGACTGAACACTCTTAGAAAAAAGGTCCAGTGAGGTTCTATATAGAACCCTAGGGTTCTTGACTCAATTTTAAAGAACACTTTATTCCAAAACGTTTCTATAAGGGGAACTGTCTTAAATTATTACATCGTGGGTTATTTCAAATCTTTCTAGTGATAAAGTATGTTTATGAGCTGCTTAAAACAAAATTAATTTATTACAACTAAATCCATAAAAGTGTCCCATGATGGGAACCCCTAAAAGCTTCAATATATGGCCCTGTTTGGTATTCAGATGTGTTTTTGTCGATCGGATCACAAGTAGACGAGGGAGACACATTGCTGTTTACACCTGGTGTTTTAATCTCTTTTAGTCTCTTTTGTCCACTTTCCACCACTTCTGTCCTGATTTCTTCAAGGGGAGGGTCAATGGGAGGGTAAATGTATGGGCTTTTTTCAGATCTTTCAATCTAATGGACTGAATACACCGATCAGGCATAACATTATGACCACCTTCCTAATATTGTGTTGGTCCCCCTTTTGCTGTTAAAACAGCCCTGACCCATCAAGGCATTGACTCCACTAAACACCTGAAGGTGTGCTGTGATATCTGGCACCAATATGTTACCAGCAGATCCTTTAAGTCCTGTAAGTTGCGAAGTGGGGGCTCCATGGATCGGACTTTTTTGTTCAGCACATCCCACAGATGCTCGATTGGATTGAGATCTGGGGAATTTGGAGGCCAAGTCAACACCTCAAACTCGTTGTTGTGCTCCTCAAACCATTCCTATACCATTTTTGCTTTGTGGCAGGGCACATTATCCTGCTGAAAGAGGCCACAGCCACCAGGGAATACCGTTTCCATTAAAGGGTGTTCATGGTCTGCAACAATGCTTAGGTAGGTGGTACGTGTCTTAGTAAGATCCACATGGATGGCAGGACCCAAGGTTTCCCAGCAGAACATTGCCCAAAGCATCACACTGCCTCCGCCGGCTTGCCTTCTTCCCATAGTGCATCCTGGTGCCATGTGTTCCCCAGGTAAGTCGCACGCCACCTGGCCATCCACGTGATGTAAAAGAAATCGTGATTCATCACACAAGGCCACCTTCTTCCATTGCTCCGTGGTTTAGTTCTGATGCTCACGTGCCCACTGTTGGTGCTTTCGGCGGTGGACAGGGGTCAGCATGGGCACCCTGACTGGTCTGTGGCTATGCAGCCCCATACTCAACAAACTGCGATGCACTGTGTATTCTGCAACTGTAGCAATTTTGAGCTACAGTAGCTTGTCTGTTTGATCGGACCACACGGGCCAGCCGTCGTTCCCCACGTGCATCAATGAGCCTTGGCCGCCCATGACCCTGTCGCCGGTTCACCACTGTTCCTTCCTTGGACCACTTTTGATAGATACTGACCACTGCAGACCGGGAACACCCCACAAAGAGCTGCAGTTTTGGAGATGCTCTGACCCAGTCGTCTAGCCATTACAATTTGGCCCTTGTCAAACTCGCTCAAATCCTTACGCTTGCCCATTTTTCCTGCTTCTAATACATCAACTTTGAGGACAAAATGTTCACTTGCTGCCTAATATATCCCACCCAACTAACAGGTGCCATGATGAAAAGATAATCAGTGTTATTCACTTCACCTGTCAGTGGTCATAATGTTATGCTTGATCGGTGTAAGCTCATGCAATTTACATATGAATGCAACCGGAGATGACAGGAAACCATTTGGAGCAGCTTTTGTTTCTGCTCTGACAGCCGCAAGACTAAGACAAACGCTGTGAGTGAGTGTTATAAATAAAAAATGGCGAGAGAACATTGTGCTTGGTACGTTTTTCGTCTTCAATCCAAAACTGGGGCTCCAGCCGACAAAGTTTAAATCCCTTCTGGCTAGCACGCTTCCCATAATGTTTACGCGTTATTCAGGAGGCGGAAAGTAGGTGGTCTTTTGTGGTCGAATGTGTTTTTGACTACCTCTGGATGGAAGTGGTCGAAAGTGGACAAGCTCAATTCGTTTTAGACCCTGTTTACACCTGTATTTAGCGTCGTCCACTTGTGATCTGATCGACCAAAACGCATCTTAATGCCAGGTGTAAACTCTTTAAGGTTTTCTTTAATATACAACCTTTTCTTCTAAAATTGAACAATCAACACTTACAAGTCTTTATCTTTACTCAAAATACATAAAAAACACTTAATTTTTTAACATTTACTATCTTAATGCAGTCTCATGCAACGCATGTTGGGAACTAGAACTCTACTGTACAGTGTCATTTGACAAAATACATTATTTTTCTCATTACAAAAGGATTAAGTTAACATTCATTTTACAAAATTACTGGATTTTGTTTAAGCCCAATTTAAATGATGTCTTTATGATAATTCCTGACTTTGAACATGAAGCTCAAATTGAGCTGGACTTCAGCAGATCCTCTGGAGACAGATAGTATTCAGGCACTTTGTGCTGCTGAGGGTTTTATCTGTCCATCAGGGAATCACAAGGAAGCTTCACTTGAGCGCTGATAAAGCTGCCTTAAGCGATACACACTAATCTCTGTCCTGTAAGAAAAAAACTCACATCATGTGCCATCACTCAAATGTAAGACGTGAAGGTAGAGTATAGCATTCTTGTGTTTTATAGACTGGGGAAGTACCTACAGGTGTTGCTGTGCAAATATCGTCCTACCACATGTTCTGAAATTATTAGAGCAGAGGTTTGCATGACAGCGCTTGGCCATGGACCGGGAACAGTCAACTTCAGGATGAATCAGCTAAAACAATAACAAACAATGAAATTCCGATCTTTATCATTCGTACTGCAGCATTTCACAATGCCTGTCAGGATTATCAAGGTATCTTGCATCTTAGTCATGAAAAAGTCAGAACAGCAATATATATTATATTATATTATTTATTTATATATATATATATATATATTTTTTTTTTTATATATATATGGCTGTTCTACATAGAACAAAAAATAATTGTTTATTATTATTATTATTATTATTATTATATTTAAAATATCATATTTTTAAATCTAATAATAAAGGATATAGACTATTCATAGTCTACATATGTAAATTAATGTAAATTGTAAATACATTTTAAGAAGTGTGTAAATAGAGCATTCTTAAATATTTTAAACAGCATTTTACTTTTTAAAATAATGATTTTTATGACCTAATTAGTTGAGAGGCTGATAGCAATATTTGTACTTTAAAAATTCAACTGTCATTTCACAGAACTTAAACAAAAAATTCTGACCAATTGTAAGACCTAAGATTTACACTCTCTCCGTGCATATATATCTTATGTTGATTAAAAAAATCTATAGACAAACTACCCAAATGTGACTGTGTTAGTTAAGAATGAGAATAAGCTTTTGTGGGGCATGCTGACAACTTCTGCATGACAAGAAAAAAATAAATCATGTAGGCTGTTTTCAGAGAGACTTTTGATTTCTGATGAGCGCTGCGTTCTAAACGCCTGCCTACTTCCCGATGCTTGATAGGGACTTTCCACTCTCAGACACTCATTAATCAAAGCAAAACTCATCAAAAAAGATGAATGTCACATTTTAGTGATTCATTCCTGGCGGAAAAAAAAAAATGACGCCCTGCCCTGAAACACTGATTTCACTATTTAGCAATTCAAAGCCAATTTGTAGGTGTTGCTTTGTCATGTAGCCACACTGCAAATCACCGCCAATGATTGATGACAAACCTGTGTTTTCTTTAGGCTATTAAAGACTGCAGGTTTTCCTACTCATAAGTTAAACAATAGCAAAGATGTTCAAGACAGGAGTGGTAGAACTGACAAGAAAAACATCTGGGAATATATTTAATTTCAATGGGAGATCAGAGGTATAACAGAATTATTAATGAGTTGAATAACAATAGAAGCAGAAGGAGTTGTCTGTGTTTGATGGCTCTTTTCTTGGCACGGAAAAAGACGTTAAATCGCAACCACAAACTCGGGATATTGATGAGTTTTCATTATGATGCACATTCCAAAGCATTCACTCGCACACCGCTCGTTGCAGACTCACTGAAGCTCGGAGCGTGACTCAGGAATGATCTTCTCATTGTTGAGAAATCTGTTGGATAAAGCTGGAAAAGTTGTAGGGTGGAAATCCATTTTCTGCCATTCTTTGGCTAGGGGCGTCAGTCTAACCATAACAATATAAAAGAGTATCACTTCACGGTGTCAGAGAAGTGTTGCAGATATGTCCTTCCTTCACTTAAGGAGTCTGTGGTTTGGGGCCAGATTCAATTTATGCCTTTGTCTCCTATCCCAGGTTAAGCTGTGTCATTTGTAACCAAGACATAACATGAAACTTGAGGCATTTTGTTCCAAAGTGCTATTCGGTCCTCTCTCCTTCCCACTGAGTTCACAATTTAATAAAGTCTGGAATATATTCACGCACACTCCATAAACAAAAACGCGCCATTTCTCAGCTGCAGTCTGAGAGCCATATCGCTCTGAACAATCTGTCTCTCTGTCTTGGCCTTACTCTTGCCTTTTGTGAAAAAAGACAGTTTCATCCGCTTTTATTGTTAAGGAGACAAAATAAGTTCAATTCTGATGGGTTTGGATATCCTAGCGAGTCAAAATAAGGAAATGTTACGTGACAAAGAAACAGGGAGAGTGAAGCACCTTCCTGTGAGCTCCAAATGGATTAGTTTTGACCCAGTTGCTGTTGGGTTTGAGTTAAAAGTAGTAATTAATTAATTAGTAATTAATTAATGCCACTGCTATGATGCTCAGGGTGTTGTTATGCAGTTGCTAAGGTGTTTTGAGTGGTTTATGTGGTTTTTAGGGTGTTGGGTGGTTTCTTACTGGTCCAAGTTTTGAGTGGTTTATGTGGTTTTTAGGGTGTTGGGTGGTTTCTTACTGGTTCAAGTCAAAAGAGCCCACCTTATCGTCTCTGATATTCTGGTCCCTCCTTCAAATGTAGGTCTTTGGAATTGTCCATAAAAAAATAAAATAAATAAAAAATAAAAAACAAAATCCAAATGCTTACAAAAATATACACTCACCTGAAGGATTATTAGGAACACCTGTTCAATTTCTCATTAATGCAATTATCTAATCAACCAATCACATGGCAGTTGCTTCAATGCATTTAGGGGTGTGGTCCTGGTCAAGACAATCTCCTGAACTCCAAACTGAATGTCAGAATGGGAAAGAAAGGTGATTTAAGCAATTTTGAGCGTGGCATACTTGTTGGTGCCAGACGGGCCGGTCTGAGTATTTCACAATCTGCTCAGTTACTGGGATTTTCACGCACAACCATTTCTAGAGTTTACAAAGAATGGTGTGAAAAGGGAAAAACATCCAGTATGCGGCAGTCCTGTGGGCGAAAATGCCTTGTTGATGCTAGAGGTCAGAGGAGAATGGGCCGACTGATTCAAGCTGATAGAAGAGCAACTTTGACTGAAATAACCACTCGTTACAACCGAGGTATGCAGCAAAGCATTTGTGAAGCCACAACACGCACAACCTTGAGGCAGATGGGCTACAACAGCAGAAGACCCCACCGGGTACCACTCATCTCCACTACAAATAGGAAAAAGAGGCTACAATTTGCACGAGCTCACCAAAATTGGACAGTTGAAGACTGGAAAAATGTTGCCTGGTCTGATGAGTCTCGATTTCTGTTGAGACATTCAGATGGTAGAGTCAGAATTTGGCGTAAACAGAATGAGAACATGGATCCATCATGCCTTGTTACCACTGTGCAGGCTGGTGGTGGTGGTGTAATGGTGTGGGGGATGTTTTCTTGGCACACTTTAGGCCCCTTAGTGCCAATTGGGCATCGTTTAAATGCCACGGCCTACCTGAGCATTGTTTCTGACCATGTCCATCCCTTTATGACCACCATGTACCCATCCTCTGATGGCTACTTCCAGCAGGATAATGCACCATGTCACAAAGCTCGAATCATTTCAAATTAGTTTCTTGAACATGACAATGAGTTCACTGTACTAAAATGACCCCCACAGTCACCAGATCTCAACCCAATAGAGCATCTTTGGGATGTGGTGGAACAGGAGCTTCGTGCCCTGGATGTGCATCCCACAAATCTCCATCAACTGCAAGATGCTATCCTATCAATATGGGCCAACATTTCTAAAGAATGCTTTCAGCACCTTGTTGAATCAATGCCACGTAGAATTAAGGCAGTTCTGAAGCCGAAAGGGGGTCAAACACAGTATTAGTATGGTGTTCCTAATAATCCTTTAGGTGAGTGTACATTTCCAATATAAAGGAGTAGAAGTAGTTATATGCAAAATGTAATACTTATGGTAACTGACTGTAAAAAACCCTAAATAGTACTTTTCACACTGCGCTTAACTCGGGTTAAGCTTTATCATTGTTCTAAAGCCCGCTTTTAACCCTGGGTTATGGTGGCCGAGAAAGCTCAATGTGCTGTAACTGAAGAAAACACTTGCAAATAGAAAAAAACACCAGCAAATGAAGGAAACATCTTAATCAGTTTGACAACACATGTTCTGCAAATACTCACAACGCAACCAAATACAGAAACAAGCTGCAAATACTCACAACGCAACCAAATACAGAAACACACTGCAAATACTCACAACGCAACCAAATACAGAAACACACTGCAAATACTCACAACGCAACCAAATACAGAAACACGCTGCAAATACTCACAACGCAACCAAATACAGAAACACGCTGCAAATACTCACAATGCAACCAAATACAGAAACTACTCACAATGCAACCAAATACAGAAACACACTGCAAATACTCACAATGCAACCAAATACAGAAACACACTGCAAATACTCACAACGCAACCAAATACAGAGACACACTGCAAATACTCACAATGCAAACAAATACAGAAACACACTGCAAATACTCACAACGCAACCAAATACAGAGACAAGCTGCAAATACTCACAATGCAACCAAATACAGAAACACACTACAAATACTCACAACGCAACCAAATACAGAGACACACTGCAAATACTCACAATGCAACCAAATACAGAGACACACTGCAAATACTCACAATGCAACCAAATACAGAAACACGCTGCAAATACTCACAACGCAACCAAATACAGAGACAAGCTGCAAATACTCACAATGCAACCAAATACAGAGACAAGCTGCAAATACTCACAATGCAACCAAATACAGAAACACACTGCAAATACTCACAACGCAACCAAATACAGAAACACGCTGCAAATACTCACAACGCAACCAAATACAGAAACACACTGCAAATACTCACAATGCAACCAAATACAGAAACACACTGCAAATACTCACAATGCAACCAAATACAGAAACTACTCTGCAGTGCATTTCTGTATTTGGTTGCGTTTGTTTCTGTATTTGGTTGCGTTGTGAGTATTTGGAGCTTGTTTCTGTATTTGGTTGTTTTTGGTTGAATTATGAAACCCTGCTCCGGAGCAGGATTCACAGCGCATTGCGGTGCCAAACGTGCGCAGTAAAATGATGCGGTGTTAGAATGTTACGGCTAGATGCTTAGCAACAGACAGCTAATGTCACATGTGCTCTGTGTCTGTCCTTGGACTTTTACGTTGAAGTGTTTCCTGTGCTTTATTTTGTAGTTTTTCATGTTGATTAGTCTCCCCAGGTGTGTCTTGTTAATTTGTTAAGCTTGTTTGCCCCTGTGTATTTAAACCCCTGTGGTTCCTGTGTTCTTTGTCAGGTCTTGTCTTTCTATGGATGCTATGTGTGCGCGCTTGTTGTGAGTTGTGTTTGCTTTCTTTGATCATCTTTGGATTTATCAGTTTTGCCTGGATTTACTTTTATTATGTTTGTTTGAATAAATGTTTGCTGCATATGGATCCTACTCTCGTTCCTCTGAAACAGCCACCGTTACAGCTAATCACGTGCCTCATATTTACATGCTTTGGACAGTCATGGAAAAAATGTGTGTTGTATAAACATTCCTTTCAGTTTTTGGGAAAAATATCAAATGGTGACAAAAAAAACCCAATCAATTGGAGTGAAGAGACCATTTCATTCTTACCTTTTTTACTACGAAAAGTCCAATCGGTAGAAACTTGATAGTACAGTCGGCAAGGTATAATATGAGGACGTGCAATGCTAGAGCTTTTATATGGCCTAAGGTCGTGCAGTGCCTCGTCCAATCAATGACACCATAAATATGCAAATTAGAATGTTAACACAGGGTTTAGGAATGTACAGTGTGAAACGCCATCTTATGAATACCCAGGATTGATTGTTAACCCAGGGTAAATTATGAGCAGTGTGAAATGTGAAAGATAACGCAGGATTCCGTTTACCCAGGGTTTACAATGACCCAGGGTTAACTGTTTCAAGTGTGAAAAGCTCTATTATGAGCACTGGTAATTGTGATGCTTGTCTAAGCAACCCTTTCCCCTGAGATTGCAATTAATCTAAATGATGTTTATCCAGTGTTTGTTGTTTGTGGTGGGAAATGGACACCGAGGTATAAAAACCACTTCCCTTTTTCTCAAGCACACCACAGCTAATAAAATGTGGACCACTGCCAGCCCCAACTTATACAAGCAGTGATGTAATGTTTATACAATATAGGGCTATTTCACTTTGCTGTCATGCTGCAACCTCACCTGTTATTATTCCATCCCTGAGGAATCTTCACAGGTTGAGTAGAAGGGCAGACAGTGACAGCTCTGTGACAGAAGAAGCTTTGCTGGGTATACGGCCCAAACAAACAGGTTCGCACAAATCTAAACTATGGCTGCGCTGGCTTCCGTTCAAGAACTGGGAAATTTCACCGCACGGATGGGTGGTGGTACGAAAGCATTTGGTTTGTGCTAGATGTGTGGTCATCTTAAATGCCGCAGAGGTGTTTCCTCAGGAGAGAGACCCTGTGAGAAAATCTCTTTCCTTTAAGAGAGACCAGCTGCTCAAATATCCCAGATACATGTGCAGACATACAGAACCTGTGAAGAGTGAATGTTTTCTACAATTAAATACAAGGAAGCATATATCATCAAATTAGTTTCTGTTCATTCTTCTCATGAATTTTGCACTTTGGTCAGTAGCATATGAAAACATGAAAGTAGAACTACATGAAATGGCACAACCTGTTTTACTGTAATATATTTCAAAGTAAAATAGGATAATAAATGATAAAACAATATATGTTGGAATTTAACTTCATCCATTCATTGGGACTTGACTGGATGATGAAAAGTGGTCTGGAGAAAAGAGGTTTGTCACAGTATCTGAAAAAGAAAAGCTGTTAAAATGCAGAGCAAGTAACTCCAGTTTGAATGAAGATTAAATAAGAACATTTTGGAATAAAATAAACATTTTAAATAAAGTAATTTAATTTTAACTGAAAAACAAAACTGAATAACTTTAGGACAATGCATGTAATTTTACTGCAACAATGTTTTTTTGAAGAACAAAATATATTGTGATATCGTTTACAGTAAAAATCTATATAGTGGTTATTAGTGTATTTTAAGGCACACAGCAGATTTTATTTTATTGTAAAATATACAGGCACCAAAATGTCATCCCGTAACACCATAATATGGTCATTTTAGTTACACACTGACTTCAAATGAAAATACATCCTGCAATAGATATAAAACATGGCACTCAGATTAAACTACTAATAATAGCAATGGTGACGGCAACACTGTAGTTATTTGTTGACATATCTGTGGCGTGCTGATGCGTATGTGAGAGAGACAGGGAGGGAAAGAGGCAGACAGATAGACAGGTCAGAGGTTAAACGTTGCTCAGTCATGTTTCCTCCCAGCCCATTTTGGCTTCGCTATGCCAAGTCAAAGGCTCATGCTTTCAGTAATGTCACGGTTCAAGGTGGAGTTCAGCCCGGCTCGACTCACTCAAATACACCTTTGTTTAAAGCACGCAGCCCTTTAATCTGTGATGGGGAGAATATTTCAGGCAGCGATTTCAGATGGAATCATTTGCCGTCAGGTAAACTCCAAAATACCCAAATGTTTTGACAGATTCCAAGGTTACTGAAGTATTTTGATGGAAGCTGGAACAAAATATTTTGATAAGGAGGCCTGAAAGATGAAATTAATGGCACATTGTAGAGGACCCGTCTTGATCTCAGGCATTATGTGAGCATGTGTAAAAAGATAAGGCTTAGAGCTTGTAATGTACCGCTGGCTTTTAACAGCCCAACAAATGGTTTTGGCCACAGCATGTTGAGTGCAGATAAAAATGAAGAGCTTTAATTCAAAAATTTAGGAATGAGAGTGTCCATAAGTATATCGAAGAGCCGTAAACAAAGCCACACATTCAACAGGACTAATCTCCTCCTATACAACATGAGCTTACACGTGATCTCATTCTGGCACTGCAAACTTACTCATCTGGGTGAGATTGAAGGGATTTCATTGAACATCTCTGTGTCATTCGGTATGTTTACATACATGTTTATAAGACAAAGCTATTCCGATGACAGGCTGCTGAAAGTTTGGGTGTTCACAAATTCCACACTATCTTCCTGTAATTACATTCAAACCCAAGTAAAGCGCAGCAACATCAGACGGTTGCTCCAGACTTAGGCACATTATTTATAGGATGTTTAAGTACTTACTCAGCTTGTATTGCTCTGTGTTAGCCTGTCAGGCCAATTTCAGTTGCTTCACTGTAGATTCTTCCTCTTTGATCTGCATTCTTACACAAGCTGAAAAATATTGTTGAGTCAGAAAGCCAGTGATTACATGCTTACTGAGGAGTAAGATATCAATAATCCTTTCATTTTATTAATGCTGATAATTATTTGTAAATTATTCCAGATTAGTTCCATTTTGCAAATACAGAATTTGATTGGAATACAGAAGTCTATTGTGCAAGTGAAACAAATAAAAAGCTCAGCTGCATACATTTAAGCCCAGAGTATACTTTGGCCAGCCGCGTCTGCGCATATCAGGACGGTTAGCAGACGTCCACACACACCGTCCGCGCGCAGCCCAATTTTTGAGACTGCACAGACGGTGCGCATACAACAGCGTATGCGCAAGAAAGACAGAAGAGTCCACTAGGTGGCAATACGCACAGTACTGTGCACAGTGTGCAGTCGTCAAAGAAGAGTGCGGAAAGAGCGATTCAAAAACAACACGCTTGAAACAGGAGGAGGAAAACACTACAACGGACAACAAACTTGATGAGCATTTGTGCAAAGTTTATGCGTTGTTGTTTCTTCTGAACTATGTTGCAATGGTTGATCCACTTTTTTTTTCTTCGATCGTGCCGATGAATGTCCTGTTGATGACATGACTCACTGCTGCCCACCAATGTCTGGTAGAGTATAAAAAAATTGTACTGCGCATATGTGTCGAACCCGGCCATCCGCGCTGATCCGCGGTTGAATATACTTTAAAAGCTGTGAGGACACGTCTGTGCGCGAGATGCATCCAGATACGGAAATTGACATACCCTTTACACTGAAATTAAAAGAGCAGTAAAAGATTTCTGAGAAACGCTGTTGAAAGTGGATCGGACCGAGCAGCACAACACACCTGTAGCCAATCAGCAGTAGGGGGCGTGTCCACTCATGATGGGGGAGGAGCAAGAGGGAGATTTGAAGAAAGACTGTAGAAAGAGAGACGGCTGAGAGACATTACAAAAGAGAAAAGCTCAGAGGAATATCACAGGACAAAAAAGGGTTACGATCAGGCAAGAGCTTTAGGACCTGCGTTAACATTAGAAAAGCTTTCCAGCGCTGGAGAGACCGAAGCGGGAAGGCCTGAAAACTGACGCAGAGGTTGCTTTGTTTCTGCTCCATATGTAAGTAACATTGATTTTGCTATGTTTCACAGAACCAAGATATGCTGTTGTTGTAATTTTAGACAGTTTTGAGTGTCATTGTTTGTCTGGAGCTGCTGTGCTGCTGGCAACTAACTCTCGCTTGTATATACTCTTGTGTACTGTATGTTCATTTTTTGTTCTTCCTCATCATTCGTTCGTCATCTTCGCTTAATTTTTTTGCGAATAATTATTTTGTTTCGCTTCAGTATGACAAAGAGACATCCACTCTTGCATTGCGTGTTTGTGCATTTTGAGGGTTGAAGCAATGAAGGGAGTGTTGTGTTTATTTGGGTGGATTTCAAATATCAACAGTGTTTCTCAGAAATTGCTTACTGCACCTTTAATCTCAATTAAAAATGTAATCGATTGACAGCCCTAATATTTATTTTTAATTGCCATAAGTCATTGAGTAAGAAAGCCAGTGATTACATGCTATTGAGTAAGATATCAACTGAACTGTCTAAATAAATTGAATGAAATGAATGAAATACAGTCTTATCCACCGTTTCTTCTTGGTTTTTGAGGTGAAAGTTTTGATTACATGGCATGTAATATCCTTCATATAGCAAAATGGCATGTCAAGTTAACAGGATATACAATCTTCTTTCTTCAAATCTTAAATTTTCAATTAATCAAAAAGTCCTTATTAGTCAATGTACATGTAAGACATAGAAAGCAAACGATTGTCAGGCCAATAGATGACTTTATTTTAGAAATTTACAAAGAAATTTATTCCAGCTGTAGAATTTCTTCACGTATAACTCCCTGCCTTACACCATCTCCCAAAACAGACCTTACGAAACAGATCTCATTTACTGTTGCATACATAAAGTACATTTAAGGATTCAGTAAGCTGCTCACTTGAAGCCACTTAACTGTTTCTAGAGCTTATAATAAGTCATGATAAGAACAAAATAACACAGAAAGACATGCTCTGTTCAAAAAACGTATTGAGGCAGCATTTAAAAGGAATCATTTATCGTACCAAATCAACCACTATTGAGGCTCCTTAAAAGGCAGCTGCTGCTCACTAGGTTTTTGGAGCAGAGCAATAGAGTGTCACAGAGTTCATCTAGAGGGTAAACAGGTTTTTGTTTATTGGTGTGCACAGGGTAGGTTATACAGTGAGCTTAGACGATGGTTACGCTCGTCCTGAGAACGAATCTCTTAAATGGTAAACCAGGGTATTTTGGAGAGTGATGAGAAAATCTTCACCCTTCAAAGAGTGCAGCAAGTTTTGCGTGTCTAGTGTAAACACTGTCTGATTCTAATCTAAGATTACAAGAAAAATGGCTCTCTAAAAGCAACATAAAATCTCCAGTAAAAACTAGTTTCCACCCATATCAAAAGCTCCCGGGATGCACAATTCATCCTTAAGATGCCATTCCAACGACTGTTTTGTTGGTCAGTAGTCATTTAATATCAGGGCTGTCAAATACATATAAATAGCAAATATTTATTATGCCTTTAATGCTGATAAAAATTGGTCAATTATTCCAGATTTGAAATGAAATTTGAAATTTGATGTTTATTGTGCGGTTTAAAAAAAAAAGCACAGTTGCATAAATTTACACTAATATTTATCTCAATTAATTGTAATCGATTGCCACGCCTAATATTTTTTTGAGAATGAGATGCCTTGTTTCGTAACCTTTCTGACACCCCAAATAGCAAATATAATATAGCTTATATAACAGCAATCTGATCACGGCTGTTGTTTCATTCTTGAGATCACAAAGCAGCACAGGAGTGAGGGAGAAAGAGCAAGAAAGAAAGATGTAGAGAGAATCCATTAGCATAAATTTGATTGTGTCCCTTTGATCTGCACTAAACACTCATGCCTATAAAGTAGGAAAGGCATTTCTCATACTCTTTAGTGGTGACTAAGTAGTTGGGTAGTTGCCCTCTGGAGCATACTGTACAACGGGATGAGCAATGCTCTGTGGCGGGGTTTAAGTGATCGGGTTTACATAACCATTCCTGGAGTGTCCCTCCAATACTAGGTGGATACTTGATCTAATTGGTCATGGAGTTTGCTTTCATCCCTGCTGAAAAGACCAGCTCACAACAGCTTGAATTTCGACTGGTTTGATGCTGTTCACACTCTTAAAAATAAAGGTTCCAAAGGAGGTTCACACAGATGCCATTGAAGAACCATTTTTGGTTCCCTAAAGAACCTTTCAGTGTACAGTTCTTTAAAGTCCCCATGAAATCAAAATGGAAGCTTTTTGGCTTTTAGTATTAATATGTTAGTCTTACTGTTATCTATAAGCTAGTGTGCTCCAAAACAATGACAAAATTTGCATTTAGAAGATATAAGCATTCAAAACTCAAAGTCTCTCACTTCCGCCAATATCACTCTGCACTTTAGCTTCTCATCAGATTTTCTGTCCAATCACATGCTCTCTAAAATCTAAAGCGTCCCGTCTTCTACATTATAAACAGATGCTGAATCTGTGGCTAAAATGGTCACTTGTTCACACAATTACTTTTTTCTACATGGTGAATGGCACATAGTGCACTATATAGGGTATAGGGAACGATTCAGACAGTGTACATATGCTTTCCATTGAGGCGAACGAAATCTGGTTTCACGTTAGTGTCACAGAAACTGCCGCAGCGTTCATACAGTCTGCTCCGGTCCAGAGACACGATAGCACAGAGCGGATCACATGTGCGAGTCGGTGCAGACCAAAAAACATATCGGACCCATTTGAATTCTGCACAGAATGCTGTATTGTAAAAGCGATTTGGAGGAGATTAGGAGGAGAAATGGTTCGAGATTAGGAGGAAACTGAGGCTTTACCGATCTGAAAGGCTCTAGTCAAGTTGTGATATAAACAAAACGCTATTGGCTGTTTAAAAAAATGGGAGGAGCTGTTCGATGCGTCCCGCCCTGTCTTCCTGTTTCAGGAAAAAATTAAGTCAACACATTGGATAATGCTGTACATTTCAAGGCACTTCAGTCGGCCTTTAAATGGTTAGTTCACCCAAAAATGAAAATTCTGTCATTAATTCCTCACCCTCATGTCGTTCCAAACCCGTAAGACCTTCATTCATCTTCAGAACACAAATTAAGATATTTTTGATTAAATCTGAGAGCTCTCTGACCCCTTCATAGACAGCAATTTAATTAACACTTTCAAGGCCCAGAAAGATAGTAAAGACATCGTTAAAATAGTCCATCTGACTCCAGTGGTTCAACCTTAATTTTATGAAGCGACAAGAATACTTTTTGTGGGCAAAAAAACAAAAATTACAACTTTATTCAACAATTTCTTCATGTCTGTGTCAGTGTCCTACGCTGTTGACGTAGTAAATACAGTGCAGCGTTTCTGAGTTACGTCAGAGCTACGCCAGCACGCCAGCTTACCATTGGCCGAAGCTGTTCACGTGAGCACAACGACGCATGTGTGTGATGCTGACGCAGGAGCTGGCCAACGTAAACTGCATAGGAGACTGACACAGACGAGAAGAAATTGTTGAATAAGGTTGTAATTTTTGTCATTATTTTTTGGGGGTTTTGTGCACAAAAGGTATTCTTGTCGCTTCATAAAATTAAAGTTGATCCACTGTAGTCACATGGAATACTTTAACAATGTCTTTACTACCTTTCTGGGCCTTGAAAGTGTTAATTAAATTGCTGTCTATGGAGGGGTCAGAGAGCTCTCAGATTTCATCAAAAATATCTTCATTTGTGTTCTGAAGATGAATGAAGGTCTTACGGGTTTGGAACGACATGAAGGTGAGTAGTTAATGACAGAATTTTCATTTTTGGGTGAACTAACCCTTTAAAGGTTCTTCATGGAACCATATATGCTAATAAAGAACCCTTTATTTTTTAAGTGAGCAGAACAGCTGGTAAAAAAAGCAAAGTTTAAAGTAAAAGAAGTTTTGCTAATAAAGCTAATTAACAAGCCTGGTGAGAATGTGTGTGGTGTGAAAAGCTGTTATTGTTCAGTATCTCAGATTTTCCCTCAGAACAATGACAGTTTACAGTGAATTCTGGGGAACAGATATACATGAGGAACACACCCTTTTGTTTTGCTTTACACCCTTTACACCACTTTGCGACTCCTTTTTGTACAATCTGAGTTTGTGTTGCATTTGTGAGCGTGTACAATGTCACTGTCAGTAGAAGAAGCCCTCTGAAACACCTCAAACCAAACGCTCCTGCAGTCTCATCGGCGGGAGTGCACCAGCTGATAGAATTATGATGTCACAATCAGATAATGCAGACATCATAGTACGATGATGTCATATCTTACACACAGATAGGAGTTAGGAGGGGCTCTTCATGACTAACTGAGTGTCCAGTGATGTGATCGTTCTGTCACTACTCTGGGGATTTTTACACGGAAAACATATTCACAATATTTGCATGCTATTAATATACTCCTGGAGATAGTTACATAACAGAATATAAATCAGTCATATTAAAACTTGCAAAATATCTCTTATCTTTGAAATATTCTGTTATGTAACAAGCTCCAAAAGTACATTTCTTCTGGCGTAATTGACAGAATAACAAAGTGCCAATAAATTTAGTATATGTTTGTAGGAATGGTCATATATGTTGGTTAATTAGTCATTTTTTACTTGTTTTTGTTCTCACAGATGATATGAATGAATAAATTAATAATAAAATAAATTCATTAAAAACTAAATACACAGCCAATAAGAACATAGTTGATGTTTTAAAACCAATATGAAATCAAACTTTTTGATAAACATTACTGGTCCTACTTTTTCCAATTCATCATTATTCCACCACAAAAAAAGTCAGCAACACTTTACTTAAAGCCTTTATGTATAATGCATTATAAAAGTATTTAATGCATTAATTATGCCTTGTAATGCACCGTATAATGTATTGTATGGTCTCATTAATAATTGTAACTACAATTATAATACATTATAACACACTTTTAGAAAGTATAATGCATTAAAACACAACAAACAACCAATTTCAGATGTAACAAGGAATCTTGAATATTATAATACATTTCAACTTTGGTTATAATTACTTATGAAAAGATATAATGCATTATAATGTACATTATGAACCTTTATAATGCATTATACATAAAGGCTTTAAGTAAACCCAAAAAAGGCTTCATAATCTTTCATCAAAATATAATTACTTGAAACAACTTTTTCAGAATATGCAAGCACTCCTATTTTTTTTTTAACAACCATATAGAGAATACTTTTAAAATTCCCAATAGGTGAAATTAAGTCCCGGGCCTACGTTTTTTTTTTTTTTTTTTTTGTGTGTGTGTGTGTATGTTGAATATCCTGCTCTACTTAGAAACATCACATTACGGAAGTAAAATGGGTTGTGAATGGAATGGTGTTTCATAAATGATTTCGAACAGATCTAACTATGGGAGGGGCTTCACAGTGCAACACAACAGAGATAAAAACCAAGGCCGGTTAAATGTCTATCAAAGGGGGGAAAAACGTTAAATCAAAGTGCAATGTGAAAATTCATGTTAAAACAATTCTCATGTCCTCACAGGATCCCATCCGTTCAAAAATGTTACTTTCAGCAGTACAATCTCCAGCTCTCTAATCTTGACACTTCAGGGCTTTTCGATTGCTCAAGTTGAAAAGGCTAAGGAGTTGTCATACTGCTACCGCATGCAGGCCTGGTGTTAATATCAGTAGCTATCTGCTGTCCGGCCCTCCCTGTCCACTGGTCCAGCCCTGTTCTTAGCTCATAACACTTCACTACAGGCTTCTGATTGATGGCTGGGAAATAGCGGTAATGTAGTGGGGCAGGAATGCCATTACCGCAAGATTCACACACCCCTACGAGATTCCAGTGCGCCGGTGAGACGGAGCGTCAGAGCCGGAGCGAGAAAACGCCTGGAATTTACATTAATTCATTTTTAAAAGCAGAGGGAGGAGAGGCAGATGCACTGCCGATTGAGAGCCATCTTCACTCTTTCTAAACATCTTCACAAGCTAAAAATTTTTTATTCTGTCTCATTCAGTGTGAAATCCAGTCACATGGTCCACTAGTAATGGATCCGACAGGTTGGAGAGGTGAAGGGACATTAACATCCAAAGTATGATGCGACAATACTACACCCGGATCATTAAAATCAAAGAATCTGTCTACACTGCAAGCCTTTTTGAGTAGCTTTACCATGTAGTGAGGGGGAGTGTAACAATAATTTGCATATGATCATTTTCAAAAAATTCCCATAATATTAATTGCACTAGTACCCATTAATTGTTGTGGAATTGTTGACCTGGGTTTGATTTTGGGGATATTATCTCTTCTCTGTCAATTCAATTCTTAAGACCTACCCAACAAATAGCTTGTACACATGCCATAACACTATTTAGCTACACATAATATGAAAATAAAGAAAGAAAAAACATGTTTTCTTGTACTTTTATGAGGATAGTGCAAAATAGAATTAATGTTATTGCTATTGTATTTACAACTGTGAAAACTAAAATATAAAAATACATTAAAAAATAAATAAATTTAATAATAGAATTTAATTGAACACAAACAGACACACAGACATTGATCATTGATATGAATTACATTTAATTTCAATATTTGCTTTGAAAATCAATTATTGCAGAATTTACACAAGATTAACCCTTCAGACCCTGCGGCCATCACATGAACATCACATGGTTTTTGGTTTAAACCAATACAATTTTAAGTTTTTATAATATGAGTAATGCCCGATCACTGATTGGTCTCTGATCGACCAATCACAATGAAGACATGACCCCTAACTTAATCTGATTGAGCTTCA
This sequence comes from Coreius guichenoti, assembly GCA_039654105.1. Taxonomy (NCBI): domain Eukaryota; kingdom Metazoa; phylum Chordata; class Actinopteri; order Cypriniformes; family Gobionidae; genus Coreius; species Coreius guichenoti. The sequence goes on from CM077173.1 coordinate 32,670,887, forward strand.
GGCATCACAAAATACAGGCATGGCAAACCAACTAGACAGGAGGAGATTTATGTTCATGGTAGCCTCATCACCTTGCACCTGTTATAAACTTAATAGTATCAAGTGATAATATTCAAAGTTATTTTGAAGATCTTTTGAAGTCGCAGAACACAGGATTTTTTTTTTTTAAGTTTAATGTCCATCGCAAAGTGTTAAAAGATATCAGCAGGAACCTCATGAATTAGTTATGTGCCAGGTTGTGAAATTTGTGCAAGCCTTTCAAAGCTAAAATACAGAGCTACAAATTCTAATGTTGATGTTTTATGAACATTAATGTTAATTAAATAAATATTATTAATATGATTTCATGTCTTCAAAGTGACCATAAACTGTCCATCAATTTTCCATTGGTTTTAGTGAGAAACAGCCACAATGGATGTGAGATGAATGAATACACAGCAACACACACACTCACACACCCTCCACACACACTGATGTCTTAATGCTACAATTCACACAATAATATATTCATCAAAACAACCAGCAAGCACACATAAACACATCCACATACACACATGTACACAGACTCACCCACTTCAACTGTTTTTTAGACTTTATATCATCTTACCTTTTTTTCTACATTCTTATTGCATTGCTCATTCTTTTCAAAATCTTCAACACTAGTTCACAAACTCTAGTTCATAAGTATGGTTAAAATATGAGGATTTTTTTTGTTGCTTCAGTCGTGTCATTGTAGTGGACATGTAAAACATTTTTGTTTTTTAGATTAATTTCTACATTGAGGAACAGCAGATATCAAGTAAGTATTTTTTACTCCATGAAAAAAATAAACTTGATTAATCACACCCTCCTTATGATTAATTGAGTTAATGTTTTTAATATTCTCATTGTTTATATATATATATATATATATATATATATATATAAAATAGTATAATCACAGTCAATTAACATATTAAATTGACAGCCCTATTGTATTAATCAGATTTTCAAACTAATTCACTAAAATTGGCTCTAAATCAAATTACAGAGGTGTTGATGTCACTGGCATCATTTCTTATTTCTCTCTGACTCTTGTCTATCGATCTAACCCAGCTCACCTCTCGCTCTCCTGTTGCCCTCAGAGATCCATTTAGAAGAACAGGGTAAACACTCACTATTCATAAATAAGCTTTTAAGGCCTTTCCCTCTCATAAACTTGATGAAACTTCACGGGCCAATGGGTAACATTAGAGACCACACTGTCGTCACCTGTGGGGACGCATCACAGCCTGGGACCATTATGGATGATGTATACTGTTTACTCAGCTACTAAATAAGCCCCGTTCTTTCATGTATTAACTGAAATGCAGTTGAATGCTATTTAAAGAGAAAGAAAATCTCTTACAATGGAATTAAAAGCAATCGAATCTGAAGCTGTGAACCAATCACATTTTACTGTAGCCAAGCTTGTGTTGCTATCCCACGACAGGAATGGAATTAGGTTGTAACTGAGCTTTGTTTGTATGCACACCCGTACGGTATCTTCGGTGTCTCTTAAAAGCCCCCATCAAACTTCCAGAACAGTGATTCATCAGCTAGAATCCAACGACTCATTTTGCGGCTCACGTAAATCTCACATAGACCATTACTGTCAACGAGGTGAGATGTTTTGGCATTTGTTATTAGTTATGAGTGCTGAGTTTATTCCTAATGGCGAGTAACTGCGATGAATCAGTTTGAGAGCAGCTCCGTTGGGAGAAACTTTAACGACGACGATGGGTTTGGTGTTACTCGAGTGATCTCGACTGCTTCTGTGGTCCTCACACCACTAACCTACATCAAAGTAGTTAAGAAAGTACATTTTCCCCCTCTAAAACTATCAATTGTTAATTTTCTATGCATGGGAAATTTCAATAAGAAACTGACTGCATGCGATGACTCCGTTGGTTTAACACCTTTAAAATGCAAAAATGGTGCTAATTATAATGCATTAATAACATAGAAAAGAGGCGCTTGACAACAGTAACTTCAATTAAAAGCTCATGGTGCAGAGTAATTGCAATTGGTTTGTGAATGACACATTCTTATGCTCTTAAATAGCAGACCACTAGCACAAGTGGTGCAACTCTTTATATATAAAGTACGGTTTAAGGGCCCTATTTTAACGATATGCGAATGGTAAAAGTGCACTTAGGGCGTGTCCGAATCCACTTTTGCTAGTTTAACGACGGGGAAAATGGTCGGCGTCCCTGGCGCATGGTCTAAAAGGGTTGTCACTATTCTCCTAAAGAGTCATAGGTGTGTTTTGGGTGTAACGTGCAATAAACCAATCAGAGTCTCATCTCCCATTCCCTTTAAAAGCCAGTTGCACTTGCACCATGGCGGATTCGCTATTTAGATGGCAGAATATAGACACCCTCAACCTGACGAGTCAGTTTAAATACATGTGTGTATTGCCACGATTGGTTAAATAAGTAGCCAATTTCATTCGTCATTACTGCAAAAAGGTAACTCTGATACATGCAATGACTATCCATTATGACATTTAGGCATTTTTATTTTTATGTACACACCAATAATCTTTTACATTGTAATCCTTTTATTTTTACTATTTGGCATGTTTGTGTGCTGCTTTGCGTCCCTGTGTGTGTGTGTGTGTGTGATAAGCAAAGTGTACGCGCATTGTGCACCCGCCTTTAGGCGCGTATTACTAACACTCCCTTTAAATAACACAAAAAATACTGCGCCATTGACTTTAGACCAGGTTTTTGTTGGTCAATGGCGCAGTCGTTTTTAGTTGCCTCAAAATAGCAACGAGCCAACAATGCGCCTGAACACACCTCGTTTTCAGACCAGCACGCCCATGGGCGCACAAATGGGCGCGAGTGCATTTGCTATTTAGACAACATGCTGCAGGACATGAAAATGATAACTTCGTTGAGCTGAAACTAGCAAAAAACACTTGCGTCACACCTGGCGCCGCATTGCACCGGGTGTATGAGAGGGCCCTAAATGTTTTGTATCAGTAAGATTAATAATCGTTTAAGAAATAATCCAGTAAGAAATTATTCCTTTTATTTGACAAGAATATCCAATAAATGCTGTTCATTTTAACTTTATATTCATCAAAAAAAGGCCAAAAATAAACCATTTCCAAAAAAAAATAAATAAATAAAAGGTAGGGTTGGTAATGTTTTTCATAAACACTTTTTGTTATACTGGTTGAAACTCTCTGATACATAATGTATATCTTCTGTGGAAGTCTCAGGACCAAAAAATATTTATCCAATCATTGCATTTGGTCCGAATGCAATGCTAGTATGTCCTACCTTCCTGTCAACCTATGTACTTCCAAACATCACACATCATCAGCTTGTTCCATGAGCCTATGCAGAGTATAGACACACAGTCACCGAGCGTCGCAAATTCATTTGTTTTATAGGAGGCGTGACTTTGGAGAGCAGGGTGGGATCCTATGCTTTCGAAGCAAGCTTGCTATTACAAGCCTCTCCAAAATTGCCTAGCCTACCAGCAGCATAACTGTTAAGAAATGTTTCTTGAGCAGCAGAATGATTTCTGAAGGATCATGTGACACTGAAGACTGGAGTGATGATGATGAGAATTCAGCTTTCTCAGCATCATCACTCCAGTCTTCAGTGTCACATGATCCTTCAGAAATCATATTTCAAATATATTAAAACAAAACAGTTATTTTAAATAGTAATAGTATTTTACAATATTTGCCTATTGTTTTTACTGTATTTTTGATCAAATAAATGCAGTCATGGTGAGCATGAGATTTCTTGCAAAAACATAACAAAAATAGCCACCCCAAACTTTTGAACGCTATAGTCTATGGTATGCTTTTGCATTTAACAGTGTTATTTCAGGCTGTATACTGAAGTCGATCTGTTTGCAATGAAACTAATAACTACGGTTCAAAAATTCCCAGAATATTAATTGCACTAGTACCCATTAATTGTCTGGGAATTGTTGACCTGGGCTCGAGTTTGGGGATATTTCTCCATGGAAATGGTTCTGTCATAGCATGCACAGCTGAAATCGTAGAGTGTTTGTCCTCTCCCCTCCCTGCTCAATCTGACTCTGATTAACGCCGCAGCCCATGGCGGGGTGGGAACTGACCTTCGCAGTGATGTCATCACGACCGGAGCGCTCCAGGTTGACCATCACGTACGAGGCGGAGTGCTGAGTCATTTGTTGCATGCCCTGAGTGCTGAGTTTACCGTCAGGAATAGCGCTGAGCACGGGTGTTTGTCTCCCAGTGCTGGCTGAGGTCATGACGGGATTGAGTGGAACGTGTGCTGTATCTTTGGCTGGGTGAGAGGCGTAGAGCATCCACCCTCATTCTGATCCATTCGCTGCTGGGCCTCCATTTCGCCATGTGTTTGGGCTAACACACATACACACACCTCTCCCCTGGAGAAATCTATTTCACCATATATCCTTAGGACTGGCTGGGTTAAGCGATCACCACACACACACACACACACACACACACACACTGCTGCTCCTTGACAGAGTCTCACTTTTCATGCACTGGGACCTGTCTCTTACAATACACGGCCCACCCAGGAGTGCAGCCTACCCGTTTCATAATGCGTGTTACAATGTGTGTGTGTAAGTGGGCAGGTAGGTGTGTATTTGCACAACTCATCTGTTTCTATAGGTGATTTGTTTTAAAACGAACGTATGCTTTGGGACGCAGAGTTGCATTCCATGTATGTACACATAGCGAACACAGCTGCTCCCGCTCACCTCGTATCACTGCAAATATCTGGCTCTCCCTTCACATTCTATTAGGGCTCAGTCTAGAGCCTCACACAAATATCTGCCCCGGGTCTATTCTTCATACGTCTATATTTCCAGCAGGCATCTCCGAGCTCACATCTGCCAGTTTGACTCTTTTCGGCATGTGTTGAACGCCTGACAAATGGTTCGTTGCCATCTAAATCCGAATTGAGCTGTCATTGGACTCCCAGACCAAACGAATGAGACATATCAGAGCACAGAGGACACGCTCGCAACTCTTCGCTGTTTATTTAGGCCATTCATACCTGTCAAAGACTAATGTACCCAATTCTTTGTGCGTCTTTGAATCTGTGCCAGCCTTGCGGCGTCTGAATGCAATGGAAACAGTGAATGCAGACTGGGTTAGTATAAAACAAGAAAGCAAAAAGAAACATGCATTCTAAAACAACATTTCAACATTAGTATTCCACAAAATTAACAGTTGATAAGGTAAATTAGTGTTGTTACAATACTGGAATCCAACTTCGATACAATACCTTGAAAAATATCGATTTTCGATACCATTTTCGATACCACAGGGAAAACTGCCATATATACCTCCATACAGATAATTTGTATGTATGCATTTTTTTAATAATTTGGGTAATTTGGTTGTAATGGCTTACACACAGAACAGATAAATACAATAGAATAAAGAGACAAATGAAATAAATACGGCTTTACGTTTTTCAGGTGGGTCTAACAGTAGTATTCAGGTAGGAAATACTACAGAAATTAAAGTAATCAAATGTGAAGACTATCCAGTGTTATTTTATTGTAAAAATCAAATATAGATTAATGCTTACAATTAAAGTTACAAAAGTTATTCAGTCAAGAGCAGTGAGTGATTTTCTTTTTGTTTATTGCTCTTTGATTAACATGACAGACATCAGCAGGTTTATTAGGCTGCTGTCACTTTAAGAGCTTATGCTCGGATCCAATATAGTGTTACACAACATGTTTTCTCTCAACTATTTACGTTCCAAAACTGACTGTATATACTATATTTTGACATAATTTTGTATGTAATTGACCGTTTAAGTGCAATAAGCCACGAAAAAGAAGTCAATTTGGTAGTCACAAGCTGTTTGAGAAGAGGCATTATGTGAGCGCCACTGCACGCGCTTTGGGTGTGCATGCGAAACCTGCAGGAATGACTAAAATTATGCGCAATACAAGCACTATTCAACTGGAGCGAATAAGACGAGTGAGTGACAGGAGGCGGGTGTGTGTCAATTCGCTGTCCGAGAGATGAAAGAGTGAGAACGCGCTGCTGGTATCGGTGTATCGATATTGCAGAAAAAAAGTATTGGAACCGTTTCAGATATTTCGCCAGTATGTTTCCATCACCCTGTTTTTATTTGCATTTTGAAGTATCGCATCAGAAGTGATGGAAATGCCAAATTTAGAAAAAAATCCCTTAATTTGCAAAACAGCTTTTATGCTCGCTTGAGGTGTTTTTTTGACTTGTGCGAAAAAGAGTTTATGTGAATAATGTGAGATGGAACGCATTTGCAGAATAAATTCTGACGTAGCGATGTAATCGTCTGTTTCCGCTGATGGTGTTTTATTTACTGTTGGTTACTAGGTTAACAATACCACATCATCCACTCGAACAACCTGATGGAAACACACCTAGTTCGCATTTTGTTTTCAAACTTTGAAAAGATTTGCTTCATGTTTGGATGGAACCCGTATCGATACATATCGATATTTTTGACAACACTAAGGTCAATACACTGAAAGAACTGGGTGTAGGATTTAGTTTGAAACTATTTTCACTAAATTTGAAGTAGAAAGACTGAAATAGTATTTTCTTGTAAAATGTACTTAACTTCATAATCTTTGTTTTATTTACTTCTAAAGATATATATATTTTTTACACTGTATTAAAGTAGCAATTTAGACTAATGACCTGCTCCTAATGCAAAGGGCTCAAACCAACAACCGTCCAGTTACTAGCCCTGGGCTTTAGCCACTACACCACAACATTCCTCATTTGCCAACATGAGTCAAAACCCAAACAGACCTGATAATGCCTGAAAGCATTCACTTACACTAACTAACCTCAATAGGTTAATTATTTGTCAAATACAACTATTTGTTGAAAAGCATTGCATAATACAAAAAGTAAATTCCGTCATCATTTACTCACCTTCATTTCAGTCCAAACCTATATGACTTTCTTTCTTCTGCAGAGATATTTTATTTTTTAATTTCTCCATTCAATAAAAGTCAATGGGGACCAATGTTGTTTTGGACTGAGACATTCTTCGAATGACCTTCTTTTGTGTTGTACAGAAGAAAGAAATATCAATGACATGAGTGTGAGTAAATGATCACAGAATTTTTATTTTTGAGTGAACTATCCATTTAATTTGCAAATGGAAACAAGGATGTATGAGACGTAAGTACAGTAAGTTAAAGTTTCATGGCTCATATTTTACAGATCAATTTATTTTTTTGACTGAACAATCAACACCCTGGTACATCACAGAAAAAAAAAAATATAGAAGTGCACTTCCATTCCTCACCGGCTGAAATGAAATATGCCATCTTCTCTGACTTTCTAATTTGGTACACATCACTGGTTTGTGATGTAAAAGTGTAACGCAAACTCATTCCATTACCTGCATAACGTCATCCTTTAGAACACTGAAAGTGAGTCTATCACCATGGCATCCATTGTCTAGCGCGAATGTTAATTACACCCCTAATGAAGCGGTTTCCCTGACAACGCCCCACCTCTCAGAGGACAGCTGTAACCAGACTTCTCTGGCAGGAAGAGGCACAGATGCTCTCTGGTTTCAGGAAAGTAAAGACTATGTTTAATGTTAGTCTGGGAGGAGGACACTGCCTCTGGGATAAAACAGCTGTTTGGTCCTGTAAAAAAAAGAAAGAAAAAGTAGCATTGCGAGAAATATGCTGAAAAATGCAGAGGATCATATGACCATACGAGACTCGTTGTTGGTAATTATAGTGCGAGAGATAATGGCATTATCAACGGCAGAAACATCTGCACTGCTCAGTCAAAACTGCACAGACATGTTTACGGCATGCGGCTGGAATCAACACATGTTTAAAGCGGTGCTTTGCCGTCTAATGAATAACTGATTCTTTGTGGTATTTCGAGCCCGGTTCTGAATGTTACGTGTCTTTTAGTTAAATGGGTAGTGTATAAGAACTCTGTGGGAGTAAAATATGTCCATGTCCAAAAAAATGAGTTTTTCCTAACCAATGGGCCTAAAAAAAGTTTTCATAACATTTTGAAATATTTTAGGAACAAACCACCTGGTACAGGTTAGTTCACTCATCTAAGTGTTGTGGTGGTTGTCATCACAAAGGCTGCTTTGGAATGAGGATTCTACGACACCGCAATGAACATTCTTTTCTAAATAAACATACTGGAGGAATTCACTAATGAATTGTGCCCACTGATAGCGTTGTTTATTTGCACTTATACTGTCTGCTTTGTTTTAGCACCCTGATTTATGCAAATCAAGTAACGGCACAAATACACCCTAATAATTTACTGCTGAATGCAATATGCATGATGCAATTCCACATATTGTGAATACAGCAGGCTTGCATAAACTGACAGACTTCTCTGCGATTGTACAGCATCATAGGATGGATGGACAGACGATAGATAGATAGATAGATAGATAGATAGATAGATAGATAGATAGATAGACAGATAGACAGATAGATAGATAGATAGATAGATAGATAGATAGATAGATAGATAGATAGATAGATAGAAATGTCATTAATAAGCTGCAATCATATTTACATAAAAGAAGTCGTGGTTGCGCTAAAAATAATGAAAAATAAATACAGCACAGCGAAATTTCTATCAAATTTTAAGCTTTAAAATTTCTATCAAGTTTAGCTCTTGTATGTCTTCTGCTGTTTATTGAAATGGGAAGAAACTTCTATCATTTCACAGCACTTTCATCCTGCTGGAAAAAAAAATCTGAGCTGTAAATAATAACTTAAGTGTCCATCAAAATAAACTTGTAAGACTCATAAGATAAGAAAGGATCCAAGAAGTGATCTGAAACAATTTCAAGCCTATGGGCCTAACAGACACACTGGGCCTTTTTCACGAATCACGGGCAGAACGAACACAAAACATAAAAACCATTGAATTGAATGCAACAATTTACGTGATTTACCTCATGAATAAGTGCCATAGTTTTAGAGTGTGTTTTGAGTTTTTTCACATGTTTGTTAAACCTGGGTCATCAGTCAAATATCTTATCTTTTGGACAAAATATTTCTGCCCTTTTTAAATATGATAAATTATTGCATATCATTCTGGAAAGAAAGAAAGAAAGAAAGAAAGTTGACTGTAGACAAGTCTTAAAGTAGGAATTTATCCCAAAAGGAGGGCAATTAGGTGCACTAACAACACTACATCCCTTATCTACTGCCTTTATCAGTGGTTCCTCACAGATTGAGACTGAACTCCACCACTGAGGAAAGCTATTTTAACAAGAGCCTTGAAGGAGGAAAAGATGATCATAAAGTCAGAAGTGTGCGTGGTGTCATGTTAAACTAATCTGTGGAATTTACGAGCTTCTTTCAAGTGCTGACCAGAGAGCAAAGTCTTACGGGATTTGAAAGCCGCACGGTTTCAAGCAGGGTCTCGGAAAGGTGAGTTAATATCAGATTCAGCAAATAACCTGTGGTCACTCCGTTTAACCCATTTTATTTTAAATATTTTAAACATTCACAACTCATTATGAATGAACTGAGTTATGTAAACATGTCAGAGACTTCAGAAGAAAGCCAGGATTACAGCACCGGTCAATTTACATCTGTCTCCACTTGTTATTTTCATGTTTTCAAATTTTCTTTAGTTTTAGAGTTTCAACCAGAGTGAGGTCACCTTTTTCAGACAAAGGAAAACCTGTTGCTAATAGTAACAGATGTGAAATATGAGCACCATTATCCAGAGTAACGTATTTTTAAAGTCTTTATTTGGTGGCAGCGGCGGGTCAGTGTGTGTTTTAAAACTGGAATCAGAGGACTGCCGGTCTGAATCTCAGTTACTGACCCTCTAACCAATTTATCAGTCCAGAGGCTCTTGCTAAATACACCCTACGTTTTTAACTTGAGGAGGTCTGTGTGACTTTGTCCCCATCTCTGTGGGATGCTCAGGCCAGGTCTGGGCAGGCTGTGCTGCACATCTGTGCTGCAAAAATGCCAAAATGTGTGTCAGACTCGATTTAAGCTCACATGAACTAAACCCACCCCTAGCCGAGTCCTACTGCACCTGTAGCATGAATTCTGAAATTCTTCTATTCCCCATGCATTCTCTCGAGCCTTTACCCCCCACCCCCGCCCAAAAAAAGACAAACACTCACCTCTAACAAAAGAAGGTCAGGATTTCACTCGTGTGTGAACGTCTGGGGGTAAGTATTGCAGCAATATGAGCAATGCACGTTAACCTTAAAAAATGCTTAAAGTGGAGAGGTGAGAAGACAGCAAACAAGAAAACTTGGAATATGCAGCTGCTGCGTGTGTCTGTTTTGCATAAATATGTGTCGATTTGTGAGGTCTGACAGAGATGTGCACGCAAGGAATATCTGCATCTGTGTGCATGGGGGTAATCTAACAGATTTATGGGCATATCTCCAAAATCAGTGCTCAGCTATGTCACCCATGTGGAGGGTACATTATCTGAACTGATGTACTGTGATACCTACTACATCCTGATGGGCAACTTTGGTCATTTAGTGTAAGAGCACACACGCACTACCACCCAAAAAAAACAAAAACAAAAGCATTGGAGAGAGACAAAAAATTAAGCACGTGAGTAAAAGAAAGATATCTGGTATACTCGGCTGATTCCTCTATCTTTGGAAAGTATCCAATTTCCAGTGATAACATCATTGTTTGATATGGGCAATGAATGCGTGATGTTCCAAGTTACTGACCTTTAGTGAGCAGTGAATTAAACACTACCTGCTCCCAATGCCACACTGTACACACACACACACACACACACACACACACACACACACACACACACACGTCTGGTTCGCTATCTTTGGTGGGACTCTCCATAGACGTAATGGTTTTTATACTGTACAAACTGTATAGTCTCTCCCCTTACACTAAACCTACCCATCACAGACAACTTTCTGCATTTTTACATTTTCAAAAAAACTCATTCTGTATGATTTATAAGCTTGTTTCCTCATGGGGACCTCAATTTAGGTCCCTACTGTGATACGAGTCCCCATGAGTCAGTGTGCATTCAGGTTCAAGTCCCCAGCGGGATAGAAAAACATGACCACACACACAAAATGGCATAGATTTTTAAATCATAATTACTACAGACTAACTCAAACCATAACCGTCCTACCCATCAAATAAACTGCTTGCATTTAAGGAATAGAAAATGCATTTACTTTATGAACTATAATTACCTTTTCTAGTTAAATATAGTTGGATGGGTCTCACCAAAGAAGGGTTTTGTTAGATTTAGTTTTGTCCTCAAAGTATAGTCAAGTAAACCAATACACATAAGTACACAGCAGCTTCAAGCCTCCAATCTTCATTCTATCACCTTTTTACTAATTTCTTTCAGTGCTTTAGGGAAAAAAAAAAAAAAAAAAAAGTAATGCACACATCACTTTTATACTATCAAATTCTAGGCCCTCTCTGCATTCAACAGTTCCACAATCCAATTAATCATAGTATTAGTCTCATAGGCGAAAATCTATTTTCACTCTGGATTCTTCACTCTATCCTTTGAGCACCTTAAGGTGGGTGGAAAGAGAACGAATGTGACTAGCTAGCACTTGCTCCGCACTGCCCTCTGTTGGTCAAGATAATTACTAACATTTCCTTTTCTGTTCACAGTCTTTACCATGAGACATCCTTACCATGAGCGTTGTCACTCTTTAGAATACATACAGTCTCAAAAAATCATGTTGTTCCTTTTTTGTTTTTTCTATTTGCACTAACTACAACTAGAAAAATCTTATTTAAAATCAACTTAAAATCTGGAACATCCAGTCCACTCATTTTATTTAGAGGAAAAGTCAAGGTCAATTAGAGTTAAAAACTGCATCAATAACATGGGATTATAAAACAACGGCATAGGCTATTAGATCACAGATGTTTAGAATCATCCTGGTGGGCTGAGTGATTTCGAGTAACCCACTATAAGATAATTTCACATCTTAGAGGCGATTAACACTTACAGTAGAGGTAAAATATTGACACATAGATCAGGTGTTATCAAAGCTGAAGAACGTCCAAATCTATTGGCAAGCACAGCAGTTTTATCCCAGACAGTTTGGCTGCCCCCACTGGAGTAATTCAAAATGAAATTGCTGCTCAGACAATGATGTGTCCAGGAGGGTCTTTCCCCAGCTTCTCTCTAAAGACAATCCCGTAACCCAAAGCAGACAAGAAGCAAAAATGGAAGCAACCTCGATGTTCGGAACTCCCCTCTCTCTTTTAAACCAATTCAAGAAAGTTTCAGCACTTTTATGAATACAGATTCCAGGAGTCAGAGGTCTAACAAAACTTGGAACATTATCGATCCCACATTTCTTTTGCTCTCCATTTACTTCGTCATCTTTTAACTTAATGGGTTTACCTCAATAAAATCCACCCTGCAATCTTGTGTTCCTCTGCAAGCGTTTGAACTGCTGGGTATATCTTGACCTGGCTGAGCTCTTCACACATACCTGTAACTGATTGAACCAAACACACCAGCCAAATGGGAAATCAATGTCCTGTCAAACACAGCTCAGAGACTGCGGTCCCCCCGCTGTTATCAAAATCCCGTCTCTCCCATTGACGCCATAAAGCACACTTAATCACTCATCCATGAAGACCATGAGGCACTTCTTATCCGAAAAAAATACTATCCATTTACCATGTTCTTACATCAAATGAACTGAATCAACATGCAAATGAGCTGGCCTTAGTATGGGAAATACTTTTAGTACATTATACTCTTAGTAAGAAAGCTAAGTCATTCATTACAACAGCAGCCTTTTCTTGTTTTCTCTTTTTTAATGCGTTTTCATCTTCAGATGACGTCTGAAATTGTTGGATGACTTATTTCCAACGCCCTTTTTGCGGTACAAGAACCTGTCAACACGTCAAAGTTGCGTAAACACTTGAGAAAAAATAGATATTAAAATAAAGTCAGAAGACAGATAAGTGAGATAAAGTGTTTTTGTAATACGTGTCAGGTTCACCAGCCACTGACTCACGCCTGATTCAAAGTCACCCACCGGTCTGATAGAAGGAAGCCAGCAGCGCATCTACTTTGCAATCAAAGCACACGGTGACGTCCAAAGAAGTGTCCCAGCCCTGATGGGAGATAGCGGCCCTGGCTAACTATGTGGTCTTTGTTTTTTTTTTGCCCTGCGGTCATTTTTCTGCTCGGTTGATGAGCAAATCAGAGTTAATTGTTGCAAGAAAAGACGAGGTCATCAGCCAGGGTAATTTAAAGGAAAATGAGGTTCCGCTAGAGATGACCTCATCGCTGCGGTCAGAATCCCCTTTCCCGACTCCTCAGGCGGGGATGAGGGTTCTTCTCTGGCCAAATCCTGCACATGTGGCTATATGGGAGGTAGACACTGAGATTAAAATAGGGGTCAATGACCAGGATAGACTGTTCAAAGTGCTTCATCAGTTCTATCCTGTTCAACTGACTGGCCAAGTTACATTCGTCGATAGCTCAAGGGGCTCGTAGATCATTCAGCGGCCGTCTGTGTATATCTAGCTGTGTCGTTCATCACATGACTAAGAAATCTACTGGATTTCTAATGTGACCTTTAAACTCTTGTTCCCATCTCAGTGGGGCTCCCCCGTTTCCCATGTGGTCCAGCGCTCTGCTGATTGCTGCCTGGATTAGAGCGATGCAGGGAAAGAGTTTTGTGTGCTGTTCGGTGCTCCGCTCTCAAGCCAATGTCCTTTAATCTCGCTTTAACTTTGATCCACCCCCTGATCAGGACCTGCAGGAAAATTAAAGACCTTCCACCCACTCACAAATCTTCAGTTGGCTCACAAGTTTGCCAGGACACCGGTGCATGTCGTGAAGGAGTGAATCTTTGGTCACCATAGACTTTTTATCAGACGAAGGCTCAAACCACCTGTGCACAAGCCTCTCTTTGGTTCATCATTGAGAATGAACAGATGAACTTCCTTGACCCCACTCTGAATTTAAACAACGCTGGACACACTGTTGCACAATTTCATCCACTTTTTATAAGAATACATTTCGACACACAAAAGTAAACTCTTCGATCTCTCAGAGTCCACAGCTAATCTCATCCTCACTCCCCCAGTGTAGAAACACACACATGCAAACACACTACAAACTCCTGGAACAAGCAGACAAACATGCTAAAGCAAACACAGACATAAAGCTAAGCAGACTGATCGTGTGAACGTCCATACAAACACAAAGAAAACGGGGGTGATCCATAAACAGGGTGATCCACAAATCAAGCAGCACTCAGGTTTAACAAAAGTAAACAACTGCAAAGCAAAGCAGTAATTAATGGCACCCTTCCTTTTCTACAGTAAAGACATGTCAAACAGTGGGGACCTGGCAAGGTAGATTACTGAAGATTTGCAACACTTGAGGATTACTCAAGAATGCCTGACTTTGATCTCTCTGCACTTAGCCTTTGATTCAGAGTAATTATTTAAAGGAGTGAGTTTTTTTTCCCCACCAACACAATGATGAATGGTTCTAATGATTTCTTAATTTTCAGGCAGTGAGACAACCTTATCTGTGTTTGTGTGTGTGTGCCTCAGCGTGTGATTTTTGAGTGCTTTGTCTGCCACATATCCTACTGAGGTAAAGATATCTATGGACATGACTATATTATTTATGTCTTCTTTTTTAAATTCAATTTCACGTAGCAGACATAATTCCTAAGGTTGATCTGCGTCCTCCCTGTCTCAAGTATTCTCACCTGCATCTTCTCTCTGCTGCACTTGAGGAGAGAGCACATAAGTTATGCTTAATTACAGAATGGATTCATGCACCGCTATGCTATTATCTTCTGGTTAAAAATAATTCTGCTTGCTGTGCCCATGTTCTTCCTCCCTCTACTTTTAAAATGATAACTTTGTCCCTGCTCATTTTGGACAATTAAAAATATATATTTCTGTCTATTTTAACATTTTAGAATTTTGCTTAGCTGCAGTGTAAATAAAATTGTATGCAGCAAAGCAGCTCTGTCATCTGGTTGCGTTTGCCATCGATCCAATGTGCAATCTGTAAGCAATAATTCAAATATGACGGGCACAACATTCAGAATTGAGGAACTGACTCCCTTTCAATTCATAATTTGGAACTGAATTGACCACAACCCAAAGGAAGTGGAATCAGAATGACAGAAGGGGAATTTACTGAATTGCAATTAGCTAAGTATAACCGAATAATAAGTAGGATACAAACTTTAAAGAGAATTTGCAAGCAGCAGGGTCTTTTCTGAAGAAAAAGAACAGTCCAATTTGTGTGATGTACTCACTTTTGTCCAGCATGAAATAACAACCAGTGGACAAATGCAAGGTTATCGCTGGCTTCACCTACGCACAATTCATCGAGGTTTCGTGGTTTCCCAGCTGGGATACCATACCTATCCTAGGATACCATAAGACGCATTATTAATCTTGTTGATTCTCAAGGTGTGGAATATCGACAAACGAGATGCTTGAGAAGCAGTGGCGGAACCAGTGGCGAAGCTATGGGTGGGCCCGGGCCCATCCACTTTGAATTGTGGCCCACCTAAAACATAGTTGGTAATTTCCTAAAAGATACATGAAATAATTTCTAAGTCTTATCACACTATAACTTTATTTATTTAGTTAAAAGAATGATTAAATGCAGTTTCAATAGTCAATTGCAGGCGGTTTCGTAGTTTCCCTTCTCCCTATAGGTGCGTTTCACACGTTTGTCAAAATTAAAATTGTGGGTGCCTCTCAATCAGCTCCCTAGTTTCCTAGGTCGTGAATCAGTACATTGTGTACATGAATGTGTCCGACTCCCTGATCAGTGCCCTGATTACTGAACTAGGGAGCTGATTGAGACGCACCCTTTGATTAGTCAGTTTCTGTTAGTCCCGCCCAGGATGTAATAGTAAGATTTGCGTGTTTGTGGAATGTGGAGTTGAATTTGAACATTGTGAAGCAAATCAGTCGATACTTTAAAAGCCTAACTTAGATTTGGATATGTACTGCTGCAAGAAACCGAGCAATGAAACCGCGCAATCCCCATAACGCACAATAACAGAGACGATTATGATGCAAAGGTAAGCACAAACATTTATAGTTATAGTTAAAAGATTTTAAACATATTGTCACTGTCTTGCAGAAACATATCGATTCTCATGAGCTGAATTAAAACAAAATGAAAGGCGTATTGTAAGTGAACACGCTTAATGTGCCTAATATGTTTCTTATAGTCCATAGAAGCTGTAAATATGTTTTATGTGAATTTCTTGTGTCTATAGCTCCATTTTTGTAACTTTCGTTGGATTTTAACACATTTTTGAGTAAGGTTAACATGTTTTAAGTTATCATTTGCTCGTGTAGAGCTACAATTAAAAAAGAAAAGAGTAATTTTGATTCTAGCGCCAATCGTAAGTGAAAAAGCTTAATATGCATAATATTTTTTCTTGAAAATAAAGCTGTTACAGAAACATTTTTACAATAAATATTCTGATTTAACTTTGATCTTTGAAATATTAAATATTTGAACACTATTTATGACACTAATAATTCTTAATTTCTGATAATAATGCAAAATCAATCGGTAGTTATTGATATTTTGAATGGAAGAACGAGACACAAACCTGCACATAATCAATCGCGTTTTCTCCCTTTCTTTATCGCAGAGCTTCGGTGCACAACATAGCATAGGCTGCAAACTTTTAGTCCAAAAGTGCGCACATTTGGGGAAATATGTATTCACACGTTTACCTCATATTTCTTTAGATAGAATAGAACCACAATTTCTTGATTATCGCAGAAAGACGGTTCTCTGCTGATCCAACAGTCAATATAGCGTAATAATTCCCACCTTACGGTGACGGTAAACTTCTGTGTTCTGTCTCATAATACATTTATGGGTCCATTTATTATAAATTCCTGCATTAGGTCACAATAGAGTGAGTTTTGAAAAAAGTCACATGTACATAAGTATTCACAGTCTTTGCCATGACACTCAAATTTGAGCTCAGGTACATCCTGTTTCCACTGATCATCCTTGAGATGTTTCTACAACTTGACTGGAGTCCACCTGTGGTAAATTCAGTTGATTGGACATGATTTGGAAAGGCATACACCTGTCTATATAAGGTCCCACAGTTAACAGTGCATGTCAGAGCACAAACCAAGCCATAAAGTCCAAGGAATTGTCTGTAGACCTCCGAGACAGGATTGTATCGAGGCACTGGGAGACTAGTCAGGATCGAGGGAAAGATGAATGCAGCAATGTACAGAGACATCCTTGACGAAAACCTGCTCTAGAGCGCTCTGGACCTCAGACTGGGGCGAAGGTTCATCTTCCAACAGGACAACGACCCTTGGCACACAGCCAAGATAACAAAGGAGTGGCTACGGGACAACTCTGTGAATGTCCTTAAGTGGCCCAGCCAGAGCCCAGACTTGAACCTGATTGAACATCTCTGGCGAGATCTGAAAATGGCTGTGTACCGACGCTGTGCAAAGAAGAATGGGAGAAACTGCCCAAAAATAGGTGTGCCAAGCTTGTAGCATCATACTCAAAAAGACTTGAGACTGTAATTGGTGCCAAAGGTGCTTTAACAAAGTATTGAGCAAAGGCTGTGAATACTTGTGTACATGTTTTTTTTTTTTTTTTCGTTTTTTATTTTTAATAAATTTGCAAAGATTTCAAACAAACTTCTTTCACATTGTCATTATGGGGTATTGTTTGTAGAATTATGAATTTAATCCATTTTGGAATAAGGCTGTAACATAACAAAATGTGGAAAAAGTGAAGCGCTGTGAATACTTTCCGGATGCACTGTATATACAGTATCTCACAAAAGTGCATTTCAGCAACCATTTTAGTATATCTTCTCAAGAGACAATACTATAGAAATGAAACTTGGATATATTTTAGAGTAGTCGGTGTGCTGCTTGTATAGCAGTATAGATTTACTGTCCTCTGAAAATAACTTAACATACAGACCTTATTGTCAAAATACTGGCAACAACAAATAGAGTACACCCTAGGTGAACATGTCAAAACTGTGTCCAAAGTGTCAATATTTTGTGTGAGAACCATTGTTATCTAGCACTGCCTTAATCGTCCTGGGCATGGAATTCACCAGAGCTGCACAGGTTGTTGCTGGGATCCTCTTCTACTCCTCCATAATGACATCACGGAGCTGCTGGATGTTAGACACATGGCGCTTCTCCACCTTCCGTTTGAGGATGCCCAACAGGTGCTCAATAGGGTTCAGGTCTGGAGACATACTTGGCCACTCCATCACCTTCACCTTCAGCTTCCGCAGCAAGGCAGTTGTCATCTCGGCGGTGTGTTTTTGGGTCATTATCATGCTGGAAAACTTCTGTTCGGCCCAGTTTCTGAAGGGAGGCCATCATGTTCTGCTTCAGAATGTCACATTACATGTTGGAATTCATGTTTCCCTCAATGAAGCGCAGCTCCCCAGTACCAGCAGCACTCATGCAGCCCCAGACCATGATGCTACCACCACCATGCTTGACTGTAGGCAAGACACAATTTTCTTGGTACTCTTCACCAGGGCGCCACCACACATACTGGACACTATCTGAGCCAAAAAACTGTTTGCGGGCTTTCTTGTGAGCCAGCTTCAGAAGAGGATTCCTTCTGGGACCACGGCCATGCAAACCGACTTGTTGCTGTGTGCGGCGTATGGTCTGAGCACTGACACGCGGACCTTCTACTTCTGCAACCTCTAAAGCAATGCTGGCAGCACTCATGCATCTGTTTTTTGAAGCCAGCTTCTGCACCTGACACACAGCACGAGGACTCAACTTCTTTGATCGAGCCTTGCAAAGCCTGTTCCGAGTGGAACCAGTCTTGGAAAACCTCTGTATGACCCTGGCCACTGTACTGTAACTCAGATTCAGGGTGTTACCTATCTTCTTATAGCCTAGGCCATCTTTGTGGAGAGCAACAATTCTAATTCTCAAATCCTCAGAGAGTTCTTAGCCATGAGGTGCCATGTTGAAAATCCAGTGGTCAGTATGAGAGAATTGTACTCAAAGCACCAAATTTGATGCTTTTTGCTGATAGTATTTCTTTGTTATTGAAAAAAAGCCTAAAATATAGCTTGACTAAGCGATCTAACTCTGTCATGTCCTCTATTAGTATGCAATGAGAATGACATTGATCGAATGCGTGTGTTTTCTCAAAATTGTATTTAGACTTTTTTCTCAAAATCTAACGAGTTTAATCTCGCATTATAATGACTTTAATCTCGAGATGGTTTTTTTTTTATTATTGCTTGGCCCTAATCCTCTTCCGTACATGTATCTGTCTGTAAGACCTATAAACCTTCACATTTCAAGGGTTTTTAAACTTAAACAACAAACAAACAAAAAAAACTTTTAAACAAGGCTTTATCAAATATTCAATTGTCTTCCTTGACTAATAAAAAACTAAATAAGAATTTCTATGAATTTTAATTCACTTTAATCCTATTTCCTCAAATTCAAATGTTTACTACCTCAAATTCAAATTCAATTCAAATTCTCAACAAATCTGAATAGTGCACAACCCTGACCTAAACATACACTTTTCAGATCGTTCCTTTCCCCCTGCTAAGACGTACTATATGCAAACCAAAAAGACTTTCAAATCTTCTTTGATCTAAATGATGAGGGCCAACATCCTGTTTGGAACAGAAACACTCAAAAATGCAATACAACATTAAATGAATTCTCATAGTCTGTCCCCCTCTTACTCTTTCTAGCATAGTCGAGAACAGCACAGTAACATTGCATGCTACCAACAAAAAGATGTAACCCAAAGATGAAAGAATGCCTGCATGTTGGTTGAAAGAAGACCAGACAGAAGAATACAGTCTCCAAAACAATCCTCTCCTTAATGTAGCGCGGGTATAAGGGTTTCCCTACCTTTTTGTAACTCTATCAAAGCTTTCCTCAAGAGCCAAAAGCATAACTCAGAATGAACATAACTGAATCTTCAAAGACGGCCACTATCTTCCTCTGCCAGCTTGCTACGTCTCACGGGCGGTCAAGGTTTCTGATTAGCGGTTATCGGGTGCTGGCGTCTCTCGCGTCATTGTGGGCTGTTAGGTGAGCCCTTCTGACTGCTTAGGCATGGCCTAGTGGGGCTAGATTTGCACATGACCTCTTGCCATCTTAAAGCATGATCTCAAACAGCCATGGCAGATAACAATGGTGGAACATCTAGCCATTCAGTAATTACAGCGGAAACTGGCGTGTCACGTTACAATCTTTGTGTGAGCCTAAACTTGATTTAACAAAGGCTCCAAAACATGCAATTTATCTTACACTGTTATCAGAATATTGAAAATTTCTTAATCCATTACATATCAAGCAACGCTGTCATTTTTGATTTGCAAGAATAAAATCGTTTAATTGCAAAGTCCAATCTTAGCTCTGAAGAAATGAATTGCTTACTATCAACCCAAGGATACCAGCTAGGGCAGGGAAGGGACATGACATAACTATTCAAAAAGGGATATTTATATGGAGCAAACTACATCCGCAGGATTTACAGTGGTAAAACATAGCCAGATATTCATCCACCTAGAAATGCAGACCCAAATCACAATGAAGGTTTAGATAACTTTGTAACTCAAAACATACGATCTGCTTCTAAACACTCTGACTTGGATTCCGTTGTAAGTGGAAACAAAAATCATTGTTTTCTGTGGAAATTGACACTAGTTTTGTTTGATCCAATAAAAGATTAACTATTTTCCAATAACACTGTAACGAGCAGGGCGGGGTCAAGAGCCATGGGAGCAAAGTGAGCCCGGTAGTGCGAGTGTTATTGAGCGTCACCTGTGGTCCCACGGAGGAGCTCCAGAAGGATAAAAGGAAGAGTGACGACAGTGCAAGACAAGAAAGGACCAGGCCTGGGAATTTATGTTGTTGTTTTGTTTTTGTTTATGCGGCAGTCGTCCGTGAGGGGCTGCTGCTTTTCATTCGTTTTGTTGTGGTTATTGTTTACATTGTTTGTTTGCCGGTTCCCACCTCTTTCTTCCCTGAACATGAACATCATTACATTGGTGGCAAAACCTGGGAGGAAGGAGGGACACGCTGTGGGGGAGCCCTCGCTACTGAGGGGGATTGCGGTGCTATGGGGGGTGGAGTGACTTGCTGGGGGGGATGGATAAACTCACTACCATCCACCTGGGTTCTGGAGGGATGGCAGCTGTCCTTGTGGGGATGGAAAAGTTTCCCCTGTTCGCATGAGGCCAGAGTCTGCTGCCATCCGCTATGATGGAGAGGAGCAGACAAGCGAGGGAATGGGGGGGCTCGTGGCCAGACGCCCGATGCCGGAGGAGCCGTAGCGGTCCACCAGGGGACAGAGGAATCAGAAGCCTTCCACCATGGGGCGTCCAGTACAATCGCATGGCACCGTGAGTGAGGGCCTCTCAGCTGGTTGAGGATCGAGCGGCAGTGTGTTTTGGTCTGTCCATCCTTACGTCTCCTTTCTCTCACCTTGTCTGTCTTCACCCCTGCAGCCTCCAATGACATATGTGGGTATGTGGCAAGCAGGGCAGGGCAGGGCAGGGCAGGGCAGGGCAGGGCAGGGCCGAGAGCCGTGGGAATGTTAATGAGCATCACCTGCTTGCCACACCGGTTTCGAGTCCTACAGAGGAGCTCCGGAAGGATAAAAGGAGGAGTGACGACAGTGCAAGAGGAGAGAGGACCAGGCCTAGGACATTATGTTGTTGTTTTATTTTCGTTCAGGCAGCAGTCGTCCGTGAGGGGCTTTCACTTTACTTTTGTTTTGTTGTTCATGTTTATATTATTATTAAAGTTACGTTCATCCTGCCTCCATCCCTGAACCTTGAACTTTGTTACAAACATCTTTTAGAGTCTTTCACAATGTTGTTTGAGAGTCTGTGCCACCCAAAACAATGCAGGTCAAACCAAATGACCCCTGAGAATGTTCCAGCATGGCATCTCTGAGAGGTTTACATTTAGTTCATTCCTTTCAGGAGAACCCATCTGAACTGGCTGCTGTATCAGTGTTAACAGTCTTAACACCTGTGAAAGGTACTTCTCTGTTCAAATTTACTTTATATTGGACCCAGTCCAGAATGAGCCAGGTCTGAAGGAATGTGAAGCCGTGCCAGGCTAGCACGGCTGCTGCTCCTCTGAACAAACAGGCGTGAATGCCATGCCAGTTCATCTGAGACCAAAAAGCTCAGTCTTTTGCCGACAACGGCCCCAGACCTGTCACTGATTTAACTGAATGATTTATTGGGAACCAGAGTTTTTAATCATTCAGAATTACGGGTTTAGTTTTAATTAAATGGACAAAAACAATCTTGGCAGTATCTCTGCACACAGAGGTCATTTTGGTTTCTGCTATCGAAGGTGTCATTCAAAGACTGAACCAGTCAGAGATGGGTCCAAAATGGATCCGTAATGCTTGCTGTGAACTCTCATTCGCTGTGGAAAGTTGAGAATAAGCATCAGAAAATGAGCCTGGTCTGTTTAGGGCTGGGCGGTATATTGAGTTTGATAGATATATTGCTATATTTTTAATAAATGATATGGAATGAGGCAATACCATTTATATCGATATAAAGTAGTTTGATACGAGCACATCTGAAAAATAGTGGAGGATGCAGAGTGAGCTTCTGTGGGGAAAGTGCATCATCCAATTTGTCCTAAACATCAGACATGCTTTATATTAAGGGCTTCAAAATAACTGGTAAGATATAACAAGTATAGTTTAAAGCGGCTTGCCCCATCAGATGCTGACAGATACTTGCGCTGATTAATGCGTTTGAGTAGTGCTTTCCTCAGTAACTTACATTTCACAGGTATTTTCTCCATCTGTAAATGTTAGAAACAGTTGGAGTGCAATATAATAGGAGCGCAATAATTCTGACTAAAATATACATATTTCTAAAATATTTGTTGTTGGACAATAAATGTGCCATATGTAGAATTTTAAACCTACAAGTAGGCCTAAGTGTATTCTTATGATAGCAGTCACTCTAAAGAGACTATTGTAATGGGGTAATCAAATGTAGGCTAATATAATTAGTCTGCATGTGCTTTTGTTTGTATATATTTTAATTTTTAGTTTAGTGAATTTAAAAATAAAATCATATTTTTTGTTTTTAGATTGTAATGTTACAATGTTAGAATGTAATGTGAATTTAACCAATTTTTGCACATAATATAGCACAGCTTACATGGTTACATTCACTATATTTCTTTTCATAGGCTTCAATATGAACATTGTTTGTAGGACAACATTGGGCAGGATCTGTAATAACATTTTCTTTTTAAATAAATACAGATATTTTTTTATCCAAGTATAAAAATGTAGAAAATACCGAGATATATACCGTATATCGCCATTCAAAAAAAAAAAAAAAAAAAAATTATATATATATATATATATCGCCCAGCCCTAGGTCTGCTTGCAATCAACCACACTTAGTGAATGACAGCATTGTGACATTTTAAAAGAAAACCTAAAAAGCCTTCAACCCCCTCACTCTGGGCATTATTCCAGCTTGTCTTGACAAATCCCCTGTCTTTACAGCAGTCAGTTTCACACCTGATAGGACCACCTGAGTACATTCTCCAGAGGGTGAAATCAGAGAGGGCCATCATGTGTACCCAGCCCCAATCCACTCTGCTTTGAAACATTACCATGAAAACAAAATGCACACATATCCACTGTAATGGAGTCCTGTGGGGTCACATGGGGCACTGAGAAGTCCATTTAAACTTCTCTTCATATGTGAGTCTTTGACATGGTGCAATGAAATCCTGTCCGTTATCCAGTAGCTGTTGGACCACCAAACTTGTGGTCGTTCATTTCAAATGTTCATATAAAGATGTATTCCTATAGGCAATAGTTAAAGGGTTAGTTCACCCAAAAATAATAATTCTGTCATTAATTACTTACCCTCATGTTGTTCCAAACCCGTACGACCTTCATTCATCTTCAGAACACAAATTAAGATATTTTTATTTGCGTTGTTACCGCAAGTGCATCGCTTCCTAGTTCTACTTCAGTCGCCGACTCACCATTAGCTAACTCCTGCATCAGCATCACACACATGCGTCATGGTGCTCACGTGAACAACATCGGCCAATGGTGAGTCGACGACTGACAGAGAACTAGGAAGCGATGCACTTGCGGTGACAACGCAAACTGCGTAGGACACTGACACAGACGAGAAGAAATTGTTGCATAAAGTCGTTATTTTTGTTTGTTTTTTGCACACGAAAATTTTTCTCATCGCTTAATAAAATTAAGGTTGAACCACTGGAGTCAAATGGACGATTTTAACGATGTCTTTACTATCTTTCTGGGCCTTGAAAGTGGTAATTAAATTGCTGTCTATAGAGGGGTCAGAGAGCTCTCGGATTTCATCAAAAATATCTTCATTTGTGCTCCGAAGATGAACGAAGGTCTTACGGGTTTGGAACGACATGAGGGTGAGGAATTAATGACAGAATTTTCATTTTTGGGTGAACTAACCCTTTAATGCACCATATTACACATTCTAATTAGTGCTGTCAAAATTAATGCGTTAACATATGCGATTACATTTATTTCAGTTTAACGTGTTAAATATTAATATTTAATGCAGCATCTTTTTTTTTCTGTCATTCTTTGGCTGTGCTACAGTATGATTCATTCAAGCGCTAGTAAACCATTCAAGCGTGATAAGACGCAAAAAATAACTCAAATCTTTACTGGTGCGCTGTCTGTGAAGCGGCTCTCTATGAACAAAAAACCTGAAACGCGCACACAGAATGCCGCTTTAAACAGCACGACAGCGCTGCATTGAGTTCTCTTTCGCACTTGAACGGACAAAAACAGACAAAATTATGCCAAAATTAGAGTTTTGTTGAGTATCCTCGTTAGCAGCCTTAAATGAGTTAAAAGTAGTGATGTTCGATGAACGAATCGTTATTTTGAGCCGGTTCTTGGGAAGTAACCGGTCGAGCCAGTTCACTAATCGAACTGAATCAAACTTTAGTTCCGGGTTGATGACGCAAGACGCACAGCCAAAGTATCTTGCGGATTTACTGACAGAACATCGTCCAGTTGTATCTCTCCGGTCGTCAAATCAGAGATTGTTACATTTTCCGAAATCAAAGCTGAAAAGTAGGGGTGACCGTGCTTTTTCAGTGGCTGCTCCCAGACTGTGGAATGCATTACCCTTAAGCATTAGATCTGCACCGTCCACATCTGTTTTTAAATCTAGGCTAAAAACCTATCTTTTTGAACAAGCATATAGCCAATAATGTATTGTATTGAATTGTATTATGTGTTTATGTACATTGATGTAAAGCACACTGGTCAACTGGTGTTTAGTTGTGCTATAGAAATAAAAGTGACATTAACATTGACATCATGATCGACTTAAAAAAAACCCGAATGAGCCAGTTCAACCAACTGTCGAAGTTTGCCGAGGGAGTCTGATGAGTGAGTTGATGATACTATGCAAGCCTGAGGCGTGTACTGGAAATATGCTTATTATGACTACTGTTATTAAATAACATTTTATTAAAACCTGCAAAAACCTTTCTGTCAATAGATGTAAATAAATTTCACTATAGTTGATTGTGCATGCAAATTATATTTCAAGTTGTTAATGGTGCAATAGGTGATCTGGGAAATGCTAACTTTAGCCTGCTAGCATTGAAAGCATACAATCTCACCCTCCCTGCAAATCGCCATCCAAAGCCACGCCTCCTCCAAAACACATGAACGTGCACAGACCACAAGTGAGATGACCAGAGACAATGTTATTGGATTACATCATGTATCATTCACTGGTGAGAAAACTTTACAGTACAGTGAGTGACAGTACTACGATAACGAATGTAAACAACTATTTGCCTGGCATTCTCGCTCTGTCTGCACAGTGCATGTGAACGTGCTGATGACGTATGATGTCTGCGTGAACAGGCTGCACAGTGGTATGCAAACACACATTGACTGATAGGGAACACATGCTATCATTTAATTCGGGCCTTCCACAGACGATATATATATATTTATAAAAATACATTTAGACCGTTTAACATAGTGATTGCTATCAGGATATGAGGAGACTTTCAACCAGCATAACAAAAAATGTTTCTGTAGAGAATCACCTATTGCACCTTCAAGCAAAATAAAAGCGTTTATAAGACTATAAGGTTTATTCCTACTATATACTTTAGACATGTAGATCATATCCGCATTTGTCCATCAATGTCTGTAATGTGTGCTGTAGGTGCAAAACGTTTAGGAATCTTATCCAAGATGTAGGCTACTCAACATTGCTCAGTTGTATCTGACATAAAGGATCCGTGAATGAAACTGTGACCAAAAACGCCTACATTAATTGAACGAAAGGCAATAATCAGCAATATGTGTTCACACAAATAACTTTTTATTTCATTGTTTCAATATGTATTGACACAAATGACTTACTTTTGAATGTTTCCTTGATATAACACGACACTGAGTTGTTAAAAAAAGAAATGCGTAGTGACATCATTGCGTGATGACGTAAGGAACCGATGAATCGTTTTTTTGAACCGGTTCATTAAAATGAACTGTCCGAAAGAACCGGTTTCTGGAAATGTTGGACTTTATACCACTATTAAAAAAGTGTGAAATGAACACAAAGAGTTGTGAGAAAATAGGATGTGTGTCACATCCGGGTCATGTGCGTCAGGTGTTTGTATAAAATAAAATAACGAAAATAACAAAATAACGTTTGTAGCTTTAATAAGGATTATTCTAGATTTAATTGATAATTTATGCAGTGAAGACATGTGAAGTGTTTGCTAACTTTATTCAGTTGCTGTATATTTCCTACCTGTTAGATACCTGAAAATCTTAAAGCACTGTTTACAAGGTTACATGGGTCAAAAACAACGAAAACAATAACTTTTTTGTTCATTTTAGAAGGGCAGGTAAAAATCTGAACTGGGCCGCCTGGAAAAAAAACATATTGTTGAACCCAGATATATTAAAGTCACAGCTAAATGTGACATTTATTACAGTGGGTTTATGTGAAGATTGTTTTGAGTTCACTTAAATTAAATGTTGTTAGATTTTTTAAATCCTATTAAATGTTAAAGTCGATACCTTTTATACTGTAATGTTGAATGGCTATAATTAATGGCTAAAATTGAGAAAAAATATCCATGTAATAGAGACATCATTATTGGTGATACTGGCCTTCATTCGTAGTGCTTAAAAAGATGCCATTAAACAAATATTTAAAATATACTGTCTTTATGTTTATATATATATAAATGTCCAAATGTAAAAAACAAACAGACAACAAATGAAACAAAAACACACAAAAAAGAGAGAAAAAATGAGATTATAAATGAGCAGTATAAAGTGGTGTACAATATGCTTTAAACAATGAAATCTTCACTTCATCTGAACAAGAACTAAAACCTGTAAAAGTATGTTAGCCTGCATATACATCATGCGTATCTGCCTTTCAATATCCTCATTATCTGTCATGTGCTCAGTAATAAAATGTCCCAAGATATTTTACTTTCACATTTAAAGACTGGAAAGTTTCAATTTTTATCATTCTTAGTTCAGCAAATCATAATAACACTCTTACTAGCATTATATATATAATATCATGTTCAGAGCCATACACAGAACTTATGTTTAGAAACTGTTGGAGACCAGCACTATATGACTAAAAACCACAAGATCATCTGCATACATAAAATGATTCACTAAGATGTTCCCAATCATACACCCAGTGTTACAGGCTTTTAAGCATTTAGATAAATCATCCATATAAAGATTAAAAAAGAACTGGGGACAAAATCCCTCCTTGTCTCACACCATTACTAACCCCAAAAGGGGTTATTGCCCCATTTTACTTGCATTGACTGGTGGGCATACCAATAAGCCAGAATTCTCCCAATGTATTCAGACATCCCTCTTCGTCTCATTTTAAGAAATAACTTTCTATAGTTAACTCGATCAAAAGCTTTGGATGCATCAATAAAACACATAAGAACTGTTGAGTTTTTATCCCTATACTTATTTACTATTTATTTTAGGGCATAAATGCACAGATCAGCCATGTTTGGCTTTAAAACCAAACTGGTTATCTGCAGAGTTAATAAACACATTTATCCTATCCAGCAAGATATTTTCCAAAACTTTAGAAAGAATACTGGCTAGAGCTATGAGCCTATAATTATCTAAACTACACACCATTCCAGCGTTGTCCTTAATAACTGGCACTAACAAAACAGACAACATTGAATCTGGTAACAAACCATGAATCATAAAACTGTAAATTTAAGATGTTCAGCAGCGATATTGTCTAGGCCACTTGCTTTGGATAGGATAGCTTGCTTATAGCTTGGTACACATCATGTGATGTATCACTATTGAAACAATACCCTCAATATCGCCACCTTATTCAGATCATCTTGGACAAAATTAAACAGATTACAATAATGCGGTTTCCATAACTCTGCAATATTTTCTGTTCCAGAGACTCCATCTAAGGTACATGGGAGAGATATTCTGCAGTTGGTAAGAGTTCTCACTTCTTTCCAGAAATCAGTAATATTACTATTTAACAACTTCTGTCCCATGGAATCAGCCCTCAAGGTTTGCTCATTTTTACATATAAAATGAATAGCACACTTATATCTAGCATTAGTAAGCATCTTATATTCAAGCACAGGCCCTTGTCTGGGTCTACCTGCCATAACCCATAATTTAGAAGCTTTCCGAGCTTCAGCATGATACTCAGCTACATACTTACTCCAACCAGGCCTAATATTATTATTCTTACTCTTATGCATATAATATGGCTTACTACATTCATACAGGGCATTTACTACCGGTGTATCATTATACATAGAGCAAATATCCCTCCCATGCTTTACAGTTGACATCACTACACATTATTGCATCCTTAGGTAAATAAATACTACTCAAAGATTTATCTGTACCAACATAATAAGCTAGAATGTCTTCCTTTGTGAGTGTTGACCAATCCATTTTTTTTTTTTTTTTTTTTTTTTTGCTGTGTTATCATTATTATCATTGTTAGATATCGCTGTCAAGTACCCAACATTTATTGACATAGATGATCAGTTGTTACTGTGCCATGTAAAATGCTCATAATCTCCAAAGAGGCATCAGCTGTACTGATACAGTGGTCTAACCATGATGTAGTATTCCAAGCTTCACTAATATATAACTATCTACGGGCAAAATCAATTCACTTGACAATATGAGATTATTATCTTGACAGAACTGAACAATAGTGAAATGTCCGCATTCATATCCCC
Source organism: Coreius guichenoti (assembly GCA_039654105.1). NCBI lineage: Eukaryota > Metazoa > Chordata > Actinopteri > Cypriniformes > Gobionidae > Coreius > Coreius guichenoti. The sequence goes on from CM077173.1 coordinate 32,700,233, forward strand.
GATATATACACTAGAGGTAGTATTATTTTCAATAAAATAATTAATAAAGGAGAGTCTATTTAAAGACCCCCTGTGGTGAAAATCAAGATTTTAATGTTGTTTAATGTCTATGTGGTGTTTTTAATATGCTTTAAGACAAACCATGTGCAAAGTACTAAGTCAACACCATTGCTGAGTATTTTCTCCTTAAAACTGCAGTGAACCAAAGACAGTCTCAAAAACGCGGTTTGATAACGTTTTTGATAATATTTCTGACGTCACAAACTACCTTGTAACCAATCACGTCAATGTGGGGGCGGGCTTTAGCATTTCATTAACTATTCAATGAAGCAGAGGAGTCTCAAGAGAAGCCAGGTTATCCCGGTATATTTTTCTGTTGAAATGAAAAATTGTGTATATTTATTATATATAGTGGGTGAATTATGTATATGATGTATATTACGATGTTATGATCTATATGCCTTTCTCCACTGACGTTCTAAATTGTTCAAAGCGCTTCTAAGGATACTGATTTCAAAGGCAGACTGAGATGGCGAACGGCAACGGGAACATGGTTTGTATAACATTAGCAACACATTATCAGCTGTTTGATAACGTAGTCAAGCAAAAGGCTAATCATATTAATTACTGTTATGTGTCCGACGTTGTAAAAAGCGATCCCATTGTGCAGCCATAGCGCTTTCTTACAATAAAGTTGACCCAACCGAGTGGATCTCTGAGCTGGTGTAAGTGAGTGGAGGCGGGGCTAATTTGCATATTCATGGATCCATGTATACTAAATGAAGCAAGGGTGTAGAGTTAGACATTCAAGAGACATTCAAGCTATTTTAAGGCATGAAGAATTTTTTTTTTTTACAGGAAAAAACATTTGAATGTTATTTTGGTGATCAAAGGTGAGTTTTAAGGGATAAAATTATTGACTACAGGGGAACCTTAAATACTCATCTTCATATATGATGACGTTCATATGGTGTATATACATTTAGTATAGTAAATTCCTTATCCTAAGTAAACTGTATTGCAATACACCAATCAACACCAAGTCGAACCACATTTACTAGTGAGTCCAGCTTCGTATTCCACAGTATGGCCACACCCTCAGGTATCCGTCATCTAGCTATACCCATGCCAGTATCTGTTGTGGATTCACTAGCATCATGAAAATTATCATTAAAAGAATTCAGTTTTTCCAAATCTTGCTTTGTTAAAAATGTCTCTTGCAAACATAAAATACCACAGTTCTCCAATAGGTTGTCAACAACGATGCGGCAGGCTTTATCACCATCACTTTGACCCACACACAGGCCACGACAGTTGTATGACACAACCCGAATGTCCATAGAATTCACTAATGCACATTCATACTGTGTGTATATACACTGATCAGGCATAACATTATGACCACCTTCCTAATATTGTGTTGGTCCCCCGTTTGCTGCCAAAACCCTTACCCGTCGAGGCATGGACTCCACTAGACCCCTGAAGGTGTGCTGTGGTATCTGGCACCAAGATGTTTGCAGCAGACCCTTTAAGTCCTGTAAGTTGCAAGGTGGGGTCTCCATGGATCGGACTTGTTTGTTCAGAACATCCCACAGATGCTCGATTGGATTGAGATCTGGGGAATTTGGAGGCCAAGTCAACACCTCAAACTCGTTGTTGTGCTCCTCAAACCATTCCTGAACCATTTTTGCTTTGTGGCAGGGCACATTATCCTGCTGAAAGAGGCCACAGCCACCAGGGAATACCGTTTCCATGAAAGGGTGTACATGGTCTGCAACAATGCTTAGGTAGGTGGTCCGTAGGTGGCTCGCCTACTTCCCATAGTGCATCCTGGTGCCATGTGTTCCCCAGGTAAGCAACGCATACGCATCCGGCCATCCACATGATGTAAAAGAAAAAGTGATTCATTAGACGAGGCCACCTTCTTCCATTGCTCTGTGTCAGTTCTGATGGTCATGTGCCCACTGTTGGCATTTTCGGAGGTGGGCAGGGGTCAGCATGGGCACCCTGACTGGTCTGCAGCTATGCAGCCCCATACGCAACAAACTGCGATGCACTGTGTATTCTGACACCTTTTTATCAGAACCAGCATTAACTTCTTGAGAAATTTGAGCTAGCTCGTCTGTTTGATCGGACCACACGGGCCAGCCTTTGCTCCCCACGTGCATTAATGAGCCTTGGCCATGACCCTGACGCCAGTTCACCACTGTTTCTTCCTTGGACCACTTTTGATAGATACTGACCACTGCAGACCGGGGACACCCCACAAAAGCTTTTTGAAAAAAGCAGTTTTGGAGATGCTCTGACCCAGTCATATAGCCATCACAATTTGGCCCTTATCAAACTCGCTCAAATCCGTACGCTTGCCCATTTTTCCTGCTTCTAACACATCAACTTTGAGGACAAAATTTTCACTTGCTGCCTAATTTATCCCACCCACTAACAGGTGCAGTGATGAACATATAATCAGTGTTATTCACTTCACCAGTCATAATGTTATGCCTGATCGGTGTATATACTGTATATATAGAGAGAGGGATTTAATTGTTATTATTGAACTTTTAACATTAAAATTATATTTAAAAAAAAAAACTTTTAACACACACACACACAGGAAAAGTGTTCATATATTATGATATTCTAATGATACCTATGGTGTTTTTTTCTAGAAGTTTACCATTAAACAAATATGCAAAGTGTCAAGAGCTTACCTGCTTACCTGTTATGAGTTTGGTCTCTTTTGTTTTTCTTTGGCTCTAGCGCTGCACCTGTACTGGTTCTGTGCAGTACTGCATGGCCCGTATAATTTAATCTTAGTACTCATCTCTTGTATGTGTACCAACCAACAAAAATACCTGGAACAAACAGAACATAACTTTTTTAACTGTATTGTTAAGTGTCTGCTTAAAATATAAATTTGAATGTAAACATACCTTTCAGAGCTAGTTCGCCACACTCTCCAATCCCATTGGGTTGAACAGCTTCAGACTGTACAAGATATGCTGGCACACCCAAATTATGGGAATATTGCCAGTCATTAGAGAATAGACATACAGACATGGGCAGTTTGTCTAAGTTAACTGCAGTTACCTAATGATGGACTATCGGCTTCCCAGAAGGCCTCCACACTAGCGCCCCCTGGTGGGGAAAAAAACTGTCTGTTAATTATACTTAAAACATTTAAAATACTTATCTTTATGGATCGTCTTGTTTTGAGTGAACATACTGTAACCAGCAGACGGTATGTAAATATTGAAATAAAGGATCAAAGGGATGGTGAAACGTGAGCTGTCAAATCTGTTTTTCATTGTGCACTCAGTTATCCAGGTCACAGAAATATTACTCAGTTCCTCATTCACTATTCAAAAGCCTGTAAGTCAATTAACTCATCAGGTAATAGGAGCTGATGGAGTTCAGTGCCTCCGACTACAGATTCAAAGAGGCTGTTAATACTCACATTTCTAAATTAGAAAATTGAAGAAACGTCAACATTTTGTTACATATGACAACATTTTTTAATCAACTATGTGCAAAAAAAGTAATATTGTAATTTTAAGGAATCATTATATCAGCCAGTATTTACTTGTCAAACATGAACTGTAAGAATGCATCCTTCACAGAACTCAGAATTACACAGCCTTGAGAGAATTTTATAAAAATAGTAAAAGCTATAAAAACAGTATTTCAGTAAAATGTTAGATTTATTAACAATAATACTAATCGAAATAATTCTTCCACCAAGTAATATACTGTAAGCAACTGATGCATCAATGTAGAATTCAAATGATGTGCAATCACATGTATGTGCATGTTGTATTATGCTACAACAGTTAAACAAGGCTTGACTGATCAGAACTTTAACAATCTGTTTTATAAAAAGAAACGACAATAAAATGATCCCGAACTACCCCATGTTCTTCCCGTAAGAGTCTTTGTGTTTTGAGCTGTCGTCAGCGCCCTGGCAGCTGATCAGGGCTCTTGGAGGGGGTTATCTTCATTAGCTTGCCACTTGGCAGCTAATTGCTGGAGCAGGCGAAAACAAAAAGCTCGGTGTCCGTCCCTACATGCTCTGATTGCTCTGGGACAGGGGGAGGCAAAAGTCTGTGCGCCCCAAACAGAGAGCCTCACTTTGGCATGACTTGGCAGGTGAGCCTCCTCCCCGCTATGGATGTTTGTTTGGTTGTTTTTGGAGCTTTGGGTGAACAGGTCTAGGCCAGGGGCACTGAAATCAGCATTACAGTCTTTTCCTTTTCTTTTCTCCCCCAACAGGAGACATAATAAATCCCTTAATTCAGGAGGAAATAGCATCTCAGATAAGTGTTGCGGAATCCCTTTGGAATATTAGATTTGTAATTTTGAGCTAAGACCATTTATTCCAATTCTAATCAAATGAAAATAACTTAAATACAGAACCGAGTTGTTCTGATAAAACTCCACTGGTTACATACACTATATTGCCAAAAGTATTGGGACACCGCTCCAAATCATTGAATTCAGGTGTTCCAATCACTTCCATGGCCACAGGTGTATAAAATCAAGCACCTAGGCATGCAGACTGCTTCTACAAACATTTGTGAAAGATTGGGTCGCTCTCAGGAGCTCAGTGAATTCAAGTGTGGTACCGTGATAGGTTGCCACCTGTGCAATAAGTCCATTCATGAAATTTCCTCACTACTAAATATTCCACGGTCAACTGTTAGTGGTATTATAACAAAGTGGAAGCAATTGGGAACAACAGCAACTCAGCCACAAAGTGATAGGCCACGTAAAATCACAGAGCGGGGTCAGCGCATGCTGAGGCACACAGTGCGCAGAAGTCGCCAACAGAGTCAATAGTAGAGAGCTTCATGGAATGAACACAGCCGAGCAGCTGCATCCAAGCCTTACATCACCAAGTGCAATGCAAAGTGTCGGATGCAGTGGTGTAAAGCACGCCACCACTGGACTCTAGAGCAGTAGGAGATGTGTTTTCTGGAGTGACGACTCACGCTTCTCTGTCTGGCAATCCAATGGACAGTCTGGGTTTGGCGGTTGGCAGGAGAACGGTACTTGTCTGACTGCATTGTGCCAAGTGTTAAGTTTGGTGGAGGGGGGATTATGGTGTGGGGTTGTTTTTCAGGGGTTGGGCTTGGCCCCTTAGTTCCAGTGAAAGGAACTTTTAATGCTTTAGCATACCAAGACATATTGGACAATTTCATGCTCCCAACTTTGTGGGAGTTTGGGGATGGCTCCTTCCTGTTTCAACATGACTGCGCACCAGTGCACGTGCACAAAGCAAGGTCCATAAAGACATGGATGAGCGAGTTTGGTGTGGAGGAACTTGACTGTGGGAACATCTTTGGGATGAATTAGAGCAGAGACTGCAAGCCAGACCTTCTCGTCCAACATCAGTGCCTGACCTCACAAATGCGCTTCTAGAAGAATCAACAATTCCCATAGACACACTCCTAAACCTAGTGGAAAGCCTTCCCAGAAGAGTTGAAGCTGTTATAGCTGCAATGGGTGGGCTAACTCCATATTAAACCCTACAGATTAAGAATGGGATGTCATTAAAGTTCATGTGCATGTAAAGGCAGGCGTCCCAAAACTTTTGGCAATATAGTGTATCTCGCATGAGTTTTTACACATCTTAGCAGTGAAGAAAATAAAGCAGCTTTTTAATGAATCAATGAGATGGATTGTTTCCACTTATCAAGATATGGCTTCAATTCAGGGTAAAGGCGGGCAATTGCTTTAGTAAAACATGTTCTTTTTCTTCTCTCTCACGTGAATGAATCGCAGCAAGAAACATATTGTATCACCCTGTGATTTTAGTGACGTTTTCATTAAACCTTCTGTAACATCCCTCTCGTATCTCCCTCTGAACTAAACTCTGTCCAATGGAAATGACTCCAGTTATTGGACATTAGTTTATCTTATCTTCTTCACTTTGATAGCCTTTGGCTGGCAGGTGAAACAATCAGATCGTTATTTTATTTTGAAGCTGGAAGGATTTGATATGTGTCTAGACAAAAGGCAACAAGAGAAAGTCTTACTGTCCATAAACCGTCTGAGATAAGGAGAAGAAATAAATGCCACTGTGCGCCAAAGGGTTCGGCATTTCTTTATTTTCTCTTTGATGCGTTCAGCTATCGTCAGAGCTTGTGGTTGTGTTCTGTCTGCCCCAAAGGCGTGATTTGTATGTGGAGTCAGGCACTGTCACTCAGATGTGCGGTGACCCCATCAGATGTCTATGTTAAAACAAAACACAGCTTCACAGTTCAGACATGCAGTGTTAAAAAATCATATGGATTTCTACAGTTACTGCTGAGTTAAACACTGCTTCATTCAGGTTCACAATGACAGTCAAGATGAGATGTTGTTTCTTTTGTGTAAAAAAAAGTACACATCGAGTCCAAACAGGTGAAAACAGGATTAATTGTAATGAGTTTTGACAGGTAAGACAAAATAGACCACCTATGAGACAGTATTAAAATGAAGAAAACCAATGCACATAAAGACACTTTGTTCTAAACCATTTTTTATAATGCTGTACTTTTTCACCAAATGAATGAATGAAAAATTAAATGAATGAAATTACTGTGTGCAGTCCAACTATCTACAAAATTAGTTTCTCAAGCAAATGTTGTACTGTACTTGCATCTCCAATTTAAACTACAAAGCCATGATTATCAGACATTATATTATCAATATTATAAGAATATTTTAAAGACATATGTGATGCTGCAGCACATTTTTGAGATGAACTTGAATTGGAACCAATAACGATAAATTTGCATTTGTTAAATTCCAGAAGTCATGAAAAAGAGCAGAAAACACACTTTGGACTGCAGAACAAGTGTGGGCTGTTCACTTGTTTCTGAAGCATTAAAGGAATCCCTGATAACTACATTTAAGTAAATATAGGGACATCTAGCGGTCACGTTGCAACATTACACTTTTTGAGTACAATGTGGAAGGAACAAATACTGTACAAATTAAGCCCTGTAGACAACATTTGTGGCATTTCGAGCTGCCCTACAGTTTGTAAGAAGAAAAATAAAAAAACAGTACATGCAAAAAAACTAAAGTAAAGCAAACGTACAATGGTTTAATTGTTCACAAATGAAAATGATGCTGTGAGGGTTATGGTCTGCTCAAGAGGTGAAGATTTAACTGTTACAAAGCATGTTTTCCAGAGTTCTTGTCACCAAAAATTGTTTTGGAAAGACAAAATTTTAATGTTGCATCAGCTGAATGATCAACAATTAGGAAGTCAGTAATTTTTTTTTTGTTTGTTTGTTTTTTTTTTACAAACTGTGGGACAATTCAAAGTTATTTCCAGTGCTAATCAACATCATGCCAAAAGTGCTGCTGATAAAGCTAAACATTTGTACATACGTTGAAAAATTGTATGAATTCTTCACATAAAATGGAAATTAGACATCCACAGTTGTTTGTGGCATTCGAATAAAATCATTATTCTCACTCAAAAAGTAAAGGTAATAAAATATATAACGTTTAAATAGGCTACTATGTTTCTGAGAGTAGGATGGTAGGTTTATATGCAGCCTTATGAGAGAAAAATACTAGCAAATTATGTTACATGAATGAAGTTATAAGTAGTTTTGAGTTAGTATTCTATTCTATTCTATATTCTAGGCCTATTCTAGATTCATAACCACCACAGATATTGACATGTCAAAAAGTGCACTGTAAAAAACATTGTTGGTTTAACATAAAAAGTAAAAGTAACCTGGTTGCCTTAAAATTAAGTTAACAAATCAGAAAATTTAGTAAATACAATGAAGGCGTACAGAAACTCAACATATTATGTTATCTGAACTACATAAATTCTGTAAGTTGATTTGACAAAAGAAAAAAAAAAATCATGAAAATAATTTGTACAGTGTGGTTGATTAATATGAGTTCGACAGATGCTTAAATTTATACTGTTTGGCCCCTATAATCTTTTGGTTACATCGCGATGTTCTATTCTATTCTATTCTGTTTGAGTTTGTAGGTATTACCCCTGCGAAAATGAACTGTTGTTATACAAAAGGTAATCATTCCGCATATAATAAAATTCCTTCTACTATAATAAAATCATGGTTCATTTTCGTAAGGGATGATCCTGTCATGTATTAGCCAATCTCAATAGAGAAATTGAGTTAAAGAGTTAAACGCATATGATGTGATTTATATAAAAGACTACACATACTCTGGCGGGCTGCTTTATAATGCTGTTTTCACACACCCGATGATAATATCAACGTGGGATGGAAATGAGTGTGTGTGGAAAAACCAGCAGGTTCCCCCGCCTCTCAGCGACCGAACTCACCCACTCTCCCGTTACCCGGAAGTATGCAGAATTCCCAAAGATGGCGGAACAAGGTCCGATGGCGATAGCTATGCGGCTAAGAAATCAGCTGCAGAACGTCTACAAGCTCGACCCTTTAAGGAACGAGGTGAGTGAAAGGGGTTAAAATCGCTTTAGCGGTCCGTCTTTCGCCGCGTGCTTCCCGCGCTTACTATAAACACGCGTGAGAGGGGCGTTCTGTGTGGCGCGAAAGCCGAGAGATGGAGCGCGAGACCGTGCTGCGTGTCTGCGCAGGCGTGAGTGTTGTGAAGAATCGATCCACTGTGTCTAGCGGTTGTGTTTTTGTTCTCCGTGGCGAGGGTTTTCTTGTCAAGTCCGTCCCAGTCTAATCCCCTGCTTTGTAGTTTTTCCCCATCTCCAAAATTCAATACACGAATAAAATGGGTTGTTTTGTGCGCTCTTGAACGAATATAACGGTGGTGGTTCTCGTCGCGTGCTGAGCTGTGATGTCCCACATGATTATTGATGCACATTGGCCCAGACAAGTGAACAAGTGAGCGCATCGTTATGATCTGCTGCCATGTGCATTCTCGGCAGGGCATGTCTGTGTTGAACATGAGTGACAGAAAATGTGTTTTTACTTTAGAGTCCATGGGACGTAATGTGACCCCTAAGGTGCATATACGGGGACATGCCGTTTTCTTCTTTCCTCGACGTCAAGTCCTTGTTTAATTAATTGGCTTGCAGTTCTGGCAATGATTGATATTAAACTAGTAGTACTCACGTAGTCCATATACTCTGGTTTATTTAGCCAGTCGCAGGCTCGCTTGTTTACAAATGACACCTGACTCCCTGAAAAGTAAAGCGCGCATCTGCGCACCACATGAAGGAGCGCGCATGTAAATAGTTGTACACAACAAATTTTTCTTTTGTAGAATCAACACAGTTTCCATGTCAGAAGAGGCACGTGATGTAAAAATACATAAACCTATATATTTTTGTACATTTTCACAATTTTAATCACTTTTTGGCATCTCTAGTTGGCTTTCATTTTAAATAATATTTAATAATAGGTCATAAAAACGGCATAATAACATGAAAAATTAGATTCAAGTAGTTTCAGTTAAAGTTTAACATGTCACAACCCATTTGGGTTGGCAAAATTAGGCAAAATTTGGGCTGTTAGTGAAAATTAATAGATGTCTAACCATAGCCCAAGAACAGACTAGTCATCAAGAACATGAACATGTCAAAGAAATGAAACCAAACACCTTGTAATCACTGTTGACTTTGCTTACATGATGGAATATCACACATCTCGCAAGTTATTTTGGCAAAAACGACATGTAACCAAATTCAAGGTTATTTTGGTTGGAAGTGGGTTACTCATAGCCAGAATATATCGGGTCTGTAGTTAACCGAGACTGTGAAATGACAGCTATTGCTTGTTGAGAATGCAGGACACTGCTGAAACTAGATTCAATGTCAACTATATAAAGTATAAAATAGATGCTTTTTTTTTCTAGTCACCTAATTTATGGAAACTGATTATATACGAACTGGCCTTGCACAAGTTGACAGATGGGAACAGCATGGATAAAGTGTCTTATTTACACCTTTTAACATGTGAGACACTCTGGGATTTCAATATTGTACTGTAGATAATCAAGGACTGCCCTAAAACCACCTTAATGTCAAAAGCTGGTGATTTTCCGTAAATTCAGAATGTTACTGATCTCAAACTACCTGTTGTCCCCTGTTTGGTACCACAGGAAGAAGTTAAAATAAAGATAAAGGACCTAAATGAACACATCGTGTGCTACCTCTGCGCTGGATACTTTATCGACGCCACCACCATCACAGAATGTCTCCATACGTGTAAGTGTACTTTATCTCTCTCCTAATAACACACTCTTAAATCAACACGGATTTACTTCACACTCATATGCAGAAGAAATCCACAAGCTACTTTGTTATACTCAATACTTACTCTCTTCGCAGTCTGCAAGAGTTGCATTGTGAAGTATCTCCAGACCAGCAAATATTGTCCGATGTGCAACATCAAAATCCACGAAACGCAGCCCCTGCTGAATCTAAAGCTGGACAGAGTCATGCAAGACATTGTCTACAAACTAGTCCCGGGTCTACAAGAGAGTAAGTACAGTGAACTGGATCATTTGAACTTGAGTGTCAGTTTATGCGACTCCTGGTCAGTCGTGGTTAAGTGTCCATCTGATCTTCTCAGGCGAAGACAAGCGAATTAAAGAATTCTATCAGTCACGGGGTCTTGAACGCATCATACAGCCATCTGGAGAAGGTACGTGGTGACATGTAGGTAGATACGGCTGTAAATTAGTTTTTAATAAGACTTTTATTAAGTGTGATTGTGTTTTTCTGTAGATTCAGTTCCAGATAACACAGGATTACCTTACACAAGCTTTGACCACTCCAAAGCTCACTTTTACAGATATGATGAGCAGGTCTCTCTATGTCTGGAAAGGCAAAGGTAAGACAGCAGTAAAGCTTATTTTATAAATGTATATGTACCAGTCAAAAGTTTGGAAACATTACTATTTTCACTGTTTTTGAAAGAAGTTTCTTATGCTCAGCAAGCCTGCATTTATTTGTAATTGTAAAAAACTGTAATTTTGTGAAATATTATTACAATTTAAAATAATGATTTTCTATTTTAATGTACTTTATAATATAATTTTTAGCATCATTACTCCAGTCTTCAGTGTCACACGATCTTTCAGAAATCATTCTAATATGCTGATTTATTATCAATGTTGGAAACAGTTAACTGCTCAATATTTTTTTATAACCTGTGATACTTTTTTCAAGATTCTTTGATAAATAAAGAGTTTAAAAAGAACAGAATTTTTTAGGCTGCTCTACCTCAGTGGTTTAACAGCGCTCGTCAGTGTCAAAATGATTGAGATGGCCAATCAAATCAAAGAAGGCTTACTGTCATACTGTCACTGTCACACACGCAATGAGAGTTCGTGGAAAGATGTAAGTAGATGCAAGTCTTAGACAACTGTTTTATGATAGAAATGTTCAGCTACTGACAGTAATAGACTATCTAGTGATGCAAACTACTCAACTTTTTATGAAATTTCACCGTTTTGAACTGAAAAAATGCGATCATGATTCACGTAGCCTAATTCATAAATGAATGTGATGAGGCAAAAAAAGTTTGCATTTTCTACATATTAGATATGCGAATAAGAGTGAATTTGTGCACATTTTAAAATAAAATATTATTTGCAAATAGTTTAAATTGATTACTTCATTAGCTTACTACAATTAAACCTAAAACTTATTTTACCATTCTTATTTATTTATTCCCTTAAATCCCTTTTAATCCTTTAATTATTCAATTCCTTTATTATTATTATTTATAATAATATAAATTATACCCCAAGGTGCCCCCCCCCCCAAGCGCAAAAGTGAAACTCCGCCTATGTCTGTATTTTTTTAGTTTTTGTAAAATTAATACTTTTATTCAGCAAGGGTATGTTAAATTGATATAAAGTGATAGTAAAGATTTATATTGTTAGCAAAGATTTCTATTTTGAATAAATGCTGTTCTTGTTAACTTGTAAAAACTTGTAAAAATTAAGCAGCACAGCAGTTTCCAACACTGATAATAACTGAGTATCAAATCTGCATATTAGAATGATTTCTGAAGGATCATGCGACACTGAAGACTGGAGTAATGATGCTGAAAATTCAGCTTTGCATCACAGAAATTAATTTTATTTTAAAGTATATTAAAATAGAAAATCATTATTTTAAATTGTAATAGTTTTTCACAATATTACTGTTTTTTCTGTATTTTTGGTCAAATGAGAGACCTCTTTCAAAAACATTAAAAATAGTAATATTTCCAAACTTTTGACCGGTGTGTGTATATATATATTTGTATTCTTTTACAGTGCTGTTCAAAAGTTTCAGGACCATAAGATTTTTTTAAAGAAATTAATATTTTTCATGAATGCATTAAATTGATTTAAATTGACAGTAAAGACATATAATGTACAAAAGTCAATCAAACAGATGCTGTTCTTTTTAAGTTTCTGTTCATCAAAGAATCCTGAAAGAAATGTACCACTGTTTCCATAAAAATATGAAGCAGCACAGCTGTTTTCAACATTGATGATAATCAGAAATGTTTCTTGAGCTCAAATCAGCATATTAGAATGATTTCTGAAGGATCATGTGACACTGAAGACTGGAGTAATGATGCTGAAAATTCAGCTTTGATCACAGGAATAAATTACATTTTAAAATATATTCAAATAGTAAACAGCTATTTTAAATTGTAATAATATTACTGTTTATACTGTATATTCGATCAAATAATTTCAGCCTTAGTGAGCATAAGAGACTTATTTTAAAAACTTTTGAAAGGTAGTTCTGAGTTCAAAAGCATCCTATAATAATTTCATTTTGCTTTTTACAGCTCGTCATTTTCTGGGAAGGACAAAAATAAATTAACTTTACAGGTAAGACGACAGCCACGGAAGGAATACTCTCAAGAAAACCTTAGTTTGTTTGTTTCTATTAGAAGTGATGACAAATTTATTTATTTTCAATTATGTTCCTGCAGCAGAAATTTGTACGTTGTTCAGTCAGGGCTGAAGTACGGCATCTGAGGAAAGTGTTATGTCATCGACTTAACGTGGAGAAACACCAGGTCTGACTCTCTTTCTCTTCTCCTGCTTTAAAGGGTTAGTTCACCCAAAAATGAAAGTTTTGTCATCACTTACTCACCCTCATGTTGTTCCAAACCTGTATGAGTTTCTTTCTTCTGCTGAACACAAAAGAAGATATTATGAAGAATGTTGGTAACCAAACAGTTGATGGCACCCATTGACTTCCATATAGTAATTTCTTTTCCTACTATGGAAGTCAGTGTGGCCCGTCAACTGTTTGATTACCAACATTCTTCAAAATATCTTCTTTTGAGGGTGAGTAAAAGTGATGACAGAATTTTTTTATTTTTGGGTGAGCTATCCCTTTAAAGAGCTGTTGCTTTTATATTTAGGACCAGAACGCCATATTTTGTGGAATATTTTGCATCACCTTCAGTTGTCATATTTTTCTAAATCATGAATTAATATGCTATGAATTTATTGTTTATTAATTAGACTTTTAAAGAAATGACTGTAATTTCAAAGCCAACTCTTTTGTTTTTTTTAAATTGACAGTAAATACATTTAAAATATTACAAAAGTCAATCAAACAGATGCTGTTCTTTTGAAGTTTCTATTCATCAAAGAATCCTGAAAGAAACGTACCATGGTTTCCGTAAAAATATGAAGTAGAACAACTGTTTTCAACATTGATGATAATCAGAAATGTTTCTTGAGCAGCAAATCAGCATATTAGTATGATTTCTGAAGATCATGTGACACTGAAGACTGGAGTAATGATGCTGAAAATTCAGCTTTGGTCACAGGAATAAATTACATTTTAAAATATATTCAAATAGTAAACGGCTATTTTAAATTATTAATAATATTTCACAATATTTGTGTTTTTACTGTATATTTGATCAAATTATTTCATCCTTAGTGAGCATAAGACACTTCTTTAACTAATATATATTTTTCTAAATTATGAATTAATATGCTATGAATGTATAGTTTATTAATTAGACTTTTAAAGAAATGATGACTGTAATTTCAAAGCCAACTCTTTTGTTTTTGTCGCATCTGGCCTACTATTTTGTTTCTAACTATATGCAATGTATGCAATATGCTAAAATGATACATATAAATGTGTTTTTCTGTTGACAATGAAGTAGGGAACAAAGAATTCACCCATGTTCTGTTGATGAAGTCTAGCCTTGAGCTTACAGCTGATTGGTCTGTTGTTAGTGAACGCGACATGCAGCTTCGATGCTTCCAGACACTGTACTAGACAAACAAACAACATTTGATTCATTATATAAATGGCATGTATGATTTGTACCGTTAGGAGAATTTATTCAATCCCAGAATAGAAAGAATCAATGTTCAAATTGGATGACCAGCTAGTTAGAGAGAGAGATTTTGAACTAAACCTCTCATTGTTTTTCTTTCCCACCCTCCTTCCCCGTTTTCTTCTCTCTTCATCGTGCGCTCTTTGTTTCGCTACAGGTCCAGATGTTATTCAATAACGAATCTCTCCCAGATCACATGACCATGAAGCGTCTCTGGCTGTCTCACTGGTTTGGAAAGGTATCGTAGACTCAAGCGTCTCCAGCTAATTTCATACCGCATTCTTTCACACTATCAGCCCGTTTGCTTTCCCTTTAGGAGGGATCTTCATTTCTCTAGCACACTAGCGATTTACTGTGCTCCGGTTTACATCTTCAGAGGGGAATCGCAGCACGGGCAGAGATTTATTAGCACTAGGAAAAGCCATATGCCTGATGTCGCCTTGTGGTCTGAAAAATGCAATAGAAGTGCTATTATCCATATTGCTTCATACGGTGTCTTGCTGCGGTTTGTGGGGCGTCAAAGTGTTGTGAGAATTTAGCACAAGCAATTCCATGCCTCGTATGCTTTAAAGTGCGACGGATGACGCTCTGCCCGCAGTCTCTGTTTAGTGTCAAAGTCGTTACCCTGTCAACAAGATGATACTTGGCTCTTTTCATTTCAAACCTTTAATTCATGTTCTAATGCTTTCCTCTTTTTCTCTCGTCTTAGGCACAACCGCTGGTACTCCATTATGCTATAAAAGACAAACGGACAAGATAGGATTGTGTGAAAATATCAATTGGTGTAAATATTTTGTATTTCACATATTCTATTTTAATAGCTTTCTGTACATATATACTTATTTTTTGTTTTGTATTTTTGAAAATAAATTTTAAGTGGTAAAAATATCGAGTGCATTTTGTATTGTATGTTTGAGTGTCATTTTATTTTTATTAAATTCAGTGCAAGTTAAAAAAAGAGCATTATATGAGCACAAATGATGTCTAGCCTTGTTAAAGTCGAAATGAAGAATGTTCAATGTATTTGTATCGCCAGTGTTTGTCGAAGTCAACCGCTAGGGTGCAGTGTTGGTCTTCAGGAGAGCACCACTAACAACATTCCCCTTCAGTCACCTCAATGACTCTATTAGGATCATCTCAAGCCATTTTCATCTCAAGAGTACATTATATTATGGAGTGCTCTTAAGATGCAATGAAAACCCCAGGCAGGGAAAGTAGCCTAATGCTGATGTAGCAGTTGTGATAAGAAACGACTCGTGAAACAAGGAAAACTCTCACTGTCAGTCAGTAAGAAATAGAATAAAATATTAACAGATATATATATATATATATAATGGAAATACAATACACATGTGTTGTGATAGGTAAACATGGACTCAAATTGTTATTTTTGTTTACCAATTTCATGTTGCGTCTGTGTCCACCAGTCTTTGTCTACAATGTCAGTATGCATTTTTTTTTAATCTGTAGGCTATTTTTTAAAGAAAATATATTTTAGATGTTTTCCTCCATGTATTTTTTCTTAAGACCAAATAGCCCTACCTTTTACCATTATAAAAAAATACAGGTTTACAGTTAAAATAATTAAAAATACAAACTTAATAATTTAGAGGGTCAAATATGAACAGTAATGTTACTTTTGTTTAGTAGTAGCCTATTTCAGTAGGAAACGTTATGATTAGCATAGGCAATTTTCATCAGAGTTGCTATGTGATTCTTTGGAGATTAATGTAAAGTATTAAATCATCTAGAATCCTTTTATGCTTTAAAACACACAACTCTTTAGTGAATATTCAATAAAAGATAACGAAATGTAGGCTAGCCTATCGTTTTTTCGCAATTAGGCCTATTTTATTTTTCATTAAATAGGCTATTTAGGCTACATATATGTACACAGATATAACTATTAAAAAACGAAATCAATTATACTAATGGACTACGTCACCGGCATATAGGTCTCTAATGTCATTTCGACTATTTTTCGCGATTCGCTACAAAAGCCTAAAAACAGACTCGAGGCGAAATGTTTGATTTTTATTCCGTTTGTTTTCTGTAATAACTAATAATCCGAAGTAGCCTATATTTTAACGAATCTAAAAGATAATAATATTAGCCTAATAATAAAATAATAATTGTAATAATAATAATAGCCTAATGTTAAATAACATTCAATACTATTGAAATAAGCCTATTTTGTAAGCAAATAGCCTACACTTTATAAAGCGTTATTCTAATTGGTTTATTTCTATTATTTCTGGCATTAATTTTTCATATTGTCTTTGCCATGATTCAGACTTTAAATGAAAATAGAACATACTGTAGGCCTATATCATGTTACAAAACACATGCCTTTCCATACGTATCATATGCACGTAAAAACTTATTTTTGCGTATAAATTGCACGATAAATACAATTCGTGTTATAGATACGCATTTCATGAGAATGTGTTGCAGCAACAATTAGGCCTATAGGTACTTGTACCGCTCTTTAAATGAATGAAAAGTTTCACTCTGTAGGCCTATATGTGCAGAAAGTATTTAAAATAGGCAAATGTTGTTCTCTAAAGTGAAACATGCTGCTCTATCATCCGAGGGACCTTTCAGAGTGCTGCTTTAAAGCGCTTGCTTTCTCGAATATTTTTCACACTGCGAAATCATGGCTTTCAATTGCAATACTACAGAGGCATTTATATTCATATAGGCTACCTTCGAATTCCAGTCATCGCGATTGTCAGTAGGAACCCAAAGCATTTCGAGTGGCTATTGTGCAGACAGAGTTCAATCGGCGCAGTTCTGCCGCGCCTCGACAGCTCTGAGAACTCCGGCTCTCTGGCGAATCTCTCCACAATGCGCTCATAAAAATCTGCTTGACTTTTCAACCCCAACTATTCCAAGCGATTAGGCCAATTGTACTTCCATCTTCTCGCTGCCCCAAAACTGCTGCCTTGATCTGCTCACAAACTGACACAAATGGGCCGAAAGAAATTCGGATGCAACAATCCACCCCATTTCCACCGGCTTCCCATTGAGATTTATTCATTAGGAACCGCATGCAAATCATCCGCTATTCATGGGCGTTTTTAACACACGGGCACAGATGTGGGGTATTATTTGGGCTCTACCGACTGAAATTGTTAAAGCGCACTCAAAGGCGGGTTAACCTAATCAATCACGTTGACTAGTTTGTGTTAGAGAAGATTCGTAAACCATATGGCGCGAGGAGGAAAGCAAGCTTTATGTTGTCCTCGTGACAATGTGAGAGGGGGGAACCTTGTTCAATTGTCCTAATTAAGCTTCAGGCACTTAACACACACAAACACTCTTAACACACACAATGAACCGATGTGTAAAAGTGCTCTGCCTCTCTCAGCTGTTTAACTCAAGAGAGTGTGCCATAAAATAAAGTAGGCCTATTTTATGCATGGCACTTTTGCCTCATTACACTGTAAAGAAAAAAAAAAAATCCACTAAAATATTAAACTTAAATTTAATTTCTATCTTAATTTTTTAGATGGTGCTAAACTTTTTTAAACCACGTTGACTTTAATTACAGAAAAAGGACTTATTTGTGATGAGTGAAATGCATGGAAACAAAGAAGTGGATTTTTTATATCCACAAATGTATGGGAGAATTATTATTTTGTAATTCAGCTCAGCATACAATGCATGATTAAATTCTGACTCAAGGTAAGGAAACATAGTGAAATTACATATACCCTTTATTTACATAAATGAGGATTAAATAGAATGTTACAATAAATTTAATGAGTTAGATGCATCATAACTTGTTATATATACACAACCTTGCCCTTGCATTGTTTTGGACATTCATTTTTTTTTTTTTTTATTTGTTAAATAATGCCTGTAGGAATTGTGCCAGGGACTGGGATATATAATGTAAAACTTTGGGAAATGAGCCTTGACAATTACAATGTAGAATCAAGATTGAATAAATTCGCTTTCTGATGACTTTTTTATGTTCTGAAATTATTTATAAATATATAATTCTATTCAGCTGAGAATTTAATTGAAAATCACTTTTGGCATAGAGGTTCTACAGCGGTCATAAATGTGTGTTGAACGGTGTAAACAATTGCACACGTTTCCTTCGAAAATCGAGCTGAGAAATAAAGCTTAAAATGTACATACACATGTTGCAGTCTTGATACTGTACCATTTATCTCTAAGCAATTCTCAGATCTTATGAAAGCGTATTCCTTCAACCATGTCTTCTGCACGTCAGAACGTAGAGGTCCTTTCAATAAATTAAAAATAAGGGAGACAGAAACCTTTGCTTGCATTTCAAGCTCTTCCGCAGAGTCCGTGCAAAAGTTGTGAAAAATGCCCTTCTCTGAAAACAAGGGCCTGCTTTTAATCGTCCACCTCGATTTCCTCGTCCTCCTCCGAGAACTCGTCTGTGGTTTGGCCTCTGGACGAGGACGGGGACTGTGGGAAGGCTCTCGGGGAGAGACTGGGAGAAATGGCCCCCGAGCCACCGTGAGGGTCTTCAATGTCCTCCATGGACACCAGTTTCTGCAATGCCTGCGGCGGGATTTTCTTGAGAGACTCCACGTCTGCCTTCATCTCCTCCAGGTCTCTCTTGAGTTTGGCCCGTCGGTTCTGGAACCAGGTGATGACCTGTGCATTGGTCAGGCCCAGCTGCTGTGCGATCTGGTCTCTGTCGGCCGGTGATAGGTATTTCTGGTACAAAAAGCGCTTTTCCAGCTCGTAGATCTGGTGGTTTGTGAAGGCTGTGCGGGACTTCCGTCGTTTTTTGGAGGCCTGTCTTTGGCCGAAGGAGTTGAGATGTTCACGACCTTTAAAAGGAAAGAAAGGAGAGGTGATTTCCAGGAGTTAATCAGTTGAGTGTGTGAGGACTACTGGGTCACAATAACTTTCATTAGTAAATCATACACAAACATTATAAAGCAGTAATGCATGTAAATTGAAATAGACAAATGCATGAAGTTTCATTTCCCATTTTATTTACTTCAGTGGTCCTATTTTTGGCTGTATATTGTTCTTGACTTGCTGTTTGGTTCTCTGGAGATTAAAAAAAGTATTTAATGCTACATTAGAGGTTCAGTGTTTTGGTTTCTATGATCTTTAAAGCACCAGAACAGACTGTAGTTGATTTTTTCTTTCTTGTAAAACTTGAAAAGTTTCTTATGTGGAATTAAGCTGCAAAATCCTGTTTGGTTCAAATTAGAACCTTTATTTTTAAGAGTGTACACACTGTTGTGTTATGTGATAGGCCGCAGTTGTTCATTCCAGCTGCATAACAGCTGGTCTTGAAAAGGGGGAAAAACTTTCCAAAACATCTGAACTATTGATTGCCAAGTAAATTCAAAATATTTGATGTGTTAATCAAGCAGCCTATCACGCCACAGAACTGGCCTCAATCTTATTACAGATGACCTTAACCATTAGTGTGACCCACCAAGACAGTTTTGCAATGTCAACACGGATGTCATTTCGACTGAACATGAATGATTCCCATCTATTTAACATTCTTCTAAATGCAGGTTACTTTCTATCATATTAAGCAACATTTCTGGGGAAAAAAATAAGGTTTTGGAACATTTTTTTTAGATCTGCAAAGAACCTAGTTCTGCATAAAACCATAATTTACTGGCATTTTAAAGAATCATGAAACCAGTACACTGATCAGACAAACCCATTTAATCTCCAAAGAATCATATAGCAACTCTGATGAATATTATTCTTGATAAGAAGAGGGTTTTTTGCTTGACTATCGAAGAACCTTTTGATTTTTACGGGGGGGGTAGGTGCAATTCCTGAAATACTGACATTCACATTCGAGGAATCACTTTTGACATTTACCTCATGAAAATATCAGGAGAAATATAATATCTGAAAATGTGTATAACAAAAATATGCGGGGAGGAAACAAGTTGGTAATCACTAAACCTAAAAAAAATAATTTAGATTAAAAAGTATGTATATAATGTATAATGTGTGTGCGTATATATATATATATATATATATATAATTGACTTTGTGGTTATAAAGATAAGCATTCCATATCAAATGTAAAATACGCATATAATAGCTTAGTGCTACAATAACACTTCCAAAAGTGCCTCCATTTGCGCTTTTGAAACTCGTGCATTAATTCGTAAACACTATCCTAATGCAACCGTATAATTCTCTATCTAAAAAAAGACTAAACATTTTACCTTCTGCGGCTTGTATAACGCTGACTTCCAGACCCTTAAATGTTTTGCTCGCCAGCTCCTCCAGAGCGCATAACGGCGAGGACGGAGCGCTGATTCCGTTCCGAGACGCACTCGAGCCGGCTACTTTCTCCAGCACCCGCGGAGGGCACAGACTACCGACGGACTTCTTGACAGACGGTTTATTTAAGATATCCTCAATGCTGAAAGGGGTGAGAGGCTTGTTGGAGTTGGCCGGAGGTGGGAGTTGGTCCAAGGGACCCCGCCGCCTCTCCTCGCCGCTGGACTGCAAAACGGAGCCTGCCTTCATGTCTTTAGAGCTGGAGGTCATCTCAGTCCCAGGAAACTAGTTCGAATAGAAGTCACCTAGTTCGCTCAAACTTGTTAATGCATACAAAAGCCTTGTCTATTCCTCTCTTTAATCAGAATCGTTGTTCTTTCTCACTCTGAAGTGGCTCTCCAAAAGCACCATGCTTCAGGAGTCACGGGCACCCGAACTTTAGTCCTCATGTGCGGCTCCAGTGTTCTCTGAGCTGCTCCATGAAGATCTTCACCGTGTGTAGCCGTGTCTGAAGGAGGCTCAAAACAGCAAGCAACCGCTAACGAGTTCTTGTTGATTGCTTTTGTGAAGTTCAATTAGAGAAACACTACACTACTTTGTGACCCGCTGCTCCGTCTTAAAGGGCCAGACCATAATAATGAATTGGACCAAGAATAGGAGGAGTTTCCCCCTGAAGTTTAAAGAGAGGGGAGATGGCTCGGGATGTTTATGCATTTGTTGATGCACCCCACTCCCACTTAGGGCAAACCACGTGCTCCACGCGTATACCTCCCTGAAAAGGGAGAGTGTGTGCTCATTAACAACAACACTAGCATTCTGTTCATTCGAATTTATATTCAGTTCAATAATAATAATAATAATAATAATAATAATAATAATAACGTATAGTGCAAAACAAATAAAACAGAATAAAATAAACATTCAACAAGGCATTAATGAACATTAAAAATTAATAGGCCTGTTTAAGATATTCAAGAGTTGTCCATGTGGGAACAACTCGCTAATTACTGAAATATTGTAGGTTGTGATTATTGCAGTTTTGGAGGCTATTATGACAGCGTAATATCCTCACACCTCGTGTACAGCTGTCATCAGAACACACGAGATCAGAATGCAAGGCATGTGATCGTTTCAGTCCAATAAAAATGATTTCTATTGGCTTTATCGTGAAACAAACTGCTTGAGATGTGGACAACATTTAGGCTACATTAAACGTAGCCTATATGTATACTGTATGTAGGGTATGTTGTGTTATGTTATGCCAATTTTAACAGTGTTGATCTTTCCAAAGCACCGACATTTTTATAAGTTCTTTTAAGCCTTTTAATTAGGCTACATGCAGATTTTATGTAGTATTTTAATTGTAGCAGAAATATAGCAAATGCATAATATCCCGCGTAAGCGGTTTGTTGTAAAGGGTGATTTTCTTTATAGGAAAAAATATCTCAATAATATTTCAGTCAGCACGGCAGTCCCATTCTATGAATTTGTTAAAGGGGAGAAAGCAGGACTCTATGCTGCAGTGCTGCTCTGACACGCTCAGCGTCGGACAAGATTTCAGATGATGCTCGCGGGACACTGGAGAAACGCAGTGCGCCTGCTATCAAGATGCAGGTAAGAAGAAATCGCGTTCTTGCTTTAAGATTTAAGACACCGCTAAATAGAAGTGAGCAATGACTGATGTAATGACAGCCTACTTGAACTGAAGAAACGGATCAACAAAATAAAATATATTTCCCCCCACATATTTTTCCACCGCACTTCGTGTTTTCTTTGTGCTATTGCATTTATTACGGGAGATATTTATTTTATTTATTTTTTTTTTACCTTGTTTCAGCTTGCTTTTTTATCAAAATAAAGATATTTCATTATACACATATAAAATATGTTATCTTATACACACGTGATAAAGTTTTATTTAAAGCCTACAAAGGCTGAGATTTTTATTTTATGATCTGCTCACAAATATTTTTAAATAGCATACACTGAATTCCTCAGTTTTATTGCTTTTGATATTTTATTGTTTGGTTAAAAATAACTGTGTGACTGTGTTGCTATATATATATATATATATATATACACACACACACACACACACACACACACACTGTAAAAAAGCTGCTGCCTTAAATTTTTAAGTACAATCAACTTAAATTACATTAAAACTGACTTTAAAAAATTAGCTAAATCTTGTATAACTTATGAAAAAAGTTGAAAATTTCTTAACTTATTTTGATATGTTAAAGCAATGTAAAAACATATGATGTCATAACTTATTGATCATATAATTTTTTACAGTGTACATCATTTTAATACTAGGTAATTTTCTCTTAAACGTTGCTGAGGCCTAGACTGGTGAATATTTTGGTGGTCTCCCCATAAATTTAAGACATTGGGTAATAAAACAAGTGGCGATGTTGACATCTGCTAATATTTAACAGGGTTTCAATAATCGATTAGGGTGATAGATGTCTCTCTTACACGAGTCATTGGCGATGTATGGCCAGTTCGCAGGAATATCGCATTGTCCGTGCCAAGAGCACCATATGGTGACATCCGTACAGGGACTGGAACGAGCCAAACTACTCACGAGCAGTAAAACAGCACGACATTCTATTAGTGCGGGTCCAGACCGGTCGACGTGGGCGACCCGGAGCCAAACTCAATAGAATAGTTTATGGCAAATAAGCAACAATGCATTGAACAAATGTATCTTACCAGACTACACAAAACATCATAATGAATCTTGTGCACCCTCACAGTTTCAGCACAATACATTGTTTTGTTTCATTTTAAATCATTTATTTTATAAATTCAATTTAAGTAAAATTTTATGTTTCTATAGTACCATTATGAATTTAAATATCAACAGGAATTTGATGGAAGAGAAATATCTATAAAGAAACCATATGAGATTACTGTCACTATTACTAAGCATAATAAGCAAAGTTAAAATGTGCACGCGATTGCATTAATAATAATAGCTAATACTTATTATTATTAGTCCAGTCGCGTTCAGATGTCCTAAACGAATTGGTCACCTCAGAATGTCAGGTCAGAGGAAAGCTGCTAAACCTATTAAACGATACATCGGTATTAATGTAATGTGGATGGATAGGATTTCTGATAGGGAGAATGATGCCCTTCAGCGCCAACAATAGCACATTCGCATTACCCCACAGAGGGCGGGTAGAGAAACCGAAGCTGAACATGGTGTTACATTTCTCTCAAATGCGCGAGCATTATTAGTTCTAAAGATAATCCCGCCATCTCTCTTCTCCAAACGGCTCTGAGAGGATCCGGACGGTCTCAAGCGGAGCAGCGCTAATTCGAAAGGTTTTCTTTGGCCTAATTTAAACGTTAATTAGAAACAGAACACCTGACATCATCAATCATCAAGGCTTTAGGGGAGCAGGGGTTTATTTTCGCCCAGCCCGTCCCTGCGTCACTTCCCTGCGCATATGGAAGTGCATGGCAGCGCTCTGGCTGCTGGAAACATTTATTGGGAATAATGCTACTGTGCACGAGATTACGTTAAACACATTTTTTCCGCAATGAATATTATGCAACGATAGAATAAATAGAAATTAATAGAACGGAATTATAGGTTACACTTCATTTTAAGGTGTCATTGTTACAGTGCAATTATATATTTAAGTACTGATTAATAATAATTAACAACATATTTAGGATACTTTAGGGTTAGGGTAGGATTAGGGTTTGGCTGAGGGTTAGTTGCATGTAATTATGCATAATTTACTGTTATTACTATGGTAAATACCTGTAACATATGTAACAAGGGCACTGTAAAATAAAGTGTTACCGAATTATATAATAGAATACAAGCATGATTCCATAATAGAATAAAATGCAACAGAAGAAAACTCAATACAATTTGTTTTTAGATTATTTGTCGACTTTTTCTTAATTCGTGCAAACAAAAAAATAAATAAATGCAATATAGAAATATCAATAAAAACTGGGATATTCAAATGATTGATTATTGTATACACTATTAAAGATATAACACATCTAAAATTAAAATAAGATTTCTTTAATCGTGTAGAAAACTAGTTTCTTTTTTGTTTTTCTCCTCTTTTTCAAGCTGCCTCGGATCCAAACCGAGTGAAGAATTTAAGAAACACTGAAGTATCTGATTCCTAAACATTTAGATTTCATTTTAACAGCAAAAAAAAAAAAAAAAAAAAAAAAAAAAATGCTGAGCTGTTGATTGAGATATTAATTAGGCGCATCTCTCGTAAAATAGCCTATCTCTCAATATCCCAGTCTCTCTAAAAAAATATCTTGCACTTTAAGACTCGTTTCTGCTAACATCGCGCGCCCTCTCTCTCACCCAAACAGCTGTACTAACTACTATATAAACATGATACGGGGACATACGCATTAACGTGGAGCCAAGCGGTGCCATTTGACTGTGAGGAACCTATCGGGTGTGTTGTGTAGTGAGGTGTTACTCTAGCTCTGTATTGTTTATTTCCCAAATATCCTCTTGGCACAGTTTGACCCCACGTACATAAACATGAAGAGATACGACTTTTATTAATAGATTAAAGGGGATTAATACATTAAAATTCAGAATTATGTGAAATAGCCTAAATCCTGAAATTATGTTCTGGTCGTTTTAAATTAAGAAGTAAGAATGAGTTGAATGGCCTCGTGTCTATAAAGCTATAAATCCAAGCAGTGTGATCGACACGTTCCGTCATTAAGAGTATTTGAGCTGTAGACCAATCAGGTCGACGCTTGGTTGCTCTCAAAAACGGCTGCGCTATTAGGCCTCCAATCAGAATTTATTTAGCATGTAATACACTCAAATGAATTCATAATAATATGTGTTTACCAAAGTAATATTATAAATATAAAACAATTTAATTTAATTAAACATTTCGGGAAATATGCCAATCGTGCTGCATAAATTACACGTATCCTTCATTGGAAATCGGTAACTCAAGTGATGTGGCATAAAAAATATTTTTCTGTTGGATTATTTAATTTATCATTCATCTTGGATTATTTAATTTAAACTGATGTTAAATTTGTTTCAGAAGCGCAGGGCTATTGGTGAATGTAATGAGCTAATCGATGTAGTCATGAATGTTAATTGTGTTTAATAATGTCATATCGATGAGTGTTTCTTGCAATTTGACAAGCTAGAGTCAATTAAGGAGCAGTAAAATCGAAAATCCATTATGGTGAGGCGCATGCACATTTGATGGTCACAGGTTAATTGCGCGCGAGCGCGCGCGGCTTGGTTGATGCCTAGCTGCGCAGTGAAGGTGTCCAAACAGCCCTCATTATTATTGAGACACCTCTCTCTAAAAACAATATAATCAAAGCGTCAGAGTCGCCTGCTGTTTTACATCCCATGTTGCTTTTGATGGTGTCATGTTCAGCAGTATTTAGTACCTGTTGATGTTTTCTCTTTCTGTGGATGACAAATGCCCCGGCTCCCTAATGCGCACTCACCCTCCCCAACAGCCCCAAACCCCGGACAAACGGACGCGCCGATCAAAGGCTCTGACCCCAGCAGAGCAGTGTTGCACCCCGCCAGCGCTCCACTGGAGTCGGGTCGAAATCATAAAAAGGGCCGTCAGGGGCACGACTCCTGGAGAGGATTATGGAGTTTTTCGCCACGAGTTCCGAAAAAGAGCAGCAAAGGTGTGAACAGGAGGAAATGGATTTGACCGAACTGATAAACACAGTTATTTGGATAGATCAGCAAGGCGTGGGAATTCGATGTAGGTCACTGCTCTTCACACAACAAAGGTGCAATAAATCAGTAGCTTAGTTAAAACAAACGCATGAAGGTTTGTGTTAGCACACATACATTTGGACAAAACAAACATGTTAAATTATAAATGCTACAATCTATAGACATCCAAAAGAATTGTATCGAATATACATCGAGACAGAGAACCTGCTCTTGCTCTTCAGTTTGTCACATCAATTTTAACATAGGGACATTCTCATTCCCTCTCCACTGAACCCCTCAACCCCCCTCTCTCCTCATCTGAATGAACGGTTGACACCCCAACACACTTCACTGATGGACACGCGCAATTACGCACATCTGCGTCTGAAAGTCCAATGAGCGGAAGCCAAAACAGAGCTGCTACGTGTTCCAGTCCATGGCACTGCCACTGCGCCACGCTGCCAGAGCCGTCCGTGTGTGAAGAGCCATTTTTAGCTCGTAAAATTTCGATTTCAGATTTTTGAACGTTTGAAGATTACAGAAACGTTCTGTAGACCTACATCAATTTATTTAATCACAATAACATTAACAGGGTGTAATTGTAAGCTGTTCTACAACACGATTATATAATGCATTCGTTGTTCATTATTATTAGTCAAGTTGTAGAGAGAAAGTTTGTGGTTTAGTAATTAGTAACATTTATTTACAAACATTTTGTTAATTTAATTAACAAAATAAAAGAGAAATAACGACGTGAATTCAGTTATTCAAATGCAAATCTCAAAAAAGACACTAATATAGGCCTAATAATAACAATAATATTACTATTAGATTGATAATAGTGATCTCAAATATATACAGTATACAGGTCCCCTTTTAAAAGGGCAAAACATTGCATTGGTAAAGACAAATCCGTCTACATTATCATGTGTCTGTTTTTTTTTTTTTAAATTTAATCTGAAGCATGCAGACAAATCTCCGCTCTCTGTTTCTCTCTCTCTCATCCACACACACACACACACACACACACACACACACACACACACACACACACACACACACGCATTTTGTGTTTTCGTGTTTTATGGTGACTTTCCATAGACGTAATGATTTCTATACTTTACAAACTGTATATTCTATCCCCTAACCCTAAACCTACTCACCACAAAAAAACTTTCTGCATTTTTACATTTTCAAAAAGACATAATTTAGTCTGATTTAGTAAGCTGTTTTCCTCATGGGACCAAACATGTCCCCACACGGACAAAGATTTCGGATATTGCCATCTTTGTGGGCGACATTTTGTTCTCATAGGGTTTACCTGGACGCACGCACACACGCACGCACACACACACCTGTCTCGTGGATGTGATGGATTCTGGCCTTTGAGCGCAGCGTCATGTGAGCTGAAGCAAAACCACGGAGCGAATTATCAAAGAGATGCGAGCTGACGTTCAGACACTGATGACACACAATCACACACACATATAAAATGGCCTTGATTGGGTAAAGATGCGTTGGCCTTTTTAATAAGGCCTCTATGCATAAAAAAAGAAAAATATATATTATACATTGAATATATATATATATAGAATTATTCAAGTATTAGTAAATAGTGGACACGTTATGTAAATTAATAAATGTAAATGAATGTGGGTCAACGACAAATTAGGATCTCGATAAAAAAAAAGGAAAAATCTTTATAAAAGAAATCTAGCTTCTAGCTTTCCACGTTTGCTAAGTTCTAAGAAATGTAATACTTGTATTTAAGTTGGTTTCATAATAAAAAAAAATGTTTATACCACTTTCTGCAAAATTATATTATAACAATTTCTGTGTACTTGAATACAAGTCGGTGTGAACAACTTAATAATTATTTATTAATAATACAAATAAATCAGATTTAACAAAACGCCCCCTTTAACAAAATGTTAAAACGTGATAGTTGTAATAAACACAATGACCTTGATAGTCCTTGTTTGATTTGGTGGACAAAAAAGAGAGAAAACAATCATCTCAATTTAATATTTTATTTTGTGAAGTATACTGTATTGTAATATTTTAATAAACGTAATCCACCAATTATACTTTTTATTAAAAAAAAATATAAAAATTAATTTAAAAAATCAAAATGACTTTTATTTCAGAAATCTTATATGAAGGTGTCCTTTCCTGTATGAATTGCATTTTAATGTACTTCTAAATTACTTCATAGATAAATATCAAATGAATTTGCAATTGAGATGAAGAGATGTGCTCATGACACTGTCGTGCTGAATGCTCTCTGGAATGGAAATAACTGATCATCAGATGATTATGGCGCATGTAACCGGAGGAGCAACATCAGACACGATTTATGTAGTTCCCTGAGAAGCACCATGCGCTTTAAAAAGAGGGATTTAATTTGGAGTGCACTCCGGGTGCATATCAGCGCTTATGAAGATAAATGCTATCACAAGAGCACATTGTTCCGTGGGAACTACAACTGAATCAATCACCGCAATTCTGGCCGCGACCACTTGGGCGCCTAATGGAGAAGATGGAGGGGCGGTGAACTGAATCATCTCATCAGAAATCCCACGAGGACCAAAGGTCAAGGTTTAAAGTTGGATTTGTCAGATGCACAACATGCACAGCATACAGCACAGCTTGTTGACAATGAATTGTGTCATCCTGAAGCTGGCAAAATTACACATCAACACAAATAAGTTCTATATTCTCTAATGGAAGTTGTAGAGTGAATAAATACACGGAAGGTAACCCAAAAACTGCTTCATATGGTAACACCTATATTCCCGAGAACATTTCATTCAAATTTATGTAACTGTGTATTTTTGACAATGATAATCATGACAGTAATGCATAACCATTATCTATTTGCAGACAATTTAAATATGAATCAAAATGAAGGAGTTTCAAGAGACTTTCTCTTTTTTTTTGCCTGGATGTATATAATTATTCAAAATACAAAAAAATATAATAAATAATTATATATATATATATATATATATATATATATATATATATATATATATAAACACAAACCACAAGTTTGTAGAAAATTTTGTAGAATATATATATATATATATATATATAAAAATTACAAAATTTGTGGTTTTATATATATATATATATATATATATATATATATATATATATATATATATATATATATATATATATATAAAGAAAGAAGGAAAGAAAAAGAAAATTTCCAGGAAAGTGTAGTGTGTGGAAGCTGGGGAAATCTCATTTAATGTTTGGTTTTAATTTTAATTTTTTAATTTTTTTATTTATTATTATTATTTCTTAAATAAATAAGCAATGAAGCTACAATGTTTTAAAATATTATTAATATAAAAACATGTTTGTCCACCAAATCAAAGCCATTTGTTGCCATGTGAATAGAAAACCAAAAAAGCTTTTTTTGCAGATATATATTTTTAAAAAAATTATGAGAATAACATTTTTTTGAAAATTTTCTTGAAAATAATAAAGGTGTGCACACTCATGTGTATTCAAAGTTCATAGAAAGTATTTTTTGTGACTATAAAAATTACATTTCTAAGACATTGCCACTTGTTTTTCATTTTTTATCATCTTGGACATCCTTATTTGTCATTAAACCATACACAATTAAAGTAACTTGGATAATATAATGCAAAATGTTACCTACAATAATAAATGACATGAGCTACATGTAATGGAGAGCAGAAACATGCATTGAAGATTGGTGTTTCCTAAAGTGTGTGTGGAGGTGGGAGAGCAATGAATGTGCATCCGTGTTGCATTTTATGAGGAGAGTGTCTGCGTTCACAAATAAACACTGATATAATGTGTGCGGTGAAGCACCTCTCCATAGCCGGAGCGCATAAGGGTTTGATTAAGCTGTGATCAGCTCCTGCCCTCTCCAGCTCCGCTCCACTCCGAAAGTGCAATGAGGAAATAGCTCGTCTGGTCGCTGACAGAGCCCCGGTTTTTCTGTAAAGATAAATGACCCAAAGTATTAAAGTTTAACACTTTGACAAAACCCACCTGATCTGGAGGATTAATGCAATGAAAAATCCATCTGCGCGCGACTCCGTGGAGAGTAATGGCCTCGCGCTGGGAAGGTCAAACAATATTTAGGATAAGTATATATCCAGTATATAGAGCTGAACTTTCCCAAGGCTCGCACACTTAAATGACACCTACACACACGCTCACATGGAGAAAGGGAGAGAGGAACAGTTGTCAAAGGACAGTGGGTACATTATTCTTTGTCAGCATGCATTGCCAATTTTGCCTTAAAAGTAATGCACACCTATTAATGCATCCAA